>CM063498.1:107088382-107095882 GCA_032207245.1 Pardosa pseudoannulata | reverse complement strand
GGGGTATAATAATTATTCAATTAGAAAAATTTTATTCATTTTGATAGGTATGACTATTTTGACTTTTTCTCGATAAACTTATCTCTGGATGAATTCCAACTCTTTGAAAGCCCATTGCCCTTTTAATAGTTATTATTTAGAGATATATATTTTGCACAGAATGATTAAACAGATATTGTGACGTAGGTGCTTAAGCTGCAACACAATAATACACACACAGGAAATACAGTTAACCTACTTTATTAACCCAACTCAAAGAGCGAAGTACAATTGCAAGCTCTGCACAACTCTGAGCCCAGAATTCTCTGTGACTGAGCTTTTATAGCAACAGGGAAAGTTCCAGAAATCTGCCTGGAAAGACGATGAAAATTTTACTGCGCAATGCAGAGAAATGGAGAATATTACAGATACTTTTCTGGCAAACTAAAGATAGGTCCAGAATTTCCTAGAACACGAAAATGAGTAGAACATAAATGTATTAATCCCTTCCCTGTTTTGCCCGTACGCTATACGGGCAATCTGATTTCTATTTCGATTGCACTGTTTCGTCTGTAATTAATTCCAATTTTAGTAAAAAATTATTCGTATAGATAACGATAGTTGTCCAGTAAATTATAGTTTGCAGTTTATTGTATTTTCTACTCTGATTGGTTCAAAAGCGCAGGTTTTTTCGCATGTTTTGTATCAGAAGACGAATTGTTATCTTACAGTGTATAGCTTTCTGGTTATATTTTACTAACTGCCTGATAAATTTATTGATTTAAGAGTTGAATAATATATTTTTACTTTTAAATAATGGATAATTCAGAGCGTATGGAGCTAATTTCTTGTGATTCGAACTGTGACTCGGAATCAGAAACTGAATTATCTGTAAATGATAGTAGCGAAAGTTTACTAGATGACCTGGATAGTAGTGACTCTGATAATAGTACAGATGGAATCAGTCAAGCAAGACAATTTTTTTAAATTAATTGTGATAATCCTTCGGATCCGCCTCCTAGATTTGCTTTCAATGGAATTCCAAAAATTAACTTGGATATCGATGAGACTAAAGGTAAACTTCAGTTCTATGATGCTTTCATAAAAAGAAAAAAATTGTAATAAATGCTTAAAAACATTAGAAATGTTAATTTTAATAACATATCTTTACTTAAAAACGTGAAATAAACAAAAAATGCAATAAAAAATTTGACATTTTTTTTACCGAATTCTGGAAAAAAATGAAACTGTCAAAGGGTTAAATAGATATTTACACGGATTTTAAATTCTATACGATCTCTTAATTACGAGACAAGTGTTATGACCATTCGGCTATGGATACTTCAGTACTTCTTTTCAATGAGGCAATGTTATGAATGTTAAACATATAAAAAATAACAGAGTTTTATAGTAAAATGATTAATTAGGAGATTTCGTGACATGCTCACTTCTGTGTAATTTATCATGTTTTTGAAATAGCCGAATGAGAGTCAAATGAATTGCATTTACATATGATTTCATATCCTAGTTTCTAAGCTCTTTATGAGCATTCATTTATAACTGATAACTGAAAAATGAACCTATGACTAACAAAACAGTAATTTTATTTTCATTTACTGCTGCAAATTACGTGCGTAAAACTCAAATCCTTAAGAAATTGATTTAAAAACGCTATTTTGACTACACCTGTCAAGGAACAGTTATGTAGCAACCGCATCAAAATGGCGGAGCAGTGTTTGCCTTACATTCTCAAGCACGCTCTCCAGTGGTCACTAAAAAAAAGTTTGCGTGACACGTCGTCATCTTTCCCCAGTGCGTGCGACTAGTGCAGAGCATTCTTTACTTCATGACGAAATCTCAGATTAAAGAACTAAAGGCGTGCGTGCGCTCAAAAACCATTTTCACGGACTTAACACTAAGTTGCTCTCTGTTGTCTTGATTGGGATACGCATGTGTATATATAGCAACAAAAATGGTCCGCTCTCAACTATCTGGAGACAATTGCTCATCACGAATCGGTATATGGTTCATTGCAGCCGAAATATGCATAAAATACTATAAATTGGACCCTCGAGGTTGTTTTTGGAACAGGCGGGGTTGAAAATGTAAAGGGAAGAGATTGTATATAAAAAAGGAGTATGATAGATGAATAATGGGTGTGATCAATCTGAGACAATGATGTAAACAGATATTTCATTTTTTTCTTTTCATAGTGGATAATGGATAGTAATTTGAAATCAAACTGGAATTATATTTTGCAAAATCAGCTGATAACACATATGCTTGATGAAGAGAATTAAAATTTTGGAAGAGTCGCTTATCAAGAAGAAATATAGAAATAGCATTTTTTTATATAATACTTTCTTTCTATCATGGTGACAAGCTCAATGTTGCAGAGCTTAAATATTCGAGTTTGTATAGATAATTTAATATTAGTCAATACACAGGAAAAATACAATTCGTTTTAAAAAAAACTGAATATGAGCAACAATTTTAAATTATATTTATTGTGTCCACTCCTATAATTTATTTGTTTGCACGATCATCGGACACAATAAATATAATTTTATAAAATTTTATTTGTAAAAGTGAAATTAGGTAAAATTATATTAATTATGTCTACTATAATAATTTAATACTTTTACACGCTTATCGGACACTGTAAATATAATTTTATACAATATTATTTGTAAAAATAAAATTGGGTAAAACTATATTAACTGTGTCTACTCTAATGATTTAATTTTTTAAACGCAAATCGGACACAATAAATATAATTTTATACAATAGTATTTGTAAAAATAAAATTGGGTAAAATTATATTAATTGTGTCTACTCTAATAATTTAATTTTTTACATGCTCATCGGACACAATAAATATAATTTTATACAATATTATTTGTAAAAATAATATTGGATAAAATTATATTAATTGTGTCTACTCTGATAATTTAATTTTTTACATGCTAATCGGACACAATAAATATAATTTTATACAATATTATTTGTAAAAATAAAATTGGGTAAAATTATATTTATGATTTTCACTCCTATAATTTAAATTTTTTACATGCTCATCTTCAGTTCCTTTACTTATTGTGTTCCTTCTTATAATTTTAATTTTTGCATTGGACACAGTGAATCGGACACAGTGAAAATAATTTTATACATTTTTTTTTTGGTAAAAATAAAATAGGATTAAATTATATTTATTATTTTCTGTCTTATAATTTAAATTTCTTACATGCTCATCTTCAGTTCCTTTCCTTAATAAATTGTATGATGTCCAAAAGAAAATGCTATTAACCAATTTAACTAAAATTGGGTAAAATTATATTTATGATTTTCACTCTTATAATTTAAATTTTTTACATGCTCATCTTCAGTTCCTTTACTTATTGTGTCCCTTCTTATAATTTCAATTTTTGCATTAGACACAGTGAAAATGATTTTATTCATTTTTTTTTTGGTAAAAATAAAGTAGGATTAAATTATACTTATTATTTTCCGTTTTATAATTTAAATTTCTTACATGCTCATCTTCAGTTTCTTTCCTTAATAAATTGTATGATGTCCAAAAGAAAATGCTATTAACCAATTTAACCAAAATTAAATTTAAGAAACATGTAAATTTATGTTAGGCGATGACTCTTAAATGCTATACTGTTATATTTTCAATATATATAGATGCCATTATTTAAGTGTATTTATATATGAATAGAAATTTAAAAAGATAATATTAACACATTATTTATGTTCTTAATGATTTATCTGTAAATTGCTAACATAATAAAAATATTTTTAATTGGTGTGTTTCTGCTATTTTATAAGAAAGTTAAATTTGGAACTCAAATCCTACATTTCATTTTATAAATCTCCCTATAAGTATTTTTAACGGATGATAATCGATTTCCAATATTCTCTCAGATTTACCCGTGCAGGATCGTAGTAACATATATAATTACACAATTATCCGTTCATGTGCCACGGAAACACCGGTGTGGTTAAAATTGGAAAGTTTTACTTAAATTAAATTTTTATATAACACTAAATGCAGTTTAAATCCGTTAGATTTTTGAATAAGGTTACTGTGATGAAGCGATTTAGATCAGTAATATAATTGATTTATTAATAGGAGAAGTAAAATGCTTGGGATCTAAATCTGACTTCATTACATTTTTGTAAGGGAGAAGAGGACCAATAAAAATTATTTCAACATCGTGTGCGGGATCTTCGGTTGGGTTCTGATCAAAGTCCCAGATTAGAATCATGTCTCAGTACATGACACTAAATAAGAATGTACCTTTGTGGAGTTATTTATGAGTCCCTAAGGGACAGTACCCAATTTGAAAGGATAAGGTTTTTCCACGTTTGTGGTTTCAAGCCGGGGTAAACGAGACCAATTGGATTTTTACAGCTCTCCTGATTGGACGAAGAGAGATAAGAATGGACACAGATGAAAAATACATAAAATAAAGAAAAGTCAAGAGGGAGAAGAGGTGCAGTCGAGTCGAGTAGAGTAGAGAAGTCCGACTGTTAGAGTTCGGAGGTCGAAAGTTCAACGGCAAGTGTTCAGGACTCGAGGACAGAGCACGGGGATCAAAGGGGTACGGCTCAAGAAAGACCTCGACATCTCGCAACGACCAGAACTTTCCAGCTCACCCGCTTTTCAAAATCACCCCAAGTTATTTAGAAAGCCCCAGACCAGTAGTGAGACTAGAGCCAACGTTGTTTTCCCACCAATTGAGATAATACGCAAAGTATCTACGTCATTTCACAAGAGCGTCCGACCGGAGTACCGCCTTGGCATATAGACCCATAAAGATACTGGTTATAAATATTTTGAAAATGAGATTAGGTCCTCTCTCTTATATATATAGTTACCTAATTGATGGAAAATTATTATTGTCAAATCTTAATTAGTGTGGCACCTAATTGAACGTGTTGAAAAAGTAAATCTTATGAAATTTGATCAAATATTTGTATATTAGTCATGTATATATCATATAATAAATTAGTTTATATTTTATTTTAAGTCTGTAGTCTCTCACAATCTGTAGTTGAATTTAGTACTTAAATATTTGACACAACTCAGTCCAAATAATATTTAGTCCTTGTGACTAACAAAAATAAATACCACTATAAATTTGATCATATGTATATACCTAAAAATGAAACAAGAGCTATACGACAGTTACACAGAGTGTTGACTTTTAATATAAGTTTTTAGTACTGAAGCTTTTTCCCCTCTTAATAAGGGATTTTGAACAGGAAAACAGTAGTACGTGTAAGAATCTTTCCACGGGCTGTGATTTATTGAACACAGGATGTTTATATTTTGAAGGAATGGGAAAGGATGGAGAGTTTATTGTGGTAAGGGATGGTAGTAGAATTGGCATTTGCAGTTTTGAGTTTTCTAGAGTGTTTTGTATATTTTGGGCCCAGTTTTCTTTTAGCCATCGTGGCTAAAAATACTTAAGTGATTTAGTTGAATGTTAAGTGAGAGTCAGATTTTTTAATTGATGAATGAATCAAATAGTGAAATGGAGGAAAGTAATTTTTCTAATACAAATGACAATAACAGTGATCAAATACAAATACAATAACAAATATAAATTTCAAATACAAATACGAATACAATGAGAGTGAATAGGACATTTTAGATGGCACTAAAATATTTAAAAAAAAAGAATAATATTGAGAACAATTTTATTTAAATTAATGACAAACAGACATGAAAGATTTGATATACCTAAAAATAGAATTATTTATTCAAATCGTTAAATTTATGAAATTTTTTGACGATATCATATAATTTTACTGGTAATTTAATTAAATTTTAAAATGTACATTGTTACGACTGCAGATATAAATTTAATTAAAATGGAACAATTTCCTTTAAAATTTGTAATTGCTTTTTAAATATCGCGAAACTTTTGTTACAGCATATATAAATACAATGAAGAGTATCAATGTAAATTTCAGCATATTAAATTAAAGTTATGATATTTTAAGTTAAATTAGGCTTAACGGAGAAAACGCAAAGGCCTTGAGATACATTTCTTTTTCTTAAAAAAGGTTAAAGAAATAAAGGCGTGAACAATAAAACCATTATCACAGGCTTAATACTAAGTTGATCTATCTTGTTTTGATTGGGTTTCATACGTATATATAGCAAAAAAATTGTTCTCTCTGAACAATATGAAAACAACTGCTCATCACAATGCTTTATATGGTTCATTGAAACCCGAATATGCATTAAACAACATAAATGGGACCCAAGAGGTTGCTTTTGGAACGGGCGGGGCTGAAAATGTAAAGACAGGGGATGTATATAAAAAGAAGCAGAAGAGAAGAATAATGGGTGTGATCAATCTCGGACGATGATATAAACTGATATTTCATTTTTTTTTCGCTTACTCATAGATAATGGTTAGTGTAATTCGAAAATCAAACATGAACTACCTTCCGAAAAATCAGCTGCTATCACATAAGCGTGATGAAGAGTATTAAAATTTGGGCGAATCGTTTCATCAAGCAGAAATTTATAAAAAAAATATTTTTGCTAAATTATACTTCCTTATTTACCTGATAATAGCCTTGACCTTCTATGGATAAATCTTTCCTCTTGTATAGATAATTTATTGTGATCCCAAATATGCTAAAATTGTTAGTGTTGTTAAAAGAATTGAAGAGGAGCAAGTAAAACACTTTTGAATCATAAGAGAGGGTACAATATACCTAATTTTATATCTAAACATTATCAAAGCTGTAAAATAGGATGTGCAGAAGAAAATATTATTAACCACTCAAACTTTAAAAAATATATTATTATGTTTTGACTTGTCCAGCGAAAAAGGCTTTGTGGTCCACGTTTCTCCGCATTAATTGCATTTAATTCCAGCGGGATGCATTGTACATTGATATATATATATATATATATATATATATATATATATATATATATATATTTATATATATATATATATATATATATATATATATATATATATATATATATATATATATATATTATATATATATATATATATATATATATATATATATATATATATATATATTATATAATATATATATATATCTATCTATATATATATATATATATATATATATATATATATATATATATATATATATATTATCTATCTGTATATATCTCTCTATATATGTATGTAGATATGAATGCATATATAAATATATACACATATACGCATATATATATATGTGTGTATATGTGTGTGTTTAAAACAATAAATTTTATATCTTGGTTTTTTATTATTATTATTCATAATTTAAATTTAAAATAGTTAAACATGATTATTCATAAATATTTATATCAATAATAATTGATAAAATAATCGAATAATATTATGTCTACTACATTAAGTGTGATATTTGTTTCAGTTTCGATCCTTCTTCTTTATTTCTTCTTAATTTCTTCTTTATTTTCATTACACATAAAGAATCAGAAAATCAGAAAATTAATATCCTCGAAGTGTA
>CM063498.1:107065882-107083382 GCA_032207245.1 Pardosa pseudoannulata | reverse complement strand
CATGTACGTTACGTTAATTTAGCTCTGCCATTGGTGAACCGCCTTCGGTTTTTTAAATGTGGAGTAGACCACGGATCCCAAAAGTTTGGTCGCTCCTGTTTTAAATCATTCAAAATAATTAAACATATGCTATGAAATCTAAAAATAGCTTTTTAATTTTTTCGTAAATAAAAGAGTTATAAATGTAGTGAATATTTCAGCATACACAAATGTGCTGAAGTTTTAACAAGTTGAAATTTCTTGATGTATTGTAAATTTATTTATTTATGGTCGTTCTAAAAATTATTTAAGCATTTTGCAAGTTTCCGTGTAAAAATGCATTTGATTAAGAAGTTTGTGCAAAACGTCACCAGAATAAATAATAAATATCGTAACTAGATTATTAAATTTTGTAAATTATAAATAATTTAGCATAAATTTCGTATTATTAATTTGTGTTTTTTTATTAAACTCTTAAAATCATTGTAGGTAAGAGTGTAGAACGGGGAACTATATAAAGATATTATGGGTTAAGATTAAAAAAATTACAATCTGCATGCCCACGAAGCCATTTCGTGTTTATAACAAATGTCCACGAATATACATTTTTCTTCCTATAAAATTATCTTTTAAAAGACATATAAGCATATCTCACGTTTTTAATTAAATTACAGACCTTTAAAATACACGAACTTTATGTCAGGTGGTAATTGCGAAACAACAAGCAAATAAATGAATGTCATTAAAGAACACGACTATAGTAGCAAAGGTAGCAAAGGTTGTATGCCTGAATATCGAACGTGAAATTAGAAAATATATATTCGTTTTATGCTAATTATAAAAATATTTCATTTTTCCTAAATATATTTTAAGAAATGACTGCATTTAAAGAGCATTTCTTTTGGGTAGATTTTATAGGATACAGATTGCTACAAAAAACATAAAAGGTGTACAAATTCACACATGGGAATGAATTTTTAAAGTTTGCTTAAATATTCATCGTTGCCCGATGCAACTGTTTAATAGCTCCCATAAGAAATACCCGATCTAAACAATACTGTTTAAGACGTTCTAAGTGCACCCATAGGACCGTATTGTAACAAATTTCAGTCTTTTAATAGCTTTCAGAGAAATATCCCATTGTACAATGAATATTACATATATATCTGGAAAGGTTCTATAAAATACAGTCCACATACGCAAGCTGAATGCGGTAACAGAAAATTGATATGACAAGGTTGTAAAATATATAGACTCCTAAACCTCTTTGAAATATACTAGTCACAATGTTGGTTGATGTAGCACTACTTACTAGTGCACTATTTTCCAGCCGAACAAAACAAAAATGAAAAGAAAAGAAAGTGCTTGGTAAACGAGACAAGCTAGTATTTGTCAGACAATATGAATTCTTTGCTTCCCCCTACACACTGTGCGTTTTGTTTGCAGATTATACAGAAAACTTCATATCTAGTCATCAATAATAACTCTATCATAACCTCTGCATTATTCAAAAGGTCAGATTATACGTAAAGATGATGCTTCTGTCAAGATTTGAGCCAACATTTTCCCTCTGAATTCTCTTTCATATACAAGCATTTGCTGTAGTACTATTTCCTTGTTCATGTCCACTTCCACTGTCTTAGATACACAAGATCTTCGATCAAAGATCATGACGATTTGCACTCTGTCCTCGTTCGCACTCTCCTTTACGCTTGGAGCTATTTTGCATCCAATTGCATATCTTCCTACTCCTTTTTTAAATTGTCTGTGCCATTCAGAAACATTCGAATGTTTGTTGAAATAGTCATCGCTCAGGTAGTCGTAGTAGGAGATAAACATTCATTAGAATTCTAAGCAAGTTCTCACGAAAATGTTGTTGTTAATCCATTGCTTCATGTTTGAGTGTCTCGTTTTCCACAGACAGTCTGACGTCCGTCCATGTTATTTTTCTATTAACAATTCAATTAATCGAGCAATAACCAAGATGAAAATTTCTGCCTATCAATGCCTAATGAAATAAATATTTTAAGGCTGGAAATCTATTAAGACGTAAAATTACACTATTTTAAAGCCTGCATTAATCGAGAAATGGGAACTGAAAGTGGAAATCTTTAAAAAAAATCTTTAAATTAAAATCTTAACAAAAAGCATATCTTGGAAAATAAGATGGGATGTAATGAATAGCTAATTATTTTAATCGTTATTTGATAAGTACATATACCTCGCAATCTATTCTTTCTACATAAAATTCTGCTTGTTCATATGCATTTTATGATATAATCACGGACGTATAAACAAGTATGAATTTATTTAACCAAAAATTTCCATTAGATACTGAAGTATATGAAAACGAAAAACAATGCTCTAAAAATATCCATCATACAAAAAATTCTTTTCTTAAAGCTCTCAATGTAACCAGGTAAAATACATTACAGTTCAGAATTAACAGGTGTTTTTTTACAAGACCCTGGCTAGAAATTTTCGAGTATGTACCCAAAAAGATAATGCTAATTCTAGTATTTGTTATAAATAGTTAAACTACTACTACTTATAAACAGATACTATGTGTACTTGTAAGGTGTACTACAATATAATTAATATTACTATGTTAAATTCTTAATCTAATAATTGTTAGTTTAAAAATAATCTATTAGTTGAGTCTTTAAGAAAGCAGATAAATATTAAAAATTTGGCCTCGTGTGTGTATTAGCCTTGAGAGATATATTTTTGCCCTCTATTCAATCTCAGTCATCAAATTCATGTTTTATACTACTAGGCAAACCGTAAACATATGTGCAATCAGTCTTACCCCCCCTCCACTTATAGAGTGAGAAACAATATCTAAATAAATATCGAAATTTTAAGTACTTTTTGGGTTAAAAAAATACGCAGTCCAGCACTTTTGTGCTAAGATTTTGATTAAGTAACTAGACAACCCGACAGACGTTGTCCTGTTTTAACGCTGTAAATCCAAAACTTGTAAAATGTTTTTAAATAAATTATACATTGGACCGTTTAGATAGAAAAGTAAAGAAAAAATTATTTTAAAAATACTTGACGCCACCACGCGCAAATTTATCCCAAATGTAATTAGAATAAATTAAGATTCCCACATCGCCTGTACGGGGATTCAATCTTGGGACATCTCATACTGAAAGCAAATCCACTAACCACTGCGCCACACATACGTTGGCAGTGAAGATTTCAAGCGGAATTATAATAATCTCAATAAGAGCTCAAATTCTGTATTTTTAATAAAAAAAACATTTTCTATCGGACCAAATTGGTAATATAAACCATTCTGGCGTCAACTTAATTACGTACACAAAATTTCATCAAAATAAATCAGCAGTTTAGGAGGAGTTCTATTACAAACACATGGACAGCAGAATTTTATACATGAAGATGAGGTAATGGACTATTATTATTACATTATTTGACGAAGTTTAACATCACATGTAAAACTTATAAACAACAGGAAGTATTATTAAAAGAATTAAGACAATCATCGGGTCATCTTATTAATTTTAAGTACGTGACGCAATGCAGCTTCGATGAAAAAGATTTTAGAATAAGTCTAATTCATTAGACTGACAAAAATGACGACATTCATCATAGATTAATACGACCTTCGAACAAAAGTGTTCTTATGATTAAGATATAGCCTCGACGATTGTCTTTAAGACGAACTTTAGGAGCATGAATATTTAAGCTATTCTCCAATAAATCTTTCCCGAAATACCTATATGAAATACCAGCAATAGTCTTCGTCGTGATGGGAGTCACGTGACTTCCTGCACGAATCCTTGTCCCTAAATAATCACGAAAGTTCGCCTCTAATTACACGCAAATGCATATTTCATCATTTATTTCAATCACCCTATTTGAGAGAGGCATAAATTATCTTAATTCGCTTAATAGGTATTTCAGGCGTAGGCTTAAAATGTATTCGACAACAAACAAGTTTAAGCAGTGATAGAAGTTTGGTATCTCTTAAACATTATTCTTTTTCCTTGTACACTTCCAAATAAACTTTAAAGACTCCGGATGAGATATAAGAAGCTTTCACGATTCCATCTTAATCGTCATTTTTTCTCACTTCCGTTGCAACCGCATCTTGATTCCCCGGTCTTAATTAAGGTGATGTCAATCTATTTCGTGTAAATGTATATTCTTCACGCTCGTCTCACAGCAATTCACTTCTTTCTTTTATTCTTTTACAGCAATTTTTTGTGTGTCTCCTTTGTCAGTGACGTTGATTTGTGTAATGTCAACAAAGGACATTTTTAGTGGTCGAAAAAACTTGTTACTCGTATTTTGCTCTAAATTCTTCAGACTACTTCAGACGAGAAAAAGCCTTGATTGTATTTTATTGGGTATTGTCGAAGATTCAAACCAAAGAGATTGTATTTGCTGTTAGAGGAATATTTAAAGAAATTCTATTAGGCTGTTGTTGTAAGCACATAAATTTCTTTTTAAGATGTCACGTAGTTAAGTATCAATCGTTCGATTCGTACAAAGGAAGATGTGTAAAAAAAACATTGAAAAATGAATAAACGTAAAATAAACAAAAAAAAAATAATTAAAATTTTGAAAAAAAGAAAAAAAAATGCTTCAAGGAATGTTTAGCAATGTTACTAAGAATCGTTTTACCAAATAAATCCTGCCAACTGGATTTACCATTTATGTATAATCTTGGTTACATTCATCCACACAAAGCGTTTAGCGTATAAGACTAGACGAAAGCTCTATATCAAAACAGGATAAATTGTTGTTATAATAGCCTAAAAGTACTATAAACGCAAAACAATTTCAAATTTCCAATTTTCAATACCAATGACTTGTATTGTCTTGTAATGACTTGTCAGAATTAAAAAAGAAACAAAAACATAGGGTTTTTTTACGGAAAAATTGTTTAAGGACAGTATATGCAATGGTGTATACAAATATATATACGATGGCCGAACGGTTAGGGTGCTGGCCTTCGGAAGATCGTGGGTTCGAATCCCACAATGGCATGGATGTTCGTAGCCGTTTGCAATCGGCTTTAAACAGTAGGTCTCGGTCTCATTAGCCCTCGTGTTGCAAAAGTAGACCGTAGCACTCCAAACCAAATACCAGGAAAATATATATATATATACAAATATAGCCTTTCAACCAACATACTTCTGACCACACATGAGAACTGGGGGTAACAGCGTTTAGGAGTGCTATGACCTAAACGCTCTGGAAAAAACCGTTAATCAGCAACGAAAAAAATCGCAAAGTTCCAGAACCGCCCCTCTATCACTCCTGTCAACCAAATCTACATCTCACCACCAGTCTCTCCTGAAACACTTGCCATCTCTGTTTTGTTCCCATCTTTAAATTCTATTTCAGGGACTGTTCTTAAAGTTTACACCATAATTGATTCCCTGAAACTGCTGTAATGGTGGGACTTGAATCCATCTCATTCTCCCCTAAATGACCCAGACGTTGGCGTCATCTTGACTGAGTCCATCCTTCGGAAATTTTGCCGGTCATCAATATTAGTGGGGCTCAAAAACTTTTGAATCTCCACTTTATAGAAATTTGAGAGACAGAAGTCTATAAAAGCGTGATCTGCTGAATTGGTCGTTTTAAACTTCGTCAGTAATTGTCCGTTATCACATTGTCACTCCACTGGGAGTAACAGAGTGTGTTCTGATCTTTGTATAGATATATTGAGTGATTGAGGTGGATGTGACGTCATGAAGTCTCTTTAATGACAATACACGAATCAATTATAAAAATTACGTGCTTTTGAAAACATAATTTCTGGTTTGAAAGTACATAAAATCGAATTGTTACCAATTAGATTCTAATAGAAGCACCTTATGCACTAGCACATAACCAGTCATATGACGGGATTAGTACAATTTTTAATTTTCCAGAATTGTAAAGTACCCTATGAGGCAGGTAAAAAAATGATTTATTTTTTGGCTGATAATTATCTGGTAGCACTCAATAATTTGCTTATCTTCATACTCCTCTAAAGTCTCTCCATACTGTGAATGCAGTTAGAAGCACATTGAATCCATTTAGTCAAACCGTATGGTTATGTATAATAAACAAACACACAAACGAACGAACTTCTTAATTTTCAAATATATATAACTTGAAAGCTAGATATTTATTAGTCCGTGAAACAGACTCCTAGACTTTTAGGAAAAGAATTTGTTGTTAATACTGATGATAAAATGTTCATTGCAACAAAAAATAATCGATGATTACATTTAAAATTATCACAAATGTACCTAATCTATTATTTAAGCCAAATATAAAAGAAAATTATTTACATAATATCTAAGTTCAATGATAAAACGTATGAAAATAATGCAGACGATATTTAAATAATTTAAAATAAGAAATGATTAAATGAGATGGTTAAAGAAATGACATAAATTCTATAGTTTTACCTATTAATTATGTGATAAATTGATTAAATGCTCTTAACCAGGGAAAAAAGGGCTTGAAATAATGGCTCTAAACGTCCAAAAAGGGGGAAGGGGTGGATTTTGAACGTTTTAAGGACTACAGTATTTTTCGCTGTGATATGAAGCATATTTATACCAATTTATTTTTTGAATTAGATAGATAGTTAAATATATAGATAATATAAGTTAAATATATAGATCGATAGAGAAAATAAACTTTACTTGCTTTGAATTTTGCTAACCCTAATTCATTAAGAATCCAATATAGATGCCCTTATCCATTCCGGGTCCAACCGCTTGATAAATTCGAGGACAGACGGACAGATAACTTAGGCTATTATTATATAGCGAATAAGACGTTTTAAGTAAAAACGCGCAAACACAACTTCATACTAAATAGATTTTAGGGAAAATATGAGAATGTATATGACAGTCCTTAATGATACTACTATAAATACTACATGAAAATAATTAGAAAAATAAAACTTCCGATTGATTAATCTTCAAGTTAAGAACGTAAGTTTGCAGAAAAAATGAGTACAAAATAAAAATTGTATGTGGAGCGCAACATAAAACAGAATCAAAATTTCTATTATCTAGTATAATATTAATTCTTTTTACAAATAATCAAGCGCACATCAATAAATTAAATCATGATATAAACACATATGGGTAGTATCATATGAACACAACCTGCTAAAATAATAATTATTCTTGTTAAAAAATTATCAACGCATATGATCAAATTGTAAGACTGGCTCATATACACTAATAAATTTGGAAAAAAATAATAAATAGAGCATTAAAGGAAGCTAAAATATGATATGATAATACAATTTTTGTATAAGTACAAAATGCTTGTTTTAAAATTAAGAGAAACTGCCTTCAGCAGACAAATTTTAAACGTTTGTTAATAGCAATTCCAGACACAAAAATATTATTATCAATTTATTCTTAAATAAATTAAACAAATGAAAAACCTTATTTAAAATTTAAAATAATAGCTTTGTAAGATCGCAAGATGTAGCGAAGAAACCAAATTCTGTACCATATTCGTAGTTCCTTTTACAAGCAATTGTGTTTGCATGCATTCACACCTAATAGCTTTATGTATTAGATACTTTGATTTTTCAATCGATCAAACTATTGCAAAGAAACTTTGCTTATAATCCAATTAATATATTGAAAAATTTTTAATATATATCAATTAAATGCAAAAAATAAAGAAATAAATTCTTGAAGAATAAAATAAATTGATAAAAAGTAAAATAACACCAGGTGTAACTCCAAGTAAATGACCTGTGATTGATTCGAAAAACGTGACTTCGATGAATCATTCCAGTCCCAATTACTCAGCAAGTTAAAACGCTTTACTTGTTTGAAACTTTTGACTGAGTATCCGTAACTGGCATACATTTTAAGACTGAATTAATAGAAATAAGAGGTTAATGTAAACAACCCTAGAAATTATTTCATAAAATTAAGCCTCATTTATTTCGTCCTGATTTTTGAATTCAAACCGAATATGTCTTCAGTTACATGTATTTATACGATCTTTAACAGTTCAATTAACTTCTGTAACAGTTTGATAAAACTTTGAGAACCAGCAATCAATTGAAAGAAAGAAAAAGAGGAAATTTTTACTGAGGATTATTAGTAGAACGAACATTGCCTACAATGAACTCTTTGTGTTTCAAAGGTGGAACATAATTAAAGACAATGAACAGAAGGTAAAGAATTGAACAATATAACTTCATTCTTAAGTTTTTAGCAGCGAAAATGCTGTATGATGTTATGAGACAATAAAGACTTTAAAAAGAGTGATTAATAACGTATTTATAAATCAATTCTCTGAACGAATGTATGAGAAAAGTTAACAGACACAAGAAAAGTCCTCTGGTTTTTATGTTTGCTGTTACTGAATAGATTAACAAATGGACATGGTTAAAGTTCAATAGATCGAACGAGTTTGAATACAATGTTGTGTATTCTAGAGATTCGATTGTGCCCATAATAAGAGAAATCGGGAACTTCGTCATTAGCGTCTGCACATGGATTAATTTAGGGCATAGATCTGCTCTAAATTTTCATCTGCGAGAAAAGAATTCTTTCAAATAGATAAAGTAAGGAAAACTCTTGAAAACTGTTGCTTCATAATTAACACTCTGACTGCTCAATAAGGCAATTTGTCGCAACGTCACGAACTACTATAATGCCCTTCCCATTCATTTTAATGTTTACAACAGCCAATAGATAAACAATAAACTACCCTTCCTTTTGAAACTAAAGCCAGAATTGTCATAAGTTGAGAATTTACCCTACTGTGTGAAATCGCCTTATTTGTAAACATAATTTATAATTTAAATCTATATATGTTGGAGAATTGAAATACGCATTTTATCTTTCTAAAAAAGAATTTTTATATCGATTTTTATCACGAGAAACTAAGCTGTCAGAAAAACTAATTACTTACGTTATCCCAAACAAAGTTTATTTTTTTATAAATTTCAATTGATTTGCAGTTAATTTCTATTTAATACATAATGTCTATTCTAACATAACTATAGTGCTTGTCATATAAATCTATTTATTACATAATTAAATATCTAATACTATATAAAATATACTTCATTGGCTAAACAGGGAAAAGGTGGGATACGCTCCATAATATAGGAAGAAAAACACATTCTCGTGAAAATCGTGGGATGAGCATATTTTGATTCATTTGAGTTGCCCGGGGTTTCTTTGGTTTTGGAGCGCTACGGTCTATTTTTTGCAACACGAGGGCTAATGAGACCGGGACGTACTGCTTAAAGCCGATTCCGAACGGCTACGAACATCCATGCCATAGTGGTATTCGAACCCACGAACTCTGGTTCTGAAGGTTAGCACCCTAACCTTCAGAACCATTGTTTCAGAACCATTGTTCACGACCATTGTTCGGCTGAGTTACTTGTGGAAAACGCGGCATATGTCATACGTTTGTCAGAGGGTTAAAGTTTACAACCAATTTATGTTATATAATTCTTATTAATTTTTAAAATATAAACCTTTACTTTTATCAAATCCAAGTTATGGTATAAGAGAAGGGTTACCACATAAGGCCAGGGAACAACTGCTTGGCCAAATAAATAAATATTATTAATTAAACAACTTGTATGGGTTCGTTTGAAATTTGACCTAAAATAAACATAATGGTGATCAAGAATTGCTCATAGTCATTTGTTGTCGGTGCTCTGAAGTAACACAAAATCTTCTGAACTCAATATGAAGGATGTATCATTAAAATACAACCAGTTTCATACATTGCACTCCAGTGTGTCGTAATTTCTAAGGATAGGTGGTTTATGTTTGAAAAGCTAAGAGATATTTTGCTTTATCCTTAAATCCCCTATATAATAATAGCCTAAGTTATCTGTCTGTATGTCCTCAAATTTATGAAACGGTTGGACCTAGAATGGATAGAGGCATCTATATCAGATTTTTGATCAGTTGGGGTTAGCAAAATTCAAAACGAGTAAAACGTTCGAAATCCACCCCTTCCCCCCTTTTCAATCGTTTAAAACCATTATTTCGAGCCCTATTTTCCCTGGTTAAGATCAGGCGATTCAATTTATCACACAATAAATAGGTATAAATAACATTTTTTTCTAGCATTATGACGCCATTCCTTTAACCATCTCATTTAATCATTTCTTATTTTAAATTATTTAAACATCACCTGCCTTCCTTTCATACGTTTTTATCACTGAACTTGGATATTTCGTAAATAATTTTCTTTTATATTTTGCTTAAATAACAGATTAGGTATATATGTGATAAATTCAAATTTAATTATCGATTACTTTTTCTTGCAATGAAAATTTTATCACCGGTTTTAACAACAAATTTTTTTTCACGAAAATCAAGGAGTCTAATTCACGGACTAATAAATATCTAGCGTTTGAGTTATATATCTCTGAAAATTTGTTCGTTTTTGTGTTTGTTTTTATACATAACCACACGGTTTGACTAAATGAATTTAACGTGATTCTCAACTGCATTAACAATATCGGAAGACTTTAGAGGAGTAGGAGGATAAACAAATTATTGAGCTTGTACCAGATACCCATTATAATACATAAATTTATAATTGAATATGTTTGTTCAAGACGTTTTAATACAGATTGACTAGCTTAAACATTGATTTAAATTTTAAAACTAAACAATTTAAAATGAGATTTTCATAAATACTAAAAATGTGAAGTATTTGTACATTTAGAAGAAAAGTAAAAACTTTCATACTATCATAGAAATTATCGCTTCTATATTATCTTGATTTCTGACCACACGATTCTTAAGATAATTCTCAACCAAAAAGCAAACCATGTTTTTACCTGCCTCATAGGGTGCTTAACAATTCTGGAAAATTAAAAATTTTACGGATCCTAGTAATATGCTAGTATATCCTAGTAATATGCAAATATAAATATATATTTTTTCTCTTAAAATCTTATACATATGAAATTTAATTGTTAACACCAGTGGAAATTAGCCATATTTGTGCTCTGAATAAAATTACTCAAAAGTATAGTTAAAATGTAATGATTATTTATTGGTCTTATGAATTGTGATGCGCGATGTGGACGGACCAAAATTGTATAATAGCATGTTTATTAGTCTTGTACCTATTTCATAGAAATAAATGTATAACTGTGCTTTCTCTAAAAAAGTTCGTCCAGTCATTCGACTATTTTAAAAATAGTTACGAAATTTGACCCACGTACGAAGAACATGGGTTATCCCTGCTTTAATGTTCATAGATTACGATTTTAAAATATATTAAAATTTATAGTATAGATTACCTAATAGAGAATGTTAAATAGAGAATAAGGTAAACTTCTTCATGATTATATCAGTTTAATCTAGCACAATTAAGAATCGTGTGATCAGCAATCAAGATAACATGGAAGCGATAATTTGTATGGTGGTATGTAAATTTTTACTTTTCTTCTAAATGTATAAATACTTCACATTTTTAGTATTTATGAAAATCTTATTTTAAATTGTTTAATCTTAAAATATAAATGTATATTTAAGATATTCATCCTCTATTAAAACATTTTTGTCAATACATTACTTGAATACATTACGATTTTAAAATATATTAAAATTTATAGTATAGATTACCTAATAGATAATGTTAAATAGAGAATAAGGTAAACTTCTTCATGATTATATCAGTTTAATCTAGCACAATTAAGAATCGTGTGATCAGCAATCAAGATAACATGGAAGCGATAATTTGTATGGTGGTATGTAAATTTTTACTTTTCTTCTAAATGTATAAATACTTCACATTTTTAGTATTTATGAAAATCTTATTTTAAATTGTTTAATTTTAAAATATAAATGTATATTTAAGATATTCATCCTCTATTAAAACATTTTGTCAATACATTACTTGAACAAACATATTCAATTATAAATTTATGCATTACAATGGATATTATAAAAATAAGTTTATGCATGCATTCACATATCTGTATTGTTATATGTATGGATATAGGATATTCATATTTCAGTCCCACGCTGAAAGTACAACAGATATACTATACCTACTCAAGAAATGTTATGTAAAACAGCACTTCAAACAAATTTTGCTGCAAAAATAATTTCAAACTTAAAATATCAAAGAATATTATCTACATTACTTAACTAACTACTGCTTCCAAGTTTACATCATATTAAAATTATCTTTAAGTGCGGACGAATTGACTACTGTATTATTTAACATGACTTCAAGTTCATTCCGACTAAAGTAATCACCTTGAATAAATTATTTTCAACAATGCTGCAACAGTGAGTCAATTACGGGAAAGTGAATTCTTTTTAACCTCAAGCATTTTCGTTTAACACATCATGGGACATTTGTTAAATTACCCACGCAGACCGAAAACAAAAACTAAAAAAGATAAACTTAACTTACAATGGAGAATTTTAGCTGTTGGTTTCCAACTACGAAAGTATGTTTTTGATGTTCTTTCTGCGAATGTTGATATAGTTCATAAAATAGCAATAAATTACCTGATATTTATATAAGTTAGGTTAGGGGCTTGTAACTGACAGCCCACAAGCCCACAAGCTCGAGAGGCAAATTTTGCAACCTGCGAAAGCTTGTTGGAAAAAAAAGATAGTTTATAATTTTTTTTAATTCCTTAAAAATTAGTACAGTACTCGACTTGTAAATTTGTACTTACTTTATTATTCGAGATTAACAGAACTGGTGCTGGGCATTCCTCCAAAGGAATGCTGCAGTTGAACTTCCACAGTACTTCTGCTAAGCTATCCTTTAAAAAGTATTTATTGAACTAATAATTTTAGTTCGTCTTTAGCTAATTTTTCCCATGCCTATAATCAACATTAATTCATCTAAACGCACTCTCTTTAGTGGTGGAATGCGAAATTTAATTGTTTGGTGTATAATAACTTTTTTGTTTGTACTGAATTCCACTCTTTTATGCAATTGTAAAAAAAATTTGTATAATGAGAACTTTAATTATTTTGTTTAAGATATTAAAAGGGATTTTCTATTTCTATTTTACGCTTACCCATGTTTATTTTGACATTTAATATGTAGAAAAAGTCATGTTAGAAAGAAATGTATTTTATAAAACATTGATTTCCAGCTGTTTTGATCAACTTAAGTAACTAACCCTTTGTTTTTAATTAAAGTATGCGTAATATTTCATACTGGTACCTCTGTCCTATGTGCAGAATTTTACTAAAATTAGTCAATTATTATTAGTCACACAATTATGTGTAAGTTTCTTTCAGTAAAGAGTTTATCTTACATTTGTTGATTGAACGCACCGTTATTGTCCACTCAGTAATTAAGGATTCCAAAATAAATATATTTAAGAACTTAAATTAGATCTTAAATTATATTACATACCAGTATATAAATAATTAGGAAAATAAAAATATTCTTTTTTACGGAAGTCATAAGATATATAATTTGTAGTTTTCTTGTTGAAACTTAATATAAAATAAAGAAATAGTATTTTGGGCTATCCCGTGATTTATCCTTTAATTCATCTAATGAAAAATAACCTAAAAACTTAGAAATAAATAAAAATAATTAGAACTAAAGTACCAATAGAGCATTTGTCGCAAATCGTCACGAACTACTATAATGTCCTTAATCATTTTTTTCGTTTACAACAAAATAGAAAACAATAAACAGTATTTCCGTTTTGAAACTAAAGCCAGAATTGTCATAATTTTGAATCCTACATCTTAATTAGAACTAAGGTACCTATAAAAACAAAACTGTTAAACACGTCACAAAAATAAATTGCTAGATGCTTTTAATTTTGTACATGTTCACGCCGTTATTTCTAACAATGAGTCATATATTCGCATGGAGAAAAGAAAGAAATTGATATTAATAGAATGAAATATGCCAAATAAAAATTGATAATATTAAATAAAAGAAGCAAATTCTATCAAAAGCCGGGTCCGTAACTAGGACGTAACAAAGCTGCCATTTGCCACTAGTCATAGGGGCTCCGCACTGTGATGAGAAGGGGATCCGAAAGAGGACGGTTTGATCCGAGAAGAGATAAGAAGTTGAAAAATAATTTTTTTATTATGATTTTATTTATAAAATCCAAAGTGTTTAGAAATTACTTTTTTATGAACTTTCTTATTTTTTAAAAAGCTTCTAGAGACTAAACTTGTTATAGATTCTTATAAAATATTTACCAGACTTCTAAAAAGCCTTTAATTTCGGGTGTTTGTTTTAAATTTCTAATTTATTAAAATTATTAAAACTAAATTTAAATTCAGAAATTCGTTAATATTTAATTTAAATTTTAAGTAGAAACGAAACATATTCCTCTCAAATAAACTATTTCGTTTAACAGCAAAATAATGCCCGCAGAATGTTCGGAAATATTTAAAGTATTAATCAGGTAAAAATAGAATAAAAATTAAAAATTAATATACTAGGAACATTTTAGCAATCCCCTATATAATAATAGCCTAAGTTATCTGTACGTCTGTCCTCGATTTTATGAAGCGGTTGGACCTGGAATGGATAGAGGCATCCATAGTTAGCAAAATTCAAAGAGAGTAATGTTTAACTTCTCCTTAACTATCGATCAGATTCTAAAATAAATTAGTATAAATATGCTTCATATCACAGCTAAAAATACTGCCTTCTTTAAAACGTTCGAAATCCACCCCTTCCCCTGTTTCCGAGCTTTTCATGCCATTATTTCAACTCCTATTTTCCCCGGTTAAGAGCAGGCGATTAAATTTATCAATTTATCACACAGCAACTAGGTAAAAATAACATTTTTCTAGCATTATGACGCCATTCCTCTCATTTAATCATTTCTTATTTTCAATTATTTAAATTATGCCTTATTTTCATACGTTTTATCATTGAACTTAGATATGGCGTAAATAATTTTCTTTTATATTTGGCTTAAATAATAGATTAGGTACATATGTGATAATTTTAAATTGAATCATCGATTATTTTTTGTTGCAAGATAAATCTCAGCCAAAAAACAAACTATTTTTTTTTACCTGCCTCATAAAGTACTTTACAATTTTGGAAAATTAAAAATTTTACTGATCCCGTCATATGACGGGATGTATGCTAGTTAACAAAATATTTTGTGAATTCATTCTGAATATGACATAAAAAAAAACGTGTTTATATATTTTCTCACTATATTTGGCGGTAGGGGAGCAAACCAGTTTCTGGCTACGGGGGCCAAAGGACGTAATTACGGCCCCGTGAAAAACAATAAAATTTATATTATCTTAAAACACATTTAAACACTATTGTAAGTATTAAGTTACTTAAAACTACTGACTGTTTTAATACGTTATTGAAAGAAAAAACTACAGTGGATTCCGCTTAATAGGATCTCGATTAATGTTATCAATCGCTTATTGTTATCGAAATCACTTGGTCCCGATTCCTTCTATTCATTTGTATGTTAAAATTACCGCTTCATGTGATCGTGACATCGGTTAATGTTATCAGTTTTCGAACCTCATTTCAACTGGCAAAGGAATATTCGCAATGTATTGTGACGTTGCTCACGTCACATGAGCATTTGTAAGTCTTAAGACACTACAGCTCGTGACCACCTTGGGAGTTGAAAGGATTAGATAGGGTTAATCATGTAAATACTGCATGACTATTCTGTTTAAACTGTGCACGTGCAAAATGAATGCTTTTCCCTGGAAAGTTCCCCGATCGCGTGATGATTGATAACCACCCACAAAATCCCTGTTATCGATTTATAACAAGGTTGGGTTCTTCTAGAACTCTTTCCGCAGTCTAACAAAGAGAAATATATATATATATATATATATATATATATATATATATATATATATATATATATATATATATATATATATATATATATATATATATATATATATATATATATATATATAATATATATATATATATATATATATATATACATATATATATATATACATATATATATACATATATATATATATATATATATATATATATATATATATATATATATATATATATATATATACATATATATATATATATATATATAATATATATATATATATATATACATATATATATATATATATATATATTTGTGCGTAATATTATATATAGGCATTAATATTATGATTTCATGTTTGATAAACCTCGTTAATTTGAGCTTTAATATTTGTGCGTAATGGCCCTAAGGCATTAATATTATGATTTCCTGTGTTTAATAAACCTCGTTAATTTGAGCTTTAATACTTGTGCGTAATGGCCCTAAGGCATTAATATTATGATTTCTTGTGTTTAATAAACCTCGTTAATTTGAGCTTTAATATTTGTGCATAATGGCCCTAGGGCGTTAGTATTATGATTTCTTGTGTTTATTATGATTTCTTGTGTTTAATAAATCTTTATATATATATATATATATATATATATATATATATATATATATATATATATATATATATATATATATATATATATACATATATATATACATATATATATATATATATATATATATATATATATATATATATATACATATATATATACATATATATATATATATATATATATATATATATACATATATACATATATATATACATATATATATATATATATATATATATATATATATATATATATATATATATATATATATATATATATATATATATATTATATATATATATATATATATAGATATATATATATATATATATATCAGGGAGAGAGCGGAGGACAGGAGGCATTCCTTGGCACCACAAAATGAGAGCATTGGAAAGTAAGGCTAGGTCCCTACTTAATTTGAGCTTTAATATTTGTACGTAATGGCCCTAAGGCATTAATATTATGATTTCCTGTGTTTAATAAACCTCGTTAATTTGAGCTTTAATATTTATGCGTAATGGCCCTAAGGCATTAATATTATGATTTCTTGTGTTTAATAAACCTCGTTAATTTGAGCTTTAATATTTGTGCATAATGGCCCTAAGGCGTTAGTATTATGATTTCTTGTGTTTATTATGATTTCTTGTGTTTAATAAATCTTGTTATTTCACTTTGCCATGAGCTACCAAAGAGTCTGTTTTAATTTAATATAGAGCAGCGTGATAGTATTTAGAAGGAACCCATTCTTTTCTTTCCCTTCGCTGTTGTTTGAATTTCAGAGAATTCTCCCTCTTCCACCTAGGGATATGGGGAATGATTAGATGAGTGGGGATTTACACGGTCCTGGAATTTTCAGAAAAACGCACACCTTGGTAGTGGTCAATGGTTGTCAGATAAGCAGAAGGCAACATATTCTTATCGGAACTGAGAAGAAGAGTATTCAAATTTTATGCCTTGCTCGCTTACATGCAGCCTGTTAATAAGGAAGCCAGAAAGTGAAATGATTTAGCATTAAAACAAAGATCGAAATTTTAAATCGTTATGACAGGTTACCAAAAATGAGTCAATGCAATGTTGAAGCTCAGTTAAACATTTATCAGCCTCTGAAAGGCATTGA
>CM063498.1:107058382-107060882 GCA_032207245.1 Pardosa pseudoannulata | reverse complement strand
TCGCTTCTCATATATATTTATGAGTGTTTTGCATTGTAACATTTTTTAATTGCACCAATAACACTCTTTGTTTTTGTAGGGAAATATACTATCTTTTAAAGATTTAAATTTGTCATTCCTCATAAAATAAAATTAATTATTCATTCGCATTTTTCGATACTTTAAAATTGAATATTCTACACCATTTTTGGATGAATACTTATGATTTTTTTTTTTTGACAAATTATTCAATAATACTCTAGTTTTAAGAAAACTATTGATGTTTTTCTTTCAAGCAGCATACCGTAAAAAAAGAACAAAGTAAGTACACCAAATAAAATAAAAAAGAAATTTTCTTATCTGTATTTTCTTTTTTTTTCATTTAGTTATCTCATTTTATGTTTTAAAAAGAAAACTTTGCTTTGTATGACAAAACTAAATAATTTTTATAAAGTTAGATCATTATTAATGATATTGGAAAACTATTATCTAACCAGACGATTTTTTATTTCAAATTGAATCATAATTATTCTGTGATAAAGATACTATATTCCCTTAACCCATTAGAGCCCAGTGTCCTCATATGATGATGCTGTAAAAAACCGTATTTCCCTTTATTAAGTGAAAAAATACTCTTTTGTTTACTAATAGTTCTGATATATGGAAGCACTATACAATATCAGATATGATATTTCTTTCGATATTTCGATATTTCGATATCAAATATGATATTTCTTTGAGGACGTTGGGCGTTTGGCTATAATTCGTATGCAGTATGCAGATTTTTTTTCAAGTGTTTTTTACATTTTTTTCAGATAATCTATGTAGAAAAACTAAAAAAATGAGTAGAAATAAAATATTTAATACATTAGAAGAAGCAGCTGCTTATCTTTTTTCTGAAGAAATAGAGGCAGACATTATAGCAATGCTTCCTGATGTCGATGATCTAACAGAAGAACAATTTGATGATGATAATTTGGGCATTCCTGTTGTATCAGACGTTGCAGGTATATTAGAAATTACAATACCAGATAATAACAGAATACCTCATAATAATGATATTATTTTGGATAAAAAAATGAAAACGATTCCCGTAAACGTAAAAGAGAAGAGTCAGTTGTATGGACGAATGAAACTTTTGCCTTATTATCAGGATGATAAATATGGCTGTTGTAAATGCCAATGTCATTTATAAAAAGATCCATGGTTTTAAGTTGAGGCCAATCAAAGATTTTAGAAGATATATTGCAGTAACCTATTTGAAAAAGGGAGCAAATACAAAAGCAATGCCAGGAAGACCAACTCAAAGGCAGATAACATCCAGATCCCATGTGCTTCCTGACATAAAATTCAACAACATTCAGCATGTTATTGGCAAGAGGGAGAAAAACACGTAACCAATATGATAACTGTTCTACAAAACCTAGAATATATTGTATGAAATGAAATGCAACATTCCAATGTTTTCCTCTTTTTCATACAAAAATTCAACCTTAAAAATGTAAAATAGAAAGTTTTCTTGTATGTGTAAAAATAAATTTTAATTTTTAAAGTTATTTTGCCTACTACTTGATTTATACATTAAAACTGTATAATTTTATGTAAAAAATCATTTTTAAAATGTTTACATTTTTACCTACAAACCCCCAGCGTCATCAAATGAGGAAGGCTTAAAAAACATGGTTACAGTTAAAAACTTTCAAAAAGCTTTTAAAATACTCTTAATTTATGCATTTCTACCCATATCTATCAATTTCAAAGAAAAAATTCCAAAATTTGTTAATTAAGGAGTTAAAGGGTTAATATAGCAAATCAAGCATGGGATAAATTCCTGTCATAAAAGATAATAATGTGCATGTATTGCAATTGAGAACGACAGATTAGAAGTTACACTTTTACCAAATTTTACCAAAGACATCGACGAATGATTCCATGTAAACACGGGTTCAACAGTCGGAGGATTAGCCTCTGTTCGATGTTCAAAATATCATGACGAGGTCCAAGTAACATTTTACTCTTCGACCGGATGTGTGCTTTGAGGACATGTTATGTATGTGTGCATTTACACTTGTATATTGAATATTGACTCATCTAGTGAATCAGCAGTTCTGTGTCCATACCATTCCTGTTAAAAAATACTTAGCATGCTAAATAGGTAATTACCTACAAATCGAGTCACGAAAGAATTGATGAAGATTCAGTTCCACCTTTACTGTGTAATCCAAATGTACAAATTCGTTGTTATTAGCATTTGACCACGTTTAATGACCCGAAATGAAAAAGAAACCAGTTTTGTTGTTTCCAGAATCAGTCTTCGAAGAACGGATTCAAATTCACAGCAGAAACATATGATACTAAACTTTCTAAATGGTTTCACTCATTCATTTTCTCGAAATTGTGAAAGGAAATTTTACGTATGAAGACTTAATTTCCTCTCTATTTTCTTTGTACCTTGAAAGACAACTCAAACATAGATCGCAAAGATAAGGAATTGATGTCCAAGTGGTCACAAATAGAAATC
>CM063498.1:107045882-107055882 GCA_032207245.1 Pardosa pseudoannulata | reverse complement strand
TACGTATGTTTTTGGCGCACTCCGGTGTGATACAAAGGTACCACTAGCATGCGCGTACATTCTTTTTCTAAAGTAGGGGGGGGGACAAATTGGCATCACAAGACCAGCAGTTGCAGTGTGAACAGTTTTGTCTTATCTACCATTAATAAATATCATTAATAAATATTTATTAAGTATGAAATTTAGTTTTATTTAGTGTACTACTAATTTAGTAGAATAAAAGTATACTAAACTGGCAGATTTGGCTCCCAATTTTTTTTAATAGTTGTAATGTTTATATTTGGCTCTTTCGCTAATAAGTTTACCGACCACTGTTCTAAGGTATTGAGTTTATTGCCAACCGTCTCCACTGTTCTCGACTACATTCTGAACTCTTAACAGCAGTGTATGCAAATTTTATAATTCTGTAATAGTACTGTTACATTTCATTTCTTTTAACGAAAGATAATGTGATAGTAATGTTGTAGATTTAGGAGTGTTTCTAGACGATAGTACGTTTTAAACGTTTATATTATTTTATTATCATTCAAGTAGATAGAAAATATACTCGTTTTGTTCTGAAAGGAACGGTTGTGCACGTGATTTTCAAGTTGAAATCAGCAACAGACTTTTACAACTCTTCAGTACTCTACAGCTAATTTCATTAAAATCAATATGCAAAATTTAAAAAATGCTCTTCATGTTTTCTATTTAAAATATTACAATTTTTATATGGTGTTTAGTATGCTTAAAAATTTAACATGAAAACTTCGTTTTTAAAAAGAAGGTTGATAATCCAGAGCTTTTACTTAATAGGTATGAATAATTATTTAACATACATTCATAAACATGCTGAAATATAGCATGAACACATATAAACCGCTAATATATTTACATCTACATCTACATCTATATATGTGTTTGTGTGTATCCTATCAACAACTATCTTGTTCTTTACACAGATTATAAAAAAATATTTGAAAAAGCTATCATTTAACGAAGATATGACTTCCATGAAATTTAAAATATTTAAAATATTACAATTTTTATGTGGTGTTTAGTAAGCTTAAAAATTTAACATGAATACCTCGTTTTTAAAAAGAAGGCTGACAATCCAGAGCTGTTACTTAATAGGGATGAATAAATATTTAATATACATTCATAACCATAAGAAATATTAAAAAAAGCTATCATTTAATGACTATATGACTTCCATGAAATTTAAAATATTACAATTTTTATGTGATGTTTCGCAAGCTTAAAAATTAAAAGTGAAAACTTCGTTTTTAAAAAGAAAGGTGACAATCCAGAGCTGTTACTTAATAGGGATGAATAAATATTTAACATACATTCATAAACATGTTGAAATACAGCCCGGACACATAAATATATTTACATCTACATCTATACATGTGTGTATCTAATCAACAGTTGTTTTGTTCTTTAAGCATATTATAAGAAATATTTTTTTTTTAAATCTATCATTTAAGACGATATGACTTCTATAAAATTAATGTTTAAAACTTTTTTGAGAAAAGTATGCTGAACTCGAAATGCTGAATAATAAAAAACAACCACGTTATATCTTAATATTTGAGTGACTCTATATTTGCTGGTTAAATTTTGAGTTGCTTTAAATATGAAAAAGATAATTTCCACACGACTCGAATTTTCTGAAGCACTTAATATTTTGTTATCTTCAAGAGCTACTTAAGAATGAAAGCATTATTTATCGCCCAAAGGCTTCAAGTCATTCTCATGGGAGATATTAATACATAACAAGGGTGAAATATTGGTTGAAATTTATCTGATGTATTTCAAGGTGATATTGATCTCACTTAACAGATGTTTTATAGAAAAGTAAATAAAGCTTTAGAAAATCATCGTTATCCAGAATTTTATATTTGGGATATCCACGTGTGATAGATTTAAATGTTTTTTAGAAAATATATTGGAGTTTAAATGATATTTCATCCAAATATTTAATTTTTAATGCCATAGCTTCGTTTCATTTTAAGTATATCGTCAAATACATAATTTTTATTCTGGTGTCATATTAAAAAAGTGAAAAATATCTTCAAATTAAAATGCATAATCTCACGTTCTCTCTTGAGGATGCTCATTCCTAATTTTCAAAACAATAAGCCGTGGAAACAACAATTGACTATGAAAAGTGCTCACATTAAAACAATTAAAGTACAGAACGAATAGACTATAAAAAGTTCTAATATTACGATAAACAATATTCTCAGATCAATGTAATTATTACCACTTTTTTCATAAACCTAAATATATTTTGTATAAACAAATACCATCATGTAAGATTTGTATGTTTTAAACACATTAATATCTAAGCTAAATAATTTTGTCTACCCATCACTACAGTTCTCTATGTCTTGAGCTTGGCCCGCTGCGCAATAATGTTACTTTTATATGCCACTCTTTCATACTATAAAATTTTACTTGTGCTAAATTTATAATTTTGTTTCTGTACATATTATCTGTTCTCTTATTATTTTTTCATTATTTCAGACATTTTTATTTCTTTTTAATCATATTTACTCGCATTTTATCGTATTTAACCACTTTTGATATTTTTACATAACGGCCTTCTTTAACTTCTTTTTAACTTTTATTTACTTTTTATTTACTTTATATGTATTTATATATTACCCTTTTTACTATTGTATTATAACTATACTGTAACTGGCATCTTGATATACAATATATTCATTATGAACCGCTCCCTTGTTAAATATCCTACCTTGCTTACTGGAGATATGCCCTACCGGGGCAGGTACTCCGAAGATTACCCTTTATACTGAGAGATATGTATATCTAAGATTAAAAGGATATTTTTAGAGCTTTTATAAACAAAGAATTAGTAATGTCATGAAATCCTAAATGGTCATATTTAATTTTATATTCACCTTATAAAACTATATAAAAATCCCTAATATTATATTTATTTCTTCTGTAAATTATCCAAAATTTCCATATCTTGCCGCAATCTAAAATACATTCCTCAATAAATGGTAACTCTTAAATTATGGTAACGCACACACTCACATATATATATACATATTTATGGGGTATGTAGATGTATAACACGCCAGTCAATGCTGGGTTCCATGGAAAGTGTTGAGATTAGGAGGAGAGGAGACTAAAAAATAAATAAATAAATAAATTTTTAAAAAAACATATAGGTTTTGTTAGCAAGAGAAACTGATCCATTCTACTTAATTAAATCACTTATCTGTTTACTTATCAGTCACAAAAATGTATTGTAAACTCATACGGACGTAGTTATTTATTCAATAAGAAATGTTAAAAAAACCGTTGGGGACACCAATCATATCGGCCCACATGTAGAATTTTGTTACAAGATGGTTAATAAATATGAAATAATGGTAAATTATATGAGTGGATAAAAATATGGATTGGAAATTTCACACTTGCAACAGGTTTACAAGGGTTTAGAAATAGAATAGGAATTCTGCAAAAGGACAAGAAAAATTCTCTTTTAACTATAGAATTGCCAAAAAATTATAACAATGTATCTGGAGCTAAAATCAGTTAATTAGATTAAAATATCATTGTGCACATACATGCACACTCAAATACACACACACACACACACACACACACACACACATATATATATATATATATATATATATATATATATTAGTGCTTAAAGAGTGCAGCCCAATTAAGAGGTTAAGGTTTGATTTGGTTTGGAGGGCTACGGTCTACTTTTTGCAACACGAGGGCTAATGAGACCGGGACCTACAGCTCAAAGCCGATTCCGAACGGCTACGAACATCATGTCACTGTGGGATTTGAATCCACGAACTCTGGTACGAAGGCCAGCACCCTAACCAATCTTCCATCGTTCGGCTTAAGAGGTTGAGGTTTGAATTGTAACCTTTGAAAATACCCTTTAGCGGTAAAGTTATTGAATTCTCTTAATTGACCGTCGAGAAACCCACTAAACTTCCTTGCAGTAGATAATCACAACCTTGAACACCCTTAAGAGTTAATTTAAGTTAAATGCCAACTAAAAATATAAAATTTTACAATATCGGAGCACGAGGTGTAGAGAGGGTGCTGTATGCCGCTCTACACAAGAGTCGTTCTAAAGGAAAAACGAGACTTGAAAAGAAATTTTTGAGGAATTAGAATTTTTGGAATCATAGTAAGAATATTATTAAAGTGAGATACAATTTTTTTAAAAACTTGTGCGTTTTTCCCCTATACATTCCTCTCAAATGTTTTATATATGTGCTAGCAATTGTCATGAGACAGACAAAAAAGCGGAGGTACCGACAAGAATAAAAACACCAGTCTGGTGACTCGACTGCTTTTAAGACGTCATTACAGAAACGCTGGTATTAATGACTAGTATCCGAAAACTGAGATAGAGATTCGAATCAAAATATGTCCTTATGAGGACCACCAGTCAGTGATTTTTTTAATACAGGACACAAGGAGAAATGAAGGCGCAATAAAAAAAAAATATTTCCTTAACGGTAAGAAGATTTCTTATCACGTAAAATCAGATAATCTGTTGATCAGAAGAGAAGATATACAAAGCATTCATACGTAGTTCAATATCGTCCACAAAATATCTCTGATAGTTCTAGATCTTTGGCAGATTTCAGTACATTTCATCTTCCTAGCTTTTGAAAATTTAATGCTGGAGCACGAGAATGCTGTTGCTGGTGATTCGTCTCCCTTTTGTATACATAGCACGTATGTATTAGCAACGTGTGGAATCATTTTATATCATGAGAGTAGCCAACGTCTGCAGGTATAGGATTTATTTTTTCTCTGAAAAATATCTACTTGTGTTTGCAATCATAGGTAAAGCTTTTCTTAGGTATTTCGCGAAAATAAAAATTATGCATATTATATGAAAAAAGACTAACTTCCGGGGAAACTATTTTCGAATCCCACATTTGAAAATAAAATTTCAAGCTATCTAAATTTCTTTAATGCCTCATTTACTTGCAATTATTATGGCTATCATTATCTTTAGTTTGTAACTTAAACTTGCACATTTAACACTTACTGTCTACTTTTAATATTCATTTCAAATACATTTTATCAGCTATATGCAAGCTGTCTAAACTTAAATTTGCAATTAGGGGGAACTCTGTGGGAGAATACCTTTTAAAAAATCACATTTAACATGAAATATTTGAGAAATAGCTTCATAGGTATCTTAAGTAATTTTCAGAAAGAGTTTAAAGTCTCCTTGCTCTACATGAATTACTCTCGAATCAAACTCTTCACTCACCGATGGAGTTTTAAAATCCTACAATACATCGTTCCTGATTTGTAAAATATCGTCATTATAGAATAATAAATTGAGGACTACGGTAATTAAATTATGTTTTTCAATTGAAATAAAGATAGAATATTAAATTTTTCAAGGAATTAATTTTAATATTTTACGAAATTTTAAATGACATAAATTTGAAGGTCACTGAAGTGCTGCTTATCAAAACGTTTTACAGCAAAAATAATTCGGGGTAAAGTGGGATGAGTCTGTGACAACAAAATGATTCTAGTTTGAAACTAACCATAATATATATATATATATATATATATACATATATATATAATATATATATATATATATATATATATATATATATATATATATATATATATATATATATATATATATATATTATATATATATATATATATATATATATATATATATATATATATATATAAACATACATATTATATACTTATATATGCTTGTATATATATATATATATATGTATATATATATATATGGTATGTATGTATGTATGCATGCATATATATATATATATATATATATATATATATATATATATACATATAAATATATATATATATATGAACTAGGGTGGTTCAAGGCAGAATCGCATCATAGACAACTCTTTAAGTTTCCTATTAATTAATTTTTTTTAAATATTTGTTTTATTCATGCATATTTATCATTTAAAACAAACCCAAAACATAATTAAACATTTTTCAAAATCAAGAAACATTAACTGTTTAATTTTTTAATAAAGGTTTGAAAAGCTTAATTGTTAAGAAATAATATAATGATATTCCAGCTTAAATTTTGATGCAACCATTGATTTTTAACCTTGAAAGTTTTTGAGTTCTATTGTAAAGAGTGTTACATGAATCAACATGACTATATTTCTAATATTTTTTCAGAAACGATACATTTTATTATTAAACTTGCGTTTTGTCTATATATTTGAAAAAACATGGACAAATGGGGAATTCAATAAATGTTTTACAAAAGTATGAAGTTTTCATAAGCTAAGAGTACTGCATGATATCAAACTTTTACTGTCTGTCACTATTTTAAATGAGCTGAAAAAATTTCTAAAATTATTTCGTAATAAAAATATATTGCTTTAAGTATTTTACAAATTTTGTACAGTTGATATTGGTATTTTATTGTATTTAATAACTTATTTACTCAGAATAAATGACAACACTTTGATAAAAGATTCTTTGAATTTAATTTATTAGAGTCATTCTTATCTTTTTAAGTTTTTCTTTTTCTGCATAATCTGTAGAATCGTTTTACACCTTTATCTGTTCTGTTTATCATATATTACATGTACATCTAATGCTTTATACCCTTCAATGACATATGTGATACACAATGAACTATATTTTAACCAGAAAATAACTTAGTGTAAAGTCTTAAATTTATTTACATTTTTAGAAAGACGTATAAATACGAAAAAATATCAAATACGGTCGAGATATATTTAGTCTTTCAAATGGGTACAACCAAAGATTTAAGTATACCAATTCACAATTATTTTTTCCTTGACTATTAAATAATAAGTGAGAAAATGGGTTAAAGATACAAGTGATATTATCTTATGAATTCCACCTCTGCTTGAAAGTTGTATCATTTACATCAAACCGAACGATGTTCTTAGCTGTTCGGAATCGCCTTTAAGTGGTATTTCTCGGTGTCATGAGCCCTCGTATAACAAAATAGCAAACCATAGAGCTTCAAACCAAACCAAACCAAATTCATTTACTTCCAACGCACAGTAACTCAAGACCACGCAGTGTCTATCATTGTTTTATGAGCTGAAAAAAAAGCTTTAAAATAACATCGTTCCAAAAATATGTTAATATTTAAGTATTCTACACAGTTTAGTAAAAATATTATTGATATTTACTGTATTTTATAGCTTATTTACTTATGAAAACGATAACACTCATGACACAAATGGTAACATTTTGATAAAAGAATCCTTGAATCCGACTTATTAGAATATTTCTTAACATTCTGAATTATTCTTTTTCTGCATAATCTACAAAACCAATTTAAGTATACCAACTCACGAAATGATTTTTTCTTTGAATTTCACTTAATAAGCGAGCAAGAGGGTTAAAGATATAAGTGACATCAGCTTATAAACTCCACATTTTCTTGAACGTTTGTTTCCATTTACTTCCAACGCGCAGTAGCTCGCGACCAGCTGTTACGGAACAACCCCCGCATCAGTTACAACGTCGATTCGCCACCTACACTCGTCACGATGCGCTGATGACATCCCAATCCGGAGCACTTCCAATTGCCTGACACTGTTACAAAACAAATCTGTTAACCCCTATTTTCTTACATTTCTCACATTTTGGAGGGGACCTTTTTCGTTTCTTGTTTCTTTGCTTTTGAAGCCCGGGCCTCGCATCGAGCAATTGGGTTAAAACAGAATGGCCAGATGAGTGACGGAACATGGCTAAACAACGGATCTCTTGTGACTTAAGTGAATAACGAGCTGGAGTATTCCGAACGAGAATAAATAACCTAATTTTTTCGGCAGCCCTGCCTCAAGTGGAGCCGAGAATGTTATCGGAAGAGATCTCTGGAGCGGGAATCCGGGAAAAGTAAAGGTTTAGCATAACGCTTAATGAGAATGAAGCCATTTTCAGATCTTATCTCAAAAGATCGGAACATAGTGTGAGGATTCATCTACAGGCGAAAATTCTACAAATAAGAATTTCAGTATTATAATCACGTTTTATGAGAATAATTTGCTTAACCCTTAATTTGGGAAAGTCTAGCGCTACACCGGACATCTATATTTGTAACTACTATATAACATAAGTGTCAGTGTTCGCCACAGCGGACATTAATTATCTCAAAAATGGAAAATGATATAATTTTTTTGTTTATTTTACAGAGATCCTAATGTCTATACAGATATGGGAAAATAACAAATTAAAAAATATTTGAAAAAACATCTTATCAAATTAAAGGTTAAGGATGTAAGAATTACTAAATCATCAGATAATATTAATTTTATTATATTGGTGGGAAATTATTTCTCAGTGTAATATATAGAATTATAAATAAAATACTTCTTGGTTTTCTCAGAGATGAGACTTTTATGTAGGCTGACAGAGGTGGAATAATGTTAGTGTATCGTGGTGCCATTACTTATATTTTATTTATTTTGGGGTGATGTTTTCAAAATTAGAATTTAAAACTTCTCTGTAAAAGAGTTAATGCAGGAATATGGTTATCGATGACTTTAAAATGGGTTTTCTCAATATTTATTTTGAGCACATAGCATACGTCAGGTTATTCCTAACAGTTTCATAACATTCAAATCTAAAGCACCTCCAACTGTCTGACACTGTTACAAAACAAATTTTTTAAAGCACTAATTTCCTAATATTTCTCACGTTTGGTGAATATATTTTTTTATTCTCTTGGTCTTGAATCTTCACTTCGAGCGATTGTGTTAAAACAGAATGGCCAGATGAGTAACGGAATACGGTTAAACAACGGATATCTTGTGAATTTAGTGAAAAACGAGCTGGAGTATTCCGAACGAGAATAAATAATCTAATTTTTTCGGCAGCCCTGCCTCAAGTGGAGCCGAGAATATTATCGGGAGAGATCTCTGGAGCGGGAATCCGGGAAAAGTAAAGGTTTAGCATAACGCATAATGAGAATGAAGCCATTTTCAGATCTTATCTCAAACGATAGGAACATTGTGTAAGGATTCATCTACAGGCGAAAATTCTACAAATAAGAAATTTAGTATTATAGTCACGTTGGAGGAAAATAACGATCTTAAGGACGTAAGAATTATTAAATGATCAGAAAATATAAATTTTATTAAATAATAGTGATAAATTATTTCTCAATGTCATATATGGAATTATAGATAAAGTACTTCTTGGGCTTTTCAGAGATGAGATTTCTATGTAGCCTGACAGAAGTGGAATAATGTTGCTCAAATTCTATATATCGTAGTGTCATTACTTACGTTTTTTGTTTTGTGGTGATTTTATTAAAATTAGAACTTATTTCTAATTTTGAAAATTCCCTGTAATAGAGTTAATGCAGGAATCTGGTTCTCGATGACTTTAAAATGGGTTTTCTAAAAGTCCATCTTATTTATTTTGAGTACATAATATAAGTCAGGTTATTCCGAACAGTTTCATGACATTCAAATCCAAAGCACCTCCAATTGTCTGCCACTGTTACAAAACAAATTTTTTAAAACACTAATTTGCTGATATTTCTCGCATTTGGTGAATATATTTTTTTTCTTCTCTTGGTCACTTCGAGCGGTTGTGTTAAAACAGAATGGCCAGTTGAGTAACGGAACATGGCTAAACAACGGATATCTTGTGAATTAAGTGAATAACCATCTGGGGTATTTCGAGCGAAATGGATAAAAATTCTATGTGCCAGAGGTCTACATCCCGACAATGTCATCTAGGGCTTAAAGAGGCTTGAAGGAAATCTGTATTGCTTTACGGAACTGTAGCAAGATGTAAAACAACCTTCAATGAAGGATGCCAAAATGGGGCAGACGTGCATCGGCCAAGTTGTCCTAGTGCACACTGTTGCCGCTCTAATGGAACTGGTCCGAAAGACACGATTTACGTATACGACTGTGCTGCCCATTCTAAAGGAACGCCTGAATTTTGAAAAATTCTGCACTTTCTGCAGAAC
>CM063498.1:107018382-107040882 GCA_032207245.1 Pardosa pseudoannulata | reverse complement strand
GACATAAAAAGTTATGAATAGAAGGAAGTAATATTAAAAGAAAAATCTTTTTACTATGAATCATATATTAAGAACGTTATGAGAAAAAAAACCAGTTTTTGCACAATTCGCACTCTTTTTATTTGAAAAATTATTCATTCAGAAACAAAGTAGAAATACAATATTATACCCAGGAAATGAACAAACAAAATAAAAAGCTGTAAAAGAAATTTAACTGACCATTTTTTATCTGAAAATCCTTTGAAGGAGAACTTTATTTTTTAGCAATAAAAGTTAAGAAGCTCCACATTTCTTCATTATTAAAACATTTTTATGGCCGCCTAGTCAGGAGAGATTTCTTAACTCTCTCTTTTCTTCGTTTGAAAACTTTGACAACATAATTTCGAAAAGATTTTATGATCTTTATTTTATTCATATCTTGTTCTTTTAAAACCCTGAGAGAAATTCGTATGTCAGTATCTTTTTTTATTCCCATTAATCAACTGCTGTATCATCTTGTAAATTGAAATCTTTCCAATTAATAATATTTCTTTTATTTAAAAAGAAAACTGCATTCATTTTAAGTTCTCACAAATTTGAAACTTTGAGTACATGATCAATGGATAATAAAAGCTTGTTCGTTTGTGAAAATACAAAGCTCATAATTAATAGATAATTACATAATGCATAGTCTGGTTCAAACAATGATGATATTGTTCGAAAAGATATCTAAGTGATCAGCAGTATTTGTTCGGAATTGAGAATAATAATTCGTATATCTCACTGATAATAAGCCATCCAAAATATTGAGTAAAAATAAGATGTTGAAAGAAGTAAAGCAATACAGTAATTGTTCAGATATGTTTGTTTTTCAGTAAATAATCATCATCTGAGATCTTCTTAGCCTGAACTTTCGCACTATTTTATTGTTTTCCGAAAGGTCCTTAGTGTAATAGGTAGTATCTGAAACATAGTATGTCTGTTTTGGAAGTCAATGACCTTATTGTTAAATAAAGAAGGAATGTAATGTAAGCACTTTATCTGCTATTTCTCCACCTTTAAAAACCAATTGAAACTTTAGGTCTTATTTTTTTTAAACGAAAGATTCACTATTTTAGCTTCACATGTTCATTAACGAGGACCAAAATTACTAAGTTCTGGGAAGCATATCATTTTTACTTTCAAAATGAAGTACATCTGACTCCTGTGTTTTAGTAGAGTATACGTTCCTAGAGGTTATGTTTTATGCAAATAAAAATCATGCTTCAGAAATTTGCTAGGGATATTAAAAAAGTATTGGAAAGAAAGTGTTGTCAATAAGTTTTGAAAATGAAGAACATTTATTTTGTATTATATAAAACAACAATAATAATGATAATTTAGTAAAGAAAGAAAGATAAAATTTTTGTCACTGTTGGTAATTTAATTCTCACATTCAACATCATATTTTGAATGGGTGTAAAACTCATTTTATCACTTAAAACATTTGTAATTCCAACTTCATTTTAACTTTGAGTGTCATTTTTAAAATTTATTCTCAGGTAATTCCTTTACAAAGATTTTTTTACATTTGCTGATATTCCAGTCCATTGACATGGTATATATTTTATTGTGCAATGAAAAATACCTCGTACATGAAAAGTTGGGTGCACGTTAGAGGGAAAAAAAACTCTGGTACTGTACCTGTAGATTGCAGTATAATGTATTGCCTTATGATATTAATATTTAAACAGCATTAACATGATAGAAAAATAAATAAACAATAAAACATATTGGCAATAATTACGGGATAAGAGAGGATGATTCTTGGTACTTGCTGTGTTTGTTGGTTATGATCAAATTTTTTAATACTTAATAAGTGTGTACAGCCAGAATTTTTGTTCCGAGGGTGGGGGTACGGGCGAATTTTCAAACTTCCCTTCTAGTTGAGTTCTAAAAGTATAATTTGACTGTGATTTGAAGGTTTTTGTATTCGAAGCTAAAATAAATAAGAATCAAGTTCTTATTCTCACTTACTCACCATGGACCTTATGGTTACCCCCGGCAAAAGCTTGTAAATTCACAAACATACACTTGTCCTAAGTTTTGCGGTAACGTCAGTAAAAATCACTTCACAAAGAGTTGTTACGCTTAATATTTATATAATTATTAGCAAAAAATAATATAATTAAAAATATTCACTCATTTATATCCTATTTTGGATAGTGTAAATTGTTACTACCATTTTTATTAAACAACTTTGAAAATTTTAAGCTTCCATTAATTTTTATTTTTATTTTCTAGAAATATATTTATCTTTTCCTATGAAACTACAGTGTAACATTCGAAGGGTTCTTTCTTGCTTCTCATGATGATCTGATTTAAATCAATCAAACAAAATACTCCACAATCCTAGAATCAGAGTACAATGACTGCACTCTGTTTCAATTTGAACCAGTCTTCTGTCACTTCCTGGATTCTTCGTGAAGACTATTCCCAGAATGTGAGACAGTATAATGAGGGTGGTTGTGGAAATGTACCATCATACCAGTACCAGCTAAGGGAACCTTCAGTATTCGCTAGATTGAGGCGCCGTTGGTCAGTGGGGGCGGGGGAGTCCAATCAAAGAAAATCTGTTTGTTTGTTTTTTCATTATTTATGGACACAGATTTTTTTGGTATTATCGAGAAAAATATTAACAAGAGAGAATGAAAAACGAACTTTAAAGAAACTTGTACTCCACTAACTGTACATTCGGAAAGTTTTAAAAAAAGGGAGAAAACAGGATTTAAGCCTTCCACCCCCTTTCTTGGCAGCGCTACTGATTAGTGAATTATATAAATAATTCATGCGATACTTAAGATCATAAAGTTACGATTAAGTATAATTATGAATGCAGGTTTAATTTTTAAAAATACTTAATGTTACCATTTATTATTGTAATAAAAAATTCATTCATTCATTGTCACATTTGTTATAGATTTTCTACATCCACTTTCCGCATACATCATTTTCCATTCTTTGTCCTCTGAGAAACGATGGATTGGGGTTCCACTGTACACACACACCACATAAAAATGCATACCTGTGTCTACATATACGTTGCTTATTTTTTATGTGTTCGTTCTTTCTTGTAATATCATGCATCATAGTTCTTCCAAAAGTGCAGGGTTCCTGCAACAATGTTATATATCGACCACCTGTCGGTAATTTCTTTTCTAGATAGAGCTCTCTTATAAAATGACTTTGCTCAATAAAATTACTGCACCAATAATTTGTAAAAGTGATTAATTACACACCTTCTTAAAACCTTAATAAAATAATTCACTGTGTTCAACTTTAGTTTTAAACAGTTTATAATTACTGAGTATTTTAAATAGGGTTGCCGAGTAAATGTCACCTTTTATAGTTCCAAGTATCGAATCATCAGCAGCATGAAATATAAACTCTTTAACACTTTGACTGCCATGGCTATCATATGTGATATCCAGTGATATTTCCGTTGAGACACTGGCTATCCGATATGATAGCCATGGTGTTTTAACACTTCAGGCCATGGCTATCAAAAATGTTATCAGTTACATGAAAATCGTATTGGAGTTTGATTGTTGGGCTCCCTACGATGTGTAAGGTATACGTGGTTTGCGCAAATTGGTATATGTGACGATTTTATGAGCTAAGTTTTATGAAAAATTAAATATTTGGAACATGCAACAAAAAAGGGAATATATATAAATAGAGAGAGTTTGTTTTAAAATATTGTTTGTTTTGAAATATTGTTTTTATATATAGTTTTATGTTGAAAAAATACAAATTACACAAAAAAAAAGTTTGGCCCCGTTGTGAACATTTGCAATTTTAGCTTGGCAGTCAAAGTGTTAAACCGTTTGATCAAGATTCGTGCACGAAAGTAAAGGTACTTTTCATAGAAGCAAACCCAGGAATTCATAAAGGAAAGTTACAAATGTAAATAACATTATCACAGCACGAATCTTTCATTGTGAAACAAGGGCTATTTATTTCCATTTATTCTTCCCAAGCAGTTCGAACCACGAGTGCAAATTGTTCATTTAAGAGAAGGAAATTACACTTTTTTCCTACCTTTTTCGACCTCCAGGTCAAGATCAGAGTATGCTAATCTCTTCTTCTTTCTCTTTTTTTTTTATAACTGCGTTTGAGAAAAGTTAGCAAACATGACTCAAGGTGCGTTGGGTGTTAAGTGACATGCCTCCGTTTCCAGTTCTGAAGTTCCGCAACGGAATAGATCTGAATTGCAAATGCAGAGAATGTACGTTTCATAAACTTTTTAGCACATTTTTATTTATTTCTCTCCTCTTCCTACTGATGACTGTAGCAGCAAAATTTTCTAGAAAATAAAATGTACCAGTTTAATGAATGTGTAAAAGTTTCAGATTTTAAGGCGAAAGAATATTTCTCTAGAAAATTTTATGGTTTTACTACCGATCTATAAAAATAGTAATTCATGCATTTATAGAGAATAATTTTCAAATTTTTATTTTTTATTTAAATAGATTCCAAATTTTCGTACTTAAGAATAAGTTTTGTTCGATTTTTTATAATCAATCCTGTAAAAATTTTCAAAGTTTTAAAGTATATATATTTAATGCTTATACAAATATGAACTGGAATTAAATACACTTATGACAAGAATTATTCCATAATTAGGTTTTGAGAAAAGCTGCTTAATGATAATTGATATTGCTTAAATTATTCTTTGGCAAAATTTTAAGAGGATTTAATAATTAAAAATTTATAAAAGCTATCTTTACGATTTATCTTAAATGAAAATTAGGTGTATGATAAATATTTTTAATTTTTTTAAGCAGTCAATTTTATGAAATAGTCATTTAAACATGATATGAAGGGTCTATGCCCTGGATTAAATTATGAATCTACTTAGAATCCGTAATGATAAAAACAACTGAATATTTCTCACGCAACGGTTAATACCTTAGAATCGTCTTTAAATAGAATCATTTCTTAAAAATGTATATATTTTCTACTTAACTTATATTTTATACGTTTGTATTTAAGAATATCTCATACTTAAAAAAAACTTGAATTATTTCTTAGAATAATGATTTCTATTAAGAAATGAATTGAAAATAATAGATCATTTTATTAACTACATATATATTTTCAATTTTTTTAATACCAATCTCAATTATTTTGTTTGTAATAAGCTGAGTTTTTGTATCCTAAAATGCTTTATAAAATTTCATTTCAAGGAAATTTTATGAAATAATCTTTTAATATAATCTTTCGGTATTTGACTTTTGTGGTCTAACACACAGATGGGCAAATACCGGCCAGAAATAAAAAAAAAATTGCAACTCAAGGCATACTAGTTATTTATATCCTTGATTGATATTTTACATATAGAAATACCGTTTTAATGAGTTCTAGAATTCTAAAAAGGTCTCAATAGTTGTCTTTAGCTTTTAAAAGCTATTCAAGCATAACATCATTTTTTTTCAAAATGAAGCTTGTGATTTCAATTTTTTTATCCCATCGAAAAAATAGGTATATATAGAGAGTTTTTTAAATACATTTTGTCATATATCGTATAGCTCTAGATCTTTGGGTTAGGTTTTGATTTTGTATATTAAAGTGTAGTATTATCAAAGAAGGCGGGATAAAGTAGTTATCTTCATAGCATAATAGAGTCTTTCCTTTAAAAAGAATCTCAACATTCTTATTTTGACGAAAATATATATTTTTCCAGTTTTCTTTTTCTTTAAAATATTCTTTAGTACATCAAGTTTATTGTGGCAAAATTTTAAGACGATATAACGGCTGAAATAATAAATCATTTTTATAATAATTGTGTCCCTTTAAATCTATTTATTTAAAGTATTCATTATTTCATTTCTCTCAATAAGTTTTAAAAAGGACACTAATTGATGAGAATACAATATATAACCGAAATCATTTGAATAAAAAAGGAGGGAAATACTTGATACTGGATAAAACTCGATAAAGTCGTTATCTTCATAGTATAACAGAGTCTTTTATTGAAGAGTTCTCTCAACACTCTTATTTTGACGAAAATATATATTTTTCCAGTTTTCTTTTTCTTTAAAATATTCTTTAGAACATCAAGTTTATTGTGACAAAATTTTAAGATGATATAAAGGTTAGAATAATAAATCATTTTTATAATAATTGTGTTTCTTTAAATCTATTGCATTTAAAGCATTCATTATTTAATTTCTCTCAATGAGTTTTAAAAATGACGCGAATTGATGAGAATACAATATATAAACGAAATCATTTGAATAAAAAGGAGGGAAATTCTTGATACTGGATAAAACTGGATAAAGTCGTTATCTTCATAGCATAACAGAGTCTTTTATTTTAGAGGAATCTTAACACTCTTATTTTAAAATATATATTTTTTCCAGTTTTCTTTTTGTTTAAAATATTCTTTAGTACATCAAATTTATTGGGATAAAATTTTAAGACGATATAACGGTTACAATAATAAATCATTTTATAATAATTGTGTCCCTTTAAATCTATTGTATTTAAAGTATTCATTATTTCATTTCTCTCAATGAATTTTAAAAATGACGCTAATTGATGAGAATACAATATATAATTGAAATCATTTTAATAAAAAAGAAAAATACTTGATACTGGATAATAAGTTATGAACGCAAGGCCCTGTAGAAAAGAAAAATATTTTCTAATGATATTGATCATTTACTGAGGCATAAATGCACTATAATATTATATATCGTTTTTTATGCATTTATAATATGCTAATATACTTAAAGAATAATTTTAAGTAATTACTAAATATTAGAATAGTTTATATTCATATATATACTTCGCATTTTACGGCCCAATTTTTCTCGAGAAATATGTGTTAAGTTTATAAAAATGTCATTAGTTATTAAATTATGAGGCAAATTTGTGCAAAAATGGTTGTTATTAATGTAAAATATACCAAGACTAGAATATAGCCCGTCATATGACGGGATGAGTAAAATTTTTAATTTTCCAGAACTATAAGGTACCCTATGAGGCAGGTAAAAAAAAGGGGTCTTGTTTTTGGCTGATAATTATCTGGTACAAGCTCAATAATTTGTTTATATTTACTGACCATATGTTGGTTGCTAACTTTATTTATCTTGTTTTTGCGTGATAGAATAGACAGCAGATGTTTTAATATTGACAGTGATTATTTCGTGGTATATATGAAGGATGACCTTATGTAATGTATGAAATGTTATGTATAAAAAACAAGCACACAAGCAAACAAACTTCTTAATTTTCCAAGCTATATAACTTAAACGCTAGATATTTACTAATTTGTGAAATAGACTAGATTTTTATGAAAATAATTTGTTGGTAATACCAGTGATAAAAGTTTCATTGCAACAAAAAATAATTCAATTTAAAATTATCACATATGTATCTAATCTATTATTGAAGCCAAATATATTATTTATGAAATATCTAAGTTCAGTCATAAAGCGTATGGAAATAATGCAGATATTATTTAAATAATTTAAAATAAGAAATGTTTGAATGAGATGATTAAAGGAATGACGTCATAATGCTAGAAAAAATGTTATTGTTACCTATTTATTATGTCATAAATTTAATCTCCTGCTCTTAACCGGGGAAAATAGGGATTGAAATAATAGCATTAAATGTTCGAAAAGGGGAGAAGTGGTGAATTTCGAATGTTTTAAAGACGACAGTATGTTTTGCTGTGTTATAAAGCCTATTTATAAGTAGTTATTTTAGAATCGAATCGATCGTTTTGGAAAAGATAAACTTTACTTGCTTTGAATTTTGCTAATCCTAACTCATCAAGATCCAATATGGATGCTATTCATTCCAGATTCAACCACTTCATAAAATCTAGGACAGATGGACAAATAACTTAGGCTATTATTATATAGGGGATATTGAAAGGAAAATATTTAATATTTTCTGTCATCTAATAAACTTTTATTTCAATTTGAAATAGTTGTATTGATTTATATATGTTTGTGCCTTTCATATACATAGATGCATTCAAAATGCTAAAACTCATATATGAATAAAATAACATGATTTTTTATATGTATTTAAAATGATACGAAATTGGAATGGGAGAATTAAGGATAGATTTTAAAATAATTTCAATAAAAGCTTTTTTGTAAATAAAAATCTGAAGGAATTCATGTTTTTTGGTCAACTTTTATGCATAAATTGAAGTTTTATTTTTCCCTTAAAAACAAACTATTTAATTATAAACAAACAATTACTAAACTATTTAATAATTGTATTTACAAACTATTTAAAACTAAACTATTTATTTTAACTCTAAAGGATAGCTTTGTGATATAGCAAAAAATATAGTGGTAAATTATTAAAAGTTGAATAAAAAGAATTATTTTTTTAATTTCTCACACGTCTGATCTAACACATAGCCTTAATTTGAAATCCAACAGTTATGTGGTAGACTATCAGAAAATAAATAATATCTACTCAGGGAAGTAAATATTTTTATACACCGAAATAAACCAAACTTAAGGAAAATAACTATAACGTCAGTATCAGCAATTGATTTTAAAAATTATGTTTGTGAAATGTCAATTGTTCTCAGCCTTATGTGTATTTATAATCATGTAATGCAAAACATTAGAAAATTGAATAAAAAGAATTATTTTTTTAATTTCTCACACGCCTGATCTAACACATAGCCTTAATTTGAAATCCAACAGTTATGTGGTAGACTATCAGAAAACAAATAATATCTACTCAGGGAAGGAAATATTTTTATACACCGAAATAAATCAAACTTAAGGAAAGTAACTATAACGTCAGTATCAGCAATTGATTTTAAAAATTATGTTTGTGAAATGATCAATTGTCCTCACCCTTATGTGTATTTATAATCACGTAATGCAAAACATTAGAAAATTGAATAAAAAGAATTATTTTTTTAATTTCTCACACGCCTGATCTAACACATAGCCTTAATTTGAAATCCAACAGTTATGTGGTAGACTATCAGAAAACAAATAATATCTACTCAGGGAAGGAAATATTTTTATACACCGAAATAAATCAAACTTAAGGAAAGTAACTATAACGTCAGTATCAGCAATTGATTTTAAAAATTATGTTTGTGAAATGATCAATTGTCCTCACCCTTATGTGTATTTATAATCACGTAATGCAAAACATTAGAAAATTGAATAAAAAGAATTATTTTTTTAATTTCTCACACGCCTGATCTAACACATAGCCTTAATTTGAAATCCAACAGTTATGTGGTAGACTATCAGAAAACAAATAATATCTACTCAGGGAAGGAAATATTTTTATACACCGAAATAAATCAAACTTAAGGAAAGTAACTATAACGTCAGTATCAGCAATTGATTTTAAAAATTATGTTTGTGAAGTGATCAATTGTTCTCACCCTTATGTGTATTTATAATCACGTAATGCAAAACACAAGCCTAGTGTAGATCTCTACAAAATTTTGATAAAATCTGAATAAATATAGCATCCTGTGTATAATAAGAATTTCACAGTTTGAGTTTTTAAATACGTAATAAAATCAATATTTTTTTTTAAATTTCTTAAGGATATATACTTCATAATATACTGTAAAAGGGTACTTATTCTGTTAGTTTTTACTGCTTCATGGCAACTTTTAAAGTAATTATGAAAGGCCTGAAAATGAAAGAGTATAAACAGGGCCCGACTAAGATACTTTTGTGCCCAGGGCAATATTCAATTTTTGTACCCTCCACCCCCATGCAAATTTATAGCGACAAGCTATTATCATTACAGTCATATAAAATTATAACATTGAATTAGCAAACAGATTAAATCAATTAGCATTAAAGTAATTTTCAAAATCAAAAACACCACATTTTCATTTTACGAAATCATTATTTCTGTTTAGCCATGCTTTTAGCATTAAGGTTTTTTAAGGACCTAGAGTAACCCATTTTTTTATTTTCTACCTCGTCATACTCGCAAGCTCTGTGGTGCAGAAAATAAATAATACTAAAATTAAAAATAATTTAAATTGATGAGATGATTTAATGGTTTATAGTGGTACGTTGCTAATAATCTGTCTTATAAATATGCAATAACCCATAGGATAAAAAGAGCACAAGGTTCATTGAGGGAATTAATTATCAGGTAAATTACATTAAAATTAATGTAAATAGGAAACAATATAGTTCATGGTAAACACAATTACCTCGTACAATAATTTATTAAAACTTAACGAAAGGGGAATTGCGCATGTGGATTAAAAATTATACTGAAGAAATTCAAATGTACAAGATATCACAAGGGAAATGAAATAACTACAATGACATTGACATAAAATTCAACTGTTCTGCACAAAATATAGTCAAAGATATTGATTGAAATTTATCAGGACTAAATATTTAGCAGGTAAAATTTAAGCACAGAAATTGATATCAACTACTGCAAATTATAATAACTACATTATAAAATGATAAACAAAGGTAAAAAAAATTAATTTCACCAGGAGATGAATACAAGAAGATATGCATATAAAAAGCATTAACTAAAGCATTAGTAATATACAACTGACATAAGGAAAAAAAGTCATCAAGTAAACAGCAATATACAACATTTAGTGCATAAGTAAATTAGTAAAATTAGTAAATTTTTGTGCCCCCTAAACTTTTCATGCCGAGGGCACGTGCCCCAAGTGCCCATGTGATAATCAGGCCCTGCGTATAAATAAAACTCATCTGAAAACGGCAAAAACGACGTTTGTACTCTATGAAAGAAACAAGTGAGATTTCTGAGTGCAACTGTTCTAAACGTATCAATACTTTCAGCTTTTTACTGTGATTCATTGTGTTTGTTTTTTGTCCCAACAAGGTATAGCGACAGCTGATAATAATGTCGTGATTCCAAGAGAAAGAATTGGATGTCCTTGACAAAGAACTACCTGGGTTTTACATCCATGACCTTGATCTTCATTTCTTGTCCACAATGCATTCCAGAGTAGGATAACATGAAGGAAGTCATGTCACTTTATTTTTGTGTGTTCGAAGTACTGTTTATCATATATTCTGAATAGAGAGATCACAAGGTTTTTTCTGCATGGATCAGTGACCCAAGAATCCGTTATCGCATTTGTCTCTGGCTTATTAAACGAAGTATTTCAAATGCCTCAAAAGAAAGCTTTAAGCTTTAGAATATAATTCTCATTAAAAAGCCAGAAGTAAAAAACTCCTCGTTAAGTAGTTGTATTTGCATTATCAGATAGTTAAGCATTTTAAAACCCGAATCATTTTTGCTAAATATATATTAATGAATATCTTTAACCCAAGTTTAGGAAAAAATATAAAAATTAAACAACATTGAATCTTGCAGCCTATTTTATTGCTAATGAGCTATAGTTTAAAACGTAGTAGGATACCATTTGTATAAAGAAAAATATTCGACCTAAAATATTTATTTTGATATCATATGCAAAAACTGTACTGTAATGAGTAATTTTATAATATATGTGGCTATTCGTTATGATTTTAGTTGATGTACAAGAAAAATAAATGTATGTGCTAGGCTCGAGAAATCATAAAATACCATTCAACTTGTCAAAATTATGAATAATATCAGATGTTTAAAAATTTGAAGAACTGTTTAAAGGATTTTATATTCACTGAAAAAAAAATGTTCCACAAAAACCAGAACACTACAAAATATATTTTTAATTGTTTTCAAATAAGGACGCTAGGTATTAATGGGTTAAAAAAACGCCCTGTTTCATCTTTTAAAATCAAAACACTCTGTAGTCAAATGATGGCAGAACTGATAGGTTTTTGCTTTTCAATACCAGAGTTTATGATTTCAAATCACACTGCTGTCGTGGATGTTTGTAACCGTACATATATAAAGAGTAGGAGCCGGTAATTTTATCATCCATGTAGCCAAAGGCGTAGCATGTAGCACTCAGTTTATCCAAGAACCCCTTAGAGATTGCATTCTGTGATCATTCCCGTTGTATCGATATGATTTTATAATGGTATTATTGTTTTATATATTCCCTAAAACTAAAGCTTTCAAGGAAGAAGTAGCTTCATAGGATGAAGCTCATACAATCAGCTTCGCGTAAGCTCCATTTTTGTATACCACTCTATTAATGCATGCATGAATTTTAAATTATTTAGAACGCCATTATTTCATGTTCCATTGTCTGAATCTCAATCTACAATGACTTGATAATTTAGCTGAGAATAATGCTGAAATGTTACACAAAACTCAAGGAAACATTTTGAAGATAAACAACGTTTTACGTTGCATACTATCAAGTTTTGTGTAATTTGCTTGATATTATTAAAACTTAAGCTTAAATTGCTTAAGTTGCTACTCGATCTTTTAATCATAGAGAAAAGATAATTCAACAACAGTTTTTTCTTCTGTCCTACATTTTTAACCGAAAAAAAGTCTGACTTGTTAGAGAACAGATAGTATTTTATGATATGAAGGCAAATCAGGTCGAATCTGCTATAGACCGGCCGATGTTGTGAGTGCTAAGGATGTTCTATTCCTACTATAGAGAAAATGAGAGAGATATTTAAATCGTACTTCTACTATAATCTGTAGGATCAGCTTTTGTTCGATTTTGTTTTGTTCTTTCATACATTTTTTGCCTATTTAATATCCTAGATGTAATGGAAAGTAATCTGAATCACATTTCAATGATTTAATTAGCATGACATATACACACACACACATATATATAGGGTGTTCCAAAAAGACCGCATAAACTCTGTACAGCTAGAATCCCCGTTGGGCATACATAAAAACTGCCCAAAAAAGCGTTTCTGTACAATCTATATAGTTTACGAGAAAAATACAAAAATCAAAATATGACGTCACTGCCTGTGCAAGAAAAAACACTTTATTGAACATATCAACAGTAGTATATGCACGGACATACTCCCTAACAATTCGTAAGGTATTTCTACTACATTGGCCGTAAATCAGGTACATGTCACAGTAATCACGAATTGAATACATGGCCATCATCAGAAAACTACTGGTAAATGTAAGATGCAGCCATTTAAATACCAGTTTAACGGTAGCTTAACGTCATACCATGGCGCGTGCGCATGCATGACGCGATACGCTCGGCGAACGTTTTAAACATTATCGTCTGAAGAGATATGTAAACACTGTTGTTGATACGTCCAATAAAGTGTTTTTTTTCCTGCACCAGCAGTGACGTCATATTTTGTTTTTCGTATTTTTCTCGTAAACTATGGATCGAACAGTAACGCTTCTTTGGGCAGTTTTTATGTACTCCCACCGATGAATCTAGCTGTGCAGAGTTTATGCTGTCGTTTTAGGACACCTTGTATACATATAAATTTATGTATATATACATATATATATATATACATATGTACATGTACACACATATATATATATATATATATATATAATATATATATATATATATATATATATACATATGTACATGTACATATATATATACATACACACACACACACACACATATATATATATATATATATATATATATATATATGCACACATACAGGGTCGAATCTTGGCTGTTACTTGCCTGTTTGCAGGACGCATTTAACTGCCCTCCATATATTCAGACACAGGAAGATTAAAAATTTGTCCCAATTCATTTTTGCTTAGTAAAATGTAAAAAGGGAGCATTTAGTAGAACAATTTATTTAATTTCATAAAATAATTTCCTTATTGTTTACTAAAATTACCATACTATCGTTACCAGTGGGGTACTATGGATGGAATATACTTCTTACAGCCGATTCGGAACATTCATGTGAGGAGAGGGATTCCTGTCTTACAGAACTTTTAATTTACGGCGCAGGTGTATTTTTCTTTAACCCTTGATGGTCGTATCATTTCTGCCGAGTGTATATTGATGAAAATCTTAAATCTAATTTACTATGGACTTCACAGTGGTGGAAAATTGGTTGATAGTTAAAACAATTCACTGACATCTAATAGCAGTGGAGTGAACGGATGAATAAATGCCTTCGATGAAAAGATGGTTTAAAAACAACTTCACTTAGAGCTTGAACTTTTACTAATATTTGTTATAGAAAGTCGGTGGCAGGAAGAAAGCAGTCCTTCACGATCTCATTATGCAGATAATTTTACTGACTGGTAGTGTGTTACACGTTTTTACGACCACTCGCCATTTCAACACAAAGAAAGCATTAATGCAAATTTCAAAGAACATATGTGAAATATAACAGTTTTTTAGAGTTGATGTAGATAATAAAAGAGCAATAGATCGAATATCTTTTACGTACTTATACGATTTCTCATATCATGGTATTACATAAATATATATAAAACTACTCTTGAGTAATGCAATTTTTGCGTTATATTTTGATGGTAACTGTATCCTTCGATCTCTATAAAGATTACTGGAAATTATTTGATTGCAGATATTATTAAACGAATGAGATTTTTTGGTTTATTAATCAAATGTCTCGTCGAAGTGAATTGTCTCAAGAAGAAGGGCAAAAAGTTTAGTTCTACAATGGAAAAGAAATGTCGGCAAGGGAAATAAAAGCAGTTCTGATATTTTTAAAACTGATATTCAAGTCGGAAATTGAGCTCAAAATTAATAATTAGAACTGCTATCATTGTTGGTAGAAAATATGGTTGAAATAAGATGCAGTAATTCTTCAAGTAAGTAGTTTTCCCTTTTTATATACTTCCTTCGATAACCCATCCCACAGTGGCATGGATGTTCGTAGCCGTTCGGAATCGGCTTTAAGCTGTAGGTCCCGGTCTCATTAGCCCCCATATTGCAAAAAGTAGACCGTATCACTCAGAACTAAAACCAAAACCAATCAATAATCGAATAGGTAGGTTCTGGATCTTGTTGGGAAATTAAAAAATAGATATTTCTTCCTTACAACTTGACCTCATCATTAGTTAATGATATTCATCCGATGCGTCTAACTTTCAGTCAGATTTTTTTTAACCGTGACTGAAAACCGTATGTAAATTACTTACCGCATGTATTGTAACGATCCGTTACATGACCCTAAAGAACGAGGAGCCCGAAGGTGACCTTTCGCCTGATCTAAATATACGGGTGAAGAAACGGGTGGTCTAAATACACGTGGATACTTAATTGAAAACTGTTCGTGAGCTGGTGCCAGCACGTCTATGGTTTTGTGAAACTGTTGAATGGAAAGACTCTGTGAAAAGATTGTAAATAATTACAGTGCACATTGTCGCCCATTAGCAGTAGCGAAAAAGGCAATTAAGTTGTTTGGGTCGGCTGATCTGAAGACGGCTTTTCGGCCACATATGGAAACGAAACAGCTGATCCAGGCGGGAGGTGACCGCAAGATGGCATCATCCTGGTTCTGGAAGTTTCCGAAGAATCGCGTAAGGGGAACCTGGTGCCGCTATAAAAGAAGGATGACAGTGCTGAAGAAAGGCTTCTTCTTCTTGAGGCTTCTTCTTCTTGAGGCTTCTTCCTGATAGAGCCTTCGTAGCTCGAGAGGAACCGCTCGTATCTCCGCTTCTGGAGTTTGCTTGATTAGAGACCGCCAGAGTCTCTGTTTGTTAGGAAATCGACCTTCGACTTGGGAATTCCTTTTTCCGTTATTTTGCTAATTTTATTTTACTTCGTGCATAGAAGTAGGTAGCCGAGAGTGACTTTGCTCTCAATTTGGATCGTCTTGCATCCCGAGATTTCCTTCACGAACCCCAGCGTGATACGCACTCTGAACTTTCGAACCTTGGTGAAAGCCGACTGTGCTAATCGTCAGTCCGGAGGTGATAGTGTTAGCGTTTATTACCGGCACTAATTAACGAACAATTCCAGCGATTAGAAGCCCTAGCCATACTGTATCCGGTATCCCACGCATCCTTATTGTGTGAATGTCATCTCAGCACTAGATCCCAGAATATTTAACATCCTATTGAATCTGTACATAGCTGTACATAATTTATTCATCTGAATAAAATATCTAGTCCAGATTAAATAGTTTTCTAGCCTGTTTCATTGACGGCTTCGTCTACCATATCCCATGCCGTTTATTTAACATGCAAAAAACACAATAACATTATACATTGCTCCACGAGCAATAAAATAAGACTAGTGTGAAACCCACACAGGTAATAAAAAAAAACAACCGTCAGAGTCAGCCCACAGAAACTACAATTATTTATATACTACTGGGCTTACCAGATACACGTGTAAATTTGCATAAAGTTGAAAATTAATACATACAAGAAACTTAAATACACACACAGTAACTAAATAAAGAAAAGATATTACAAATGATGAATAGTACAGTTAAAGACCGTTTACAATCTAAAAGCGTCGAAAATTGGATATAATTAACAGACCAATACTTAACCGCTGGTTAAGTCCAAGTAATCCTAACAAATAACCACCTTGATTCATACATTTATCGTGTGTTTACATGAAGCAGTAAAAATTATAACAGGCATCATGAGTTTTAGCCCTAAATTTTTTAATAAAATAAATAGCAAGCATTACACACAATTGAATACGGTATTTAGTTTACATACCCACGTGGCAACGTTACTTTATACAATAGTTCTTTAACTCAAACAAATCCCCAGAAAAGAAAAATGATTTCCGATAGCATAAAATCACAATCGCAGTAAATTAAACCGAACAAGAACCACCGCAACGGTGTGGAAACTGCATAAAATAGTTATTCCTATCCTGCTTTTATTTTCTCTTCGGGCATTCAGAAGTAATGATATACAGAATGTGAGAGTGAGCAATTAACTCCGCTCTCCAATTCCATAAACGTCCGGGTTTTATCTAGAACAAAGAAAAACGAGAGAGGTAAGCGGTGTCCGGTGACCTTTGTCGAGAAAAAAAAAGTGTAAAATAATAGAAAAAGAAAGTAAAATGGAAAAAAAATGGAATAAAAAAAAGGGCTCGATTGCGTCGTAGTCTGTCCTCTTTCCCGGAAAGGTGAGTCCGCAGCGCAGGAAATTGATCATCAAAGCGAATAAACTGAGAGTTCCCACGCCCAGGAGACGGGAACTGGAGAGTGCGGTCCTTGGCAGAGATCCCGGCTAACGTGGTTAAGAGCTTGTGGCCGTTATTGGAATAAAATGGTCAGATAGTTAGGTCTTATCAAAGGCTGCTTGTTTGCTTCAATTGCTTCGATAAAAACTGATGAATACGAAATGCCAGCTGGCGGTTTGTTAAAATAAGTTTACGGCGCAGATGTGTTTTTTCTTTAACCCATTCACGCCCGCATCATGTCTGCTGAATGTGTATTGATGGATATCTTAAATCTATGTTACTATGGACTTCATAGAGTAAATCAGATAGAAAATTTAAGCAACTTTGAATGTTACAGTTTGTCTTCATGAGCGATCAGCTGCCATTTTAAGCATCATAATATTCCATTTGTTTAAAAAAAAAAAAAATCACTATGAAAAGTGGTTTACTTGGATTTATATGTAAACACAATACTGTAAAGGGGAACTTTATACTATACAAACATGTTCGTTATGATTTCAGTTGATGTACATATTAAAGAAGTAAATTTACCTGTTAGGCTCGAAATATCATGAACTATTGAATCAAATGATAAAATAATAATAAATAATAGTAAGCACTCAGAAAAAGTCCAATAGAGCTGGGATAACAATTCCCGCTAACACGACACAGATCCGAGGTTCGATTACCGGGCTGTGCAAGATTGATTCAGACTTTCTTCCCTTCAGAGGGTAGATAAACTAAGGACCAAGCTTGCTTGGTAACTAAACACTGGAAGCTCCGCAAAAGGTTGACCACCTAACCGGACCCTATGCTCCGCACCGTAGGGCCCTTGGTCTTGGAAATGGAGATTGGTACGGTAAGCCCTAGCCCCTAGAGGCTGTTGTGCCGAGGAGTTTAGTTTAGTACTCAGAAATGTGTTGGATTGTTTATAGAATATATACCTCACTGAGTAAGGAGTGTGGCTTGGTTTCGTTTGCGACTATTTGAAACACTGCAGGTATATTATTAGTTTTTCTTATCCTTTTATAAGTCATTTACTATTTACATAAAATGTATTACATGTAAGTGGGTTAAAATTGATACGCTTTTAAAGGTAAAAAGTATCAGTTCTGTACCCAAAACTTCCGTTTTGGAGCGGTACAATCTACTGATTAGGTACATAAGGGTTAATGAGATCAGAACCTACTGTTTTGATCTGATTCCGAACGGCTACAAATATACATACCAGAAGCAGATTTCGAATTCAAGAACTCCAATATAGAAGAGCAGTGCCCTTCCTTTTAGTTTAAAGTAAAAGTGCGATGATTTATAAAGAGAGAATCCAAACTAAATTATAAGTTATAGCATAGTTTGAATTTGGGTTTAAATTAATTTATTTACAAGTAATGCTTTTTAAAAAAATGACATTATTAAAATTATTTGAAAATTGTATTATTCTTTGTATGCTTACACTTTAAATTTTGAATTTTTTTAGATTTTTTATTAATACTTTTATAAATTTAGTACTGAATAAACTAACAAAATTTACTATGGAATATTTGTCGAAATTTTATATGTTCTCATTTTACGTAATTACTCTTCAGTATTTTGTCTTCGTAATAAAGCCCCACAAACCAAAAACAATTATAATGCATTTAAAATATGTTACCAATTTTTATTTATTTACTTTAACTTACTGGTGAATTCAAATTTTTACGAACGGTATCAGCGATAAAGCCAGTCAATTAACGAATTCTGAATACCCCAAACCACCTCGATGGAAGAAAACCTTAGCCAATAAAGATCTGGGTACAGAGTTACGATTAAAATAAACAGGAATCTCCCATCCTTAAACTAATAAACCAATTTGAATTACCCAAAATGTAATAAAAAATGTCAATTCCAAATAACTTCAACGGGTATGATCGAGATAAAGAATAATAGACCGATTGTTCTCGTTTTGTGAAAGTTTTTCCTTCACGTGAATAACTTGAAGTTGAGACACAATAGAATAAACTTTACGTTGTTTACTTACTAATTTCTATTTTATTTACTAACCTCAGACATTTTCCGAATTTTTCATGTTATTTTTTCCTTCACTACTATTACATAACTACTGTTACATAACTTAAGTAAGGAGTTATTAATGTCTATAAATATCTTAAAGGTTAGCACATTTAAACTTGAAGTATAGTTCAAATATTTCACAACATAGGTATCAAATTTTCGCGTCACTGAAAGCTTTCCTGATCTTTTAAAATATCAGTATCATGAAATCCTGCAAATTCTTCATGCAGTTTCTTTATACTAATTTTTAAACTTTATTTTATAATTCCATTGCTAAAAGGAAGTATTACTGATATATTTAATCGTCTAACAGGTTAATGCACTTAAACTGAAGGGTAAAGTAAGTATCGATTTCCCAACATCGATGTCAGACTATCGTGACAAAGAAATCTTTCCGGATATTTCATAATCCATGTCATGAAGCCCTGTAAACTCTCTTCTCTGTTTTTTTATCAGTTTTCTGATAAAGATAAAACTTTAAATCTCTCCAATTGTAATAAAAGTCAATATGTTTAAAACATGAATAAAATATGATTGGTTTCCAAGATTTGTATATTAAGAAATTCTCACAAAGATAGCTTTAAGCTTTCTTTACTGCTTTTTTATTAATTTCCTGATAAAGTTAAATTTACTAATAGCATTAAATGTTTTAGATTATATTTTAATTTAAACAAAATAAAGAATTCAAGCATGAATGTCAAACAATCATTACAGAGAATCCTTGGTGAGCCCTCTTTGCAAATTCTTCATTAATTTCGTGATACGTCTAAATCTACTAACATCTTCAAATATCTTAAAGGTTAATGCATTTTGACTTAAAGGTTAAAGTATCGATTTCACAACATCGATGCCAAACTATCATCAAAGAAAGATCTTTACGGATCACTTATAATAGCCATATCGTGACACCTTAGAAGCTCTCCTCCCTGTTTATTATTAATTAACTTCAAGGAATGAAATAATTATTAATGTCTTTAAAAAGTTTTAGTACATTTACAATTGAACAAAATATTATCGACTTCCTACAGCAATGTCAAATTATTGTCTCAGAGAAAGCCTGTAAGACCTCTTTTTTGACTTTTGATAAATTTCCTTATAAACATTAATCTATTAATATCTTCAAATGTCTTTGAAATTAAAATGTTTTAAGTTCAGTTTGAAGTATAGAGTGAGTATCAAACTATTGACACAGAAAAATCTCACTGGATCTTTTATACCAGTTGTGTCATGAAAATTATCAGCTCTCTTCCCACCTTCTTTATTAATATATATATATATATATATATATATATATATATATATATATATATATATATATATATATATAAATGAATTTGTGTCTGTCTGTCTGTCTGTACTCGATAGACTCAAAAACCATGCATCCAATCGCCGTGAAAATTTGGGAAATTATTAGGTATATTCCTGGGAAGGTTTTTGTAAATTTTTAACGTTCGAAATCTATTCCTTCTCAGTTTTTCGAGCGTTTCATGTCATTATTCCATGCATTATTTTCCCCGGTTAAGCCCAAACGATTAACTTTTTAATTTATCGCATCATAACTAAGTGAAAGAAGCAATAATTTCTAGCACTGTGACGTCATTCCGTTAATCCCATGTATTTCTTTTTAAGCGCGGTTTTCCTCGGTTAAAAACAGGAGATTAAAATTTCAATTTATCACATAATAAATAGGTGAAAACGATATTTTTATCATTATGACGTCATTCCTTTAAATATCTCATTCATTCATTTGTTATTTTATATTATTTAAACATCGTCTGCATAGTACCCATTCGATTTGACCTGGAAATTTTAATATTAAGTGATTAACTTTCATTTCTATGTGACGCAATTATAGCATTTTTATATAAGAACTAATTTTAGATTTAAATCTTGGTTAATTTTTACATTACAATGCAATGTTTATCAACAATATTCTAACAACACAAAGTACAAATTTCAGTGACTCATAGGCAAATAAAACCTATTCTTTTATATAGTTATCTTTATATTAATATGGTTGTCAATATGAATATATGTATCTGTTTCATATAAAACCATGGGGTTTGTCATAAATTTCTTTAATTTTGGACAACATTTATTAATACCAACTAAATTAGCACTGTTGCTGTCAAAACCTCTGCTTCCTATTCTACCACGTAATATGGCAATGTATATTAACGTTGCTAATCAACGTAAAATAGTAATACAGTAATTTAATTTGGGTTCAAGTTATATTTTATCATAAAAAAGTTTGAACAAATTTAACATAAGACACAAATTTGATTATAAAATCTGAATAATGTCATAATACACTTATAATAGAAATGAATAAATTTGCCAATGACTCGAACTGAACTGTGACGAATTTAGAGAGTTATTCAAGAAAATAAAATCTTTGTTTAAAAGTAATATATTAAGTACACTGTAGCGAAGTACGGAAAAACTTACTAGTTTCCTATAAAATTAAATAATCACTAATATCTTCAAATATTTTTAGGAATAATACATTTAAAATTGAACAAAATAGTGTCAATTTCTAACATCAATGTCAAACTATTGTCTCAAAGAAACCCTGTAAGCTCTCTTCTTTCTTTATTAATATCCTTATAAAGCTTAATCTAAGAATATCATTAAATGTCTTATAAGTTAACACATTTAAACTTAAAAAAATAAATATTATCGATTTCCAACATCGTACTACTGTCACAAAAATTCTTTAAGCTCTCTTCGTATTAATTTCCTGATAATTTTCGATTTACTAATATTACCTTCAAATGCCTTAAAAGTGAATACATTTTAACTTCAGTTTAAAGTGTGTACCCATTTCTTGACACCGGTGTCAAACTACCGTGACAGAGTAATCTTACCGGATCTTTCATATCAGCCGTGTCATGAAACCCTATAAGCTCACCTCGCCTCTAAATGAATAGGCCTCGCGTAAGCAACCTAGTACACTTTCTCGTTCTTGGCACCTTCCGCCCCTATCCTTGGAGGGGCACATGGCCTCTTGATACCTTTTGTGTCCCGGCCCCTATCAACCAGGTGAAACAGCATCTGGTAGAACACTCCCCACGAAAGAAGCTTCCGGTTCCCTAGGAAAATAAGAACACCTTGATGCAATTGCCGAGTTTTCGTTTTTATTTTATTTTGTTTAACTTGTCATACGGTGAAACGTAGCTTGAGCGTGTGTTTACGTATGTGTGGATGCAAACATATGCATCCGAATGAATCTACTCTATATCTATGGATTAGGTGCATTCATACATATACACTTATATATATACATATATATATATATATATACATATATATATACATACATATATACATATATCTATACATATATATATGTATATATATATATATATATGTGTGTGTGTGTATTTAAATATATAAAATAGATACACACACACACACACACATATATATATATATATATATAT
>CM063498.1:106995882-107013382 GCA_032207245.1 Pardosa pseudoannulata | reverse complement strand
TGCCATGTAATTTTATTAAGTGTTATTGACTTTCTATTAGTCGATGCCATGGTTTGGTTTAGTTTGGAGTACTATGGTCTACTTTTTTCAACACGAGGGCTAATGAGACCGGGACCTACTGCTTAAAACCGATTCCGAACGGCTACGAACATCCATGCCATAGCGGGATTCGAACCCACGAACTCCGGTTTCGAAGGCTAGCACCCTAACCATTCGGCCATTGTTCGGCTACATACGAATGCAACATACGAATAGTTAAAGGGAGGTGGAATTAAAAGTACTAAAAATACTTCTGCTCTTTTTAAGTATACATTCACTGCTTATTATTCCGTGTGACCGATGGACTTGTTGCCATTTTTAGAACACATTGAATGCCATTGACGCAACTATTGGCATCGATTTGAATAAAAATTAAGCATCAATCATGAAATTTACGAATAAGACGTTATTTGAGTCGACTACCAAACTTACCGTATCTACTGAGTTTGATGTATAACGAAACTATAGATCTTTTTTCTTCTGTCTTGTCATCAGAACAAGTTACTGGACGTGCGAGAAAATTTGTTTTTAACCTAACCTACCTAGCATACAATTGTATTATATTGTTTACCCCTATTATGCTCACAAAACGCCTGTTTGATCTTCATGGCCACGTGAGAAAAACTAGTCTCACCTCATAAAGACATCATTAACGGCTAGATTATGAAAGAGTCCATTCATCACTTTGCATCCATACACATTGTTAATGAATGAATGAATATCAATCACGCACGGAATCTGCTCTTGCACCGCCATTCATAAATAATGAAGAACTGCTATCGACTGGATCTCATGCCTCATTCATTAAATTTTAATCAAGTGTGTGAGTGAGGACGATTAAAAAGGCAGAACCTCGATGCCGTGAGTAAGTGGTCTACTAACATTATCCGAAATTCAGAATATATTTCTTTGTTATGGTTGTTGATCTTAAATTAATATGCATTGACTCTCACAAGTTTTGTGTGGGCAGAGAGAGTTTAAACGCTCTGATTCTGTAGTGGGTTTAATCCGGATAAAATGTAAATGAAATGGTATAGTTATTATTATGGTATATCTACTCAGTGATCGGCATGATACAAGTGGGAGTTTAAAATTTACTAAATACTTCCTCGAGTTATGTGTGATGATATCGCTACTAGAGGATGAAATTTAACACGATAGTCTCGTCGGCGTGTGGTCATGATTGAAGATGATAAATTGATCATTACTATTTGCAGCTATTTAAACTTTATTCAGCATAGTAGACTTTGATTGACGATTAACTTTTTGTACATGGTGGAAGATCTGACATAATAATGGCTGAATTTAGATACTAGGAGGTAACTACATTCTTCAGACGATTTTTTTCACAGGCACTTAAAACGTAATTTAAGCGGGGCTATTGAGGCATAGTTTCTATGCCTTAATCCTTTCATTTTATTGGTGATAAGGGGTTTAGCTTCACTGCAAGGCTCCGGATTACGGTTTCAACCAATTCTTAAACTACGATAACTTCTAAATCTGAGAGATTAGGTAGTGCATGGTCTTTCCTATCTGGAGTAAAACTATTTTTTTTCTGTTATTTTTTTTCTTGATGAGGAAACTTTATTATTTCTATAGAGTCAAACAAAAGTAATAATTTTTAAACATCCAAAACAGTGGTATATATTTTTAAAACGTACCTGGGAACTTTACTAACTAAATTTAGAATAGAAGTTATACTTTGGTCTTATATAATTAATGACTTTGCTGTTTATATGCCCACTGGTATTAGAAAAACTGCTTCACGTTATTTGGATAGGGTGTAAATAAAATCACTAAATTTGGCGATATATTAGTATATCTGATGACTAAATTGTATCAACAAATTGAGCTTCTTGTTGATAAAATAGTTGCAAAAAGTAAGAAAAGGAACAATAAAATTTATATTTGTATACGGATTTCTGCTTATGTTTTTTAGTTTACTTTATAAATATGTTTTGTACCCTTCTCTCTATACAGGCAAAGGTATGGAGAAAACAGATAGACTTGCATCCACGGAAGCGTGCAGCTACAACTGTACATATATATATATATATATATATATATATATATATATATATATATATATATATATATATATATAAACTGAAGAGTCCCAAAATCTGGTATAGGCATACCTATGTAAATAAAGATGTCAAAAACCAATCAGAATACGTCACTGTAATGGGCAACGCATATATAAGACAACAAGTGTCTAGCACAGTTGTTAGATCGGTTACTGCTGCTAGAATGCAGGTTATAAAGATTTAAATGCGTTTGAACGTGATGTTACATTCAAAGCACGAGAGATGGACATGACATCTCCGAAGTAGCGAGAAATTTGGATTTTCCTGTACGAGCAATTCACGAATGTACCGTCAATATCGGGAAGCAGGTAAAACATCACATATATATGTATATATTTACACATATAAATACAATGTGCTTTTGGTAACATCTAATGAATTCTTCATGTCATGTCATTTTTCTAGAATTATAAGAGGTATAGGAGTTTTAAAGTCTCAAAGCACTGTATGAAATATATGAGCTTTGGTTGGGTTGCTGTAGACAAAATGTTATGCATTTATTAATTATTTATTTATTTTGCTGCCATATTTTCCGTTAACCTTTTGTTAAAATTCTGTCTACAGAATATGTCTTTCTCAAATTATATCTTCCTATAAACGTGTGAGCCCAAAACTACAGTCTGACATGAGTAATTCAAATCTTTGAAATTATTTCGCATTTAAAAAACCCTTTTTAGGTAATTAATTTATTTCAAAAGCCAACTAGTAATCTTAAATCAAAAATGAATATCTAAAGCATTGCAAACTTGAGGAACATCTTTTGCTCTTTGATTCTGCTACTGAAGAATATCGTTAAGACATTTTTATGAAAGATGAAAATTTTTCTAGATGAATTTTTAGTGTGACATTCAATGAATCCGTTTTGTTCTGCAAAAGTACTTTAACCCTCCGAGTGGTACACACCGAGGAAAAAAGTCTCCAAAAATACGCTAAAGTGTCATTGTGTCAATGACCAAAGTGTTCTATGATTTTTTACTTCACCCTTTGTCGACTAGAATTGGAATACGGGAAACCCACCCTCGTTACGGTCCCTTTACTTACAGTTATAAATAGATATATAAATAGACATTATAGATTGTTAATTTTTAATACACATAAAGCTCATCAAGTCTCGAAGGTCATCCCATAAGAAATAATAGGTTCTAAAATACAAATAAAAATATTCTTTAAGAGAATGATTTCTATATTTTTTATGAAAGTCATCCAAGCTATTTATGTGGTACAGTTAGAGATACATCTATTACCGCAAACGAAATACTTCGAAATAGAGATTTACAAAGCCATGAAAAGCTATCAGCGTCTTTGTGCCTCAGAGAGTAGGTGTGCAGTTCCTAAACAATCGACCTGACTCTCCTACCTCAAAACTCCACAGGGAAAAATACTGACAGAAATGTACATTACATCCATTTTCGGAACGTTTTGGAGGTCGAAAATTGTACGTGACAACCGCTTTGAAGACATCATCAGTTTGGCGGAATTGTACGTGCGAACCGCTTAGAGGGTTTAAACAAAGCTAAAATGATTCTTAAAGAAAGTAGCAAACAACAAAAAAAATTCTTATCTTCATTCATACCCGTTACCCTTTTTCTAAGAGTTTTCTTACTATCCAATCCATTCTTCTTGAGAAAATTTTAAGAGAAGTTATCAGCGCAACTTATTGCCAATTACCAGAGAAAAAAAAGTATATCTGAAAACAAGTGAGGCATCCTTTTTCCAATGTCACAGAAACTATTGTCATTGAACCTTTGAGGGAACATTATTCCTCCTCAGGGGCGTCACATATCTATTCAAGCCCTGTTATTTAAATCTAGGGATATTTCATGATAGAATGTATTGCTAAACACTGCACAATGGAGGTGGTATGTTATAGCACTAGAATTCATTTAAAGTTACTTTTTTTAGTTTCTAGACATTATAAATATATTGTTCGAAACCAGATCAGTATCCGTGAATCTTGGAAGAATTGTAACTATACAGCATCTAAGAAAACGCATCAAATATCCTTCGTTAATAAACAAAAGCTTTTTTTAGGCGCACAATGGCTGTTTTCACCAAAACAAGTTTGTTTCTTTCGATTTCCACTGCTATCAATATCAACTAGTGTTTGTGTTTTGATGGCCATCTTCACCAGATTCAACGGTATATCCATCATACGCTTACATCAATTTTTTGACTGAGAAAAAAAAATCAGTCCATCATTCCATTCTACCCCGAATTTTTTTTTCTCCCTTTGTGTTGTCATAGGGAGAGCGGGAGAAGAATAACATCCATTACATTATTCATAACAATTGTTGCGCGGAGTCAAATGTTGAACCACAAAGGAACAAACCGCCTTGTCTCCAGCTCGCAGAGACCACATCACTGTCTTCCGTTTCATTAACAAATCAATTAACTTCTCATCTTCCGGGAATATTCTTTACCCTTTTCGTTCGCATAAATTTGCGCCAAAGGTCAAGTTCTTGGTTAATTGTTTGGGTCGGTCTTTCATTGTATCGCAAAACTCTTCTATTTTTTTATGGAGCACTTATTTCTGATTGTCTCCAATTACATTGTTTGAAACTAGAGACAACACTCAGAGACAACCCTTCCAATACATTGTCTTTATCTGATGCTGATCAACAGCGATTTTCTTTATGAACCATGATTTTCTTTTCCTTGTACAAAAATTTTTAAGTCACCACACTTTTTAGTATCAGGAAGTACCACTCATCAAAAGAATATGATAATTTTCTGATTACTTCCAGTTATATTACACCAAATAAGGATATTTCTAGTCAGTTCATATACTGGACAAATTCACTAACTCTGTCATCTCTGTTTATTAAATCTTGGATCTCTTAAAGGTACATGAAACTTTTCAAGCTGAAAAGCTTCATTATAAAAAACCTATTTTTTTTTAACATTTTCTTCTATGTTTAGAATAAAATATTTCCTGCATCATTAATAAGAGTTTTACTTTATAAAAATTATTTAATTTTGTCACACGAAGTAATGGATATTTAAAAAAAATTTAAAGTATATACACCATGTGACAAAAAATAAAAATTCTCTTCCCCGTAAAGTAATCTTTGAAATTTGAAAATTAGAATCTAATTTTTATATCAGTTAGAAGCTATCTTTTCAGTCTGTGAACCCTTCCAATACATTGTGTTTATCTGATGCTAATCAAGAGGCGATTTTCTTTATGATCCATGATTTTCTTTTCTTGTAAAAAAATTTTGAAGTAGCCATACTTTTTTATTATCTGAAACTATCACCCATCAAAAGCATATGATAATTTTCTGATTGCATCCAGTTATATTACACCAAATAAGGATATTACTAGTCAGTTCATATACAGGACAAATTCACTAACTCTGTCATCTCTATTAGTTAACCCTTGTATCTCTTAAAGGTACATATACCTATCAAGCTGAAAAGATTCATTATTTTTTTATACATTTTTTTCTCTGTTTAGAATGAAATATTTCCTACATCATTAATAAGAGTTTCACTTTAAAAAAATATTTACTTTCGTTACACGAAGAAATGCATGTTTTAAAAAAGCTTTAAATATATACACCATGTGATTAAAATAGAAATCCCCTTCCCCGTAAAGTAATCTTTGAAATTTGTAAATTAGAAACTAATTTTTATATCAGTTAGAAGCTAACTATCTTTTCAGTCTGTGAACCCTTCCAGTACATCATGTTTATATGATGCTGATCCAGAGGCGATTTTCTTTATGAACCACGATTTCCTTTTCCTTGTACAAATTTTTTTAAGTCGCCATACTTTTTTATTCTGTGAAAGTATCACTCATCAAAAGAATATGATAATTTTCTGATTACATCCAGTTAATTACACCAAATAAGGATATTACTAGTCAGTTCATATACTGGACAAATTCACTAACTCTGTCATCTCTATTAGTTAACCCTTGTATCTCTTAAAGATACATAGTACCTTTCAAGCTGAAAAGCTTCATTATTTTTTGATACATTTTTTGCTCTGTTTAGAATAAAATATTTCCTTCATCATTAATAAGAGTTTCACTTATTAAATTATTTACTTTTGTCACACGAAGCAATGCATGTTTTAAAAAAGCTTAAAACATATACACCATGTGACAAAAATAGAAATCCCTTTCCCCGTAAAATAATCTTTGAAATTTGTAAATTAGAAACTAATTTTTATATCAGTTAGAAACTAACTATCTTTTCAGTCTGTGAACCCTTCCAGTTTACCTGATGCTAATCAAGAGGGAATTTTCTTTATAAAACATAATTTCCTTTTCCTTGTACAAAAATTTTTAAGTCGCCATACTTTTTTATTCTGTGAAAGTGTCACTCATCGAAAGAATATAATAATTTTTTGATTACATCCAGTTATATAACACCAAATAAGGATATTTTTAGTCAGTTCATGTACTGGACAAATTCACTAGCTCTGTCATCTCTATTAGTTAACCCTTGTACCTCTTAAAGGTACGTTGTACCTTTCAAGCTGAAAAGTTTCATTACAAAAAACCTATTTTTTATACATTTTATGCTCTGTTTAGAATAAAATATTTCTTACATCATTAATAAGCGTTTCACTTTATAAAAATTATTTAATTTTGTCACAAGAAGCAATGCATTTTTTAAAAAAGTTTAAAATATATATACACCATGTGCAAAAAATAGAAATCCCCTTCCCCGTAAAATAATCTTTGAAATTTGTAAATTAGGAACTAATTTTTATATCAATTTGAAGCTAACTATTTTTTCAGTCCGTAAACTTCAATTTTGTTGATACGTTCAATCTATTTTGTTTTATAGCATGATAAAGGCTAATCTTCTAAATTTCAATTTCTTAACAGTTTTTAATTTTTTTAAATTTTTTTTATCAGATACCTTTAAGTTTTAACTTGAAGAATAAAACTGTCTTTTTATTCCAATTAGATAGAAAATTTAATTTCTAATTTTTCAAACGTTATCTTACAGGAAGAGAAATAATTTTTCTTTCATTTACTGTATTTTTCTTGCGTTATTTTAAAAGATACAGTACTCGAAACAACAAAAGTTGTTTTAATGCTAGCGTGTTATTAAAAAAACTTGTAAAACATCCATTCCAAAAAAAGCAGAAATTTTTATTTTGTGATTAACAGGTTTAATTTTTGTGAACAACAGGTTTTATTTATCATAAGAATTCTTTTTTTGAGTGATACTTTTTTATAGCTTAATTATGTGCAACTTGAAAATGATCAGGAAGATTTCAGGAAAAAACTACCGTGAAAGATTTACAGCGTATCCCTCCAAAACCGAATTTATAATTCAGAAAACGTTATATTTACTATAAAGAAATGAATACTATACATCCAAAATACTACAAATTTAAAAATCACTTTTGGCGATGTGCTTATCCATCATAAATAAGTTAAAATGAATTAGATTTTGATTGTTCTATAACATATTTTAGTTTTGACAGAAATAAGGCAGAATTGTTAATTGTTATTTTTCTTTCTTCTGCTCTTATGTTTTGCTTAACTCTATATGAAATGCTTTTATTTTTCAGCAGGAACAAAAGGTGGTTGAAACCTGACTCTCCGATTTTTCCAGCTAACTAAACATCTTCAAATAAGCTTCAAGTATACTTCCTCTGATTGTAAAATCCCATTGGAGAATTTTTCTTGAGCGCACTGTTTACTCACCAAACATCTCAGATTTTGAGGAAATCCTGTTTTGAGTAAAATGTTCTGGGATTTATTTTCTCTGTATTAAAACACAACTAGTGTTTTTTATATATATTTCTACTGATTGTTGCTAGTTATTATGAAAAATTAACACAATCGAAAACTGATAACATTTTATCTAATTGAAATGTGTCTAATTATTTAACTTTTATGCTTGTTTTTGCATTGAATATGCTTCAATCTTTATGTATTAAGGCCAGAATTAAATAGTATACTTAGGGGTATCTTACAGTTTTAATTATAGCTCAGAAATGTCCTACATATTTGGATATATTTTATAATGAAAATTAAATAGTACTTACGCGTACAAAATGTATAAAATACAGTTAATGATATTCATTTGTTTTGTTTTCCGAAGCCATAGACTAAAGCAACCTGCAGTATGGAGAAGCTATAAGCTTTAAGTAGGATTATACAATGAAGGACTTTGAAAGTCAAGAAACACCAACAAAAACGTATGGCTGTAAACGTATACACGTACAAACTGTGGATGGGGATTGTATAGACAAATCTGAGGAATAACAAACGAAAACCAAGCAATCTGCAGTATGGAGAAGCTATAAGCTCTAAGTGGAATTATACAATGAAGGACTTTGAAAGTCAAGAAACACCAACAAAAACGTATGGCTGTAAACGTATACACATACAAACTGTGGATGGGGATTGTATAGAGAAATCTCAGGAATAACAAACAAAAACCAAGTAATCTGTAGTATAAGCTATAAGCTCTAAGTGGGATTATACAATAAAGGACTTTGAAAGTCAAGAAACACCAACAAAAACGTATGGCTGTAAACGTATACACGTACAAACTGTTTGGGGATTGTATAGAGCAATTTAAATAACAAACGAAAACCAACAATCTGCAGTATGGAGAAGCTATAAGCTTTAAGTAGGATTATACAATGAAGGACTTTGAAAGTCAAGAAACACCAACAAAAACGTATGGCTGTAAACGTATACACATACAAACTGTGGATGGGGATTGTATAGAGAAATCTCAGGAATAACAAACAAAAACTACATTGTTTTTTATTGTAGAAATAACAAAAGAAACCGTTTCTATCTTCATTGTTTTCGTGTAAGAATTAAAACGTTACAATACTTTATGTTATAGAAGTACTTACAATTTGTTGTAATGACTGACTTTTTAAATTTAAATGTTAAACTAAAAACGTAATTGGTATCAAGTTAAAATGGGGTTTAACTATCTTCTACCGCATAAAAAATATTCTATGCTCTAAATTGTTGAAATAAAAGAAACAATGGATTGAAAGCTATATTTCTTCAATTTCCAAAGAAATTCTTTTATTATTTAAAAAAGATGTAAAATGCATGGTTTTAATATTTTTATGCGTAAAATAAGTGACACAAGTAATAAAAAAGGCAAGAAAGTCAAAGTTTTCATTTAACTCGGAAAAATATAAATTAATGCATACTGATACAGGTACATGTACCTGTTATTGATTCTAAAGACGCATCTCATGAAAAAAAGACTACAAAAAATCATATATTATCTCTGTAAAACTTATCTATAAAGAAAAAAAAACAATGAAAATTATAAAAGATTTGCCCTTAAAAATAATAATAAAAAATATATTTATTGCCTAACACCGAAACGTGTTTAATGTACGTGCAAATTGTTGCAGGAAATTATTTGGCGGTTGAATAATGGAAATATATAGCTTTAATTGACAAAGCTTGGATTTATCTATCCGATTGCAATTGAAAAAGATTTATTTACTCGTACTACGGAAAAAAATGAGAAAAAGACTCAAAACGATGATTTAACGAAAACAAGGAAAGTTTGGTTTAAAATTTTATAGTTATTGCTGAATTTAATTTTAACAGAAAAACATTTAATGAAAAATTTTGAAGGAAGTGTGAATAAAATCAAACTTGTTGTTTTAAGAAATGCTCTGAAATCAAGATGTAATATGGTAATTTAACAAAAGGTATATATATATATATATATATATATATATATATATTATATATATATATATATATATATATATATATATATATATGTGTGTGTGTGTGTGTGTGTGTGTGTGTGTGTGTGTGTGTGTATGTGTGTGTGTTTATCAAAAATTAAACTGAAATTATCTTTATTTTTCCCTTTATATATATTTTATGTCCCTTTAAAAATATATTACTTGAAATGATAAAAATAATTTAATTTGGTAAATATAAATTCTTATTAAATAACTTTTAAAATTTTATTTTAGACTGAAAACATTTTTTTGTTTTGTGTTTAATTGGGAAAGGGTTGTCGTAATAATATATATATATATATATATATATATATATATATATATATATATGTACACACACATACACATACACACACACACACACATATATATATATATATATATATATATATATTTATATATATATATATACATATATATATATATTCAACATTGTTACGAAAATGTGTGAATACTTTTATAATATCAGAATAAACATAATACAGGAAAATTGATCTTAAACATGTATCATACAGAAAGTACGTTTCCCGAGGACCTTAAAAATAATACAAAACTTTATTACTTGGAAATAATCATTGAAAAAGATATAACGATACATCAGTTATTTCTCGACTTAATAACTAATGGAATGGGTGCACTCTGACATACCGTGGGATAAGTTTTTGTTATCTAAAATCTTAGAAGTGTGCCTTCTGTGAATGAAGCTAATGTGTTACAACGTCTTTGTTTATGGGAACAGGAATTTTTTCTGCTCCAGAGACAGGTGAAAATCTCAGGGAGGAAGATCAGGACTATAGTGTGGGAGACTGTCATCAATTATTGATAGCTGACTGCAGCAAAGATAGTTTGTTTAAATTCGGAAAAATCCCAGGACCAAAGATGAACCTCTTGTTTATTCAGTCTATATATTAAACAAAACTGCTTTCAAAATTCCTTCTGTGAATTCAAAATTTATCTACGGGAAGAGAAATGAGAGCCGACACCTTTAATATAAGTGTTACCTCCATGGTTTTAGATATTTTTTTTCTTTTCCAAAAAGGATAGGAGTAGTGGCAACAGTGTAACATTGCGAGGGAAAATGTTTAGAATAAAGAATTGAGATGAAGTATGTAATCAAGAAAGATGTGTATTTATTTTGGCGTATTGATTTATTGAAGTTATTCGTATCAGAATTCCTTTAAGTGATCGGTTATAATAAGGAATCTTTCACGTGTGTATTGATGCTATTTTGTTTACGAAGAAGAATTCCGTTGATAGACGAAACCGAAAGTACGGGACATTTCCCAACAATAAGCGATCAGGAATTTACAACTGCTGCATACGATACCTATACCTAGAATTCACCAGGTTTGTATGACCGTATTACGTCCCTTTTGCAGCGCCACCTTTTGACTATGTAAGAAACTTTTCAAATGATTTATAATTGAGAGATTTTACATCAAATTAAACTCAAATATCCATTCATTCACCAATAGATTCCCGAATATAAGAACTTAAACCTCCCATTTACCAAGGACATTTAGATTAATTTTACTCAATTTTATATAGTAAATGGAAAATTTTACTTCGATAACCATACAAGTCAGGAAAATGTAATATAAGCAATATCATATATTAGTAAAGGTTCAGCTGAAATAGTAATATTACAGGAATAGTGGATATTACAAAATGACTTTCAAAAACTTATTTAGAGTTATAAATTTTTTTACACATATATTGTGTTGAAACACAACTAAATGAATCATATATTATAAAGTGTTTTAAAAGTCAGATAAATCCTTTATTCTTTTCGTTGAAATATTTTGTTAGTTTTTAAAATGTTCTTTGGAAATTTATTTTCAATTTCCTTTTTATTACTTAAAAATACCTTTTGTGCGTTTTGAGGTACTATTTTGTTGATAGATTAAATAATTAATTAATATAAAATATTTCTATGTCTCTAAACGTTGAATTTTATGCAAATTTCCGACTTTTTCTAAACTGAAGAATAGTTATAATAATTTAAGTGAAGTTGATATTTAAAATAGGCACCCAAATTTGTCTTAACTATATTAAGAGACTTTGGTTAGGTATTTTGTAAGCGTCTATACAAAATCAATCTACCTAAAGCTTTTAAAAATTAACAAAATATTTCCTTAACAAACGAATATTTTAAAATTGTTATCTGATTATAAAACACGTTTGGCGATAATTATTTTTACACCAAATTATGTGTGTAATGCTCCATTACTCTAAGTTAATAATGTATAAAAACTTTTTGTAACGTCCACCAGGGTTCGTTTTTATGCGTTATAACAGGTTTTTTACATAAATTTGTAATAACGGGACTGAACTTCGGCAAAGTTTTGGCTATCGGGAGCCGAAAACTTTGTAATAGTGTAAAGAAATTTCGTATCTTATGTATACGATAAACACTGTTTGAAAAAGAGTGAAAATTTTACAATTTCAGAGGAAAGCAACTTCGATTAATTTTGGATTTTGCTTCCCCCTCCCCAAAATATATGAATAGATAAAAATAAAATAAAATAAAATAAAAAATCAGAGGAAAAGGAAGTTTTCTTCTCAGATGAAATTTCAGGAAAGAACCATCTCTTGATTAAAGAAAATCAAAACTAGTTCTAGAAATATACTTGCATAAAAGAAACTGAAAAATTTAATAATAATTTTATTACAAAGGCCAATTGTTTTTTTAATTTGACCTCTGTAATGAAATTATAATTAAATTTCTGTGCCAGTTGTGTTTTCAGACCATTGAGATTCTTTTCAATGCAAACAAAAAATTTCGATAGAAAAGAAATAAAGAGAACTTGTAATTTGTAAATACATAATTGGAAAAAAAAATTATCTGCAAATATGCATAGTATTTATTATATTCTTTACTTAAATAAATATGGTTTTTCACTGTAAATTAAAAGGTCTTTTTCTCTTACCTTTTTTCTGCAGGACCTATATTTTTTTTATTACTGAGTCTCTGGTTCTCAGATTGGAGATAGTTCAGAGCGAATATTAGTCCACCATCTTTGAAAAAGATAAAATGACTTGTGGATATTTTTCAGTGGAATTACTTATAAGCAAATAGCTCTCCTTTTAAATTAAAAGCCCATATTTAATCATTACTAATGCAACTGAAATAAGCATTGAGATTCTCAAATGACTTTCAGACTAATTATTAAGACTTGTTTAACTGCTTTTTTCTGAATAATTATTTTTTCCATGCTACTATTTTTTATCTCATATCTTCAGAATGTCAAATGCTTTCCATCATGTAGTTGAACCTCTCTAACGAAACTTCCTAGAATAAGAAAGCTATCAAGAAGTTCTATATTTGATAAGCACTCGAAGATTTTCTTTAATGCCAGAATAAATTATTCTTATTACTAATGACAACTCTGTGTGACTATTATTCTTTAATGTACGGCTTCTTGTTTCTTTATCTTTGTCACGCACGAGGTGGAAGGGAAAAAATACCCATCAGGAACTGTTTCCGAAGAATTCTTAGAACATCAATCTATTCGATCTGAGAAAAAATACTTAAAGGAGCCTGACAAGAGCTCTCTCTTCATTCAAATGATCCTGCGGAAGTCGCGTACCACTTAAAAGATTAATATCTTCGTGACTACAAAATATCGGAATAAAAATTCTGACTCTTGATGATTCCACGAACCTGCTGCGTTTTTTAAAATGCAATACATCGATCATATGTTCCATTCAATAGCATGGTTAAAAAAATGTGCAATGTATTTTATATTCCATGCGATGTGTGTTTTCTGAAATTTAAATTTCGACACGCTTGTTAAGGGAAGTCATTTAACTGAAATATTATTTTTATTGCACGGGCTAGAACATTTTAGATGGAATTTATCATTACTTTGTTCAAATATACGGTGAATTTAACGCAGTGGGTAATTAAATGAATTAAAGATAACATGTTCCTCACTTTAAAACCTATCTATCTATCTATAAATATATATTATTTATTTCAGCGATATGTCTGTGTGTAATGTAATAAAAGTTTTTCAAAACACAGTTCTGTGTATGTGTGGGTTTAAAGACAGAAAAGAGCTCCAGTTTAATTATTAAAAACAAATCTCATTATTCCCTAAGATTAAATTCGTTACAATTACTTTACAAATACGTTATTTAACCCCTTAGCGTGCTCGCTGGAGTTAATTCGACCTCGCTAAACTGGCCAAACTCTGCGAACTCGAGATAATTCGAGTTGTACTTTATTAATTGTACTTTATGTTGCTATAATTTTTCACACTCGAATACAATAGAGAATTGAAAATAGCAATGTGAAAACAAAAAAGAAACATAATCGTTTTATTGATATTTATCATTTACAGGGGATTGTAAGCTATAACACTTACTTATTCAAGTATAAAATATATTTTTTTTCTACTTATCACTTACGACTTATGTCTTGCTTGTGAGCCGCTTTCCTACAGCGTATTCAGATTCAGATTCTGATTCGCTCATTTTTGAATATATATTTTACTAAAATATAATGTAAAATAAAACATAATTGTTAACTGTTTTATTACTAAGTTCTGGCTGTAAAGACATCCTTGACTGGAGGCGTCACTTTTTATACTTTATTCTTGAGATATGAAACATACAGGTTTCGTATTTGATACCTACGCATCAAGGGATGACACATTATACTGTCAATTGGTAGATTTCCTACCAACAATATACTCTTTCGACAATAATAATAATACTATTATTTTAAACATTAGAAATCATAGCAATTGTATAAATATCCAATATAGTCAAATTTTGATTATTTTTGTATTTTTGTAATTTTCTTGGCAAGACAACGTTCTAAATTGTGTTTTTTACATTAAAAAAATTGATTTTTTTTGGCCAGCCTTTTTCAAAAGAACTGTGCATTAACCCATTAGCGCCCAGTGTTCTGATATGATGATGCTGTAAAAATCGTATTTACCTTTATTAAGTAAAAAAATATTCTTTAAATAATAAATGCCTCTTTGCTTTTAAGTCTTAAATTGAAACCTTTGGATCGAAAGAAAATTCACTTTTTTTAGTGTTATTGTTAAGTCTTTTAGAACAGTTCTTAATCATTATCAAATACTTATCATGTATTCCAACTATTCATCCTTCACTAAAAATACTTTGCTAGGACATTTTAGATTGAAACCTTCCAACGAAAGAAAATTTGCATTTTATAGTGTTGTTGTTAAGAATATTAAAAGGTACTTAATCATTATCAAATACTTAGCATGTATTTCAACTATTCATCCTTCACTAAAAATATTTTACTAGGACATTTTAGATTGAAACCTCGCAACGAAAGAAAATTTACATTTTATAGTGTTGTTGTTAAGAATATTAAAAGGTACTTAATCATTATCAAATACTTAGCATGTATTCCAATTATTCATCCTTCACTAAAAATACTTTGCTAGGACATTTTAGATTGAAACCTTGCACCGAAAGAAAATTTACATTTTATAGTGTTGTTGTTAAGAATATTAAAAAGTACTTAATCATTAAATACTTATCATGTATTCCAACTATTCATCCTTCACTAAAACTACTTTGGTAGGACATTTTAGATTGAAACCTTGCACCGAAAGAAAATTTACATTTTATAGTGTTGTTGTTAAGAATTTCAAAAGGTACTTAATCATTATCAAATACTTGTCATGTATTCCAACTATTCATCCTTAAATAAAAAATGCTTCTTTGCTTTTAAATTTTAAATTGAAACCTTTTGATCGAAAGAAAATTCACGTTTTATAGTGTCATTGTTAAACATTATAGAAAGGTACATAATCATTATCAAACTAGCATATAGCCCGCTTAAACATCCTTGGATGATAGGCAGGAAATTACGGTATAATTAATAGCAGATGAAAACGGAACAGGATGCGCATCTTTCATAAATGGTCGGAGGTTGACAAGGAAATTGAAGCTACCTCCATATAGTAAACAATTAAGATGCTCCTAAAAAAGTCTATGCAGAAACAATTAATTATTAAACATTTATATCAAAATGCTTAATAGGTTTCCCGAAATCAAAAAGGCTTTGAACTAAAAAAATAATAATTTTCAATATAAAAGTGATTTTTTTTAAATGTAATTGACTTTAAATAAAAATTATATACTTCAAAATTTTTGGGAAAATACAGATTTTACTTTGCGATTTATGATGGGAAAATTGATTCTTTACATAAATTTGATTATAAGATTTTTTCGAGTAATTGAAATTTTTTTAAAGTTTCTGCTTTCAGAAAAAAATTTTTACGTAGTTTTTTAGAGATTTTTCAACTTTGTTGTTACTTTTAACATATTGTATGCAGAACACGTTTTTGTAGTTGTATGACGAGTACTTGAACACACTAGTACGTTTTGCGATTGCTTGAACGGGTCAGTACTAGTAGTTTTTACATGGCGTGGGTACGTACTGCCGTTCTTGTCGTACATGTGGTTACAAATAAAAAACTAGTTATAAAGAAACTGAACAATTGATACAAAACATTATTTATCTTGATAATATATATATATATATATATTCTAAAAAAATTTATATTATATTTATATATATATATATGTAATAAAAATATTAAAAAATTTAAAATAAGATTTAATACATTTGAAAAAAAGTATGGATATTAAAAATATATAATTATTTTAAATATATATATATATATATAAATAATATATATATATATATATATATATATATATATACATATGTATGTATATATATACATATGTATGTGTATATATATATATATATATATATATATATATATATATATATATGTATATATATGTATATATATATATATATGTATATATATATATATATATATATATATATATAAAATATTCGTTTATTTGTCTATATATTTGCTGATATATTTCAATATAAAACACGAAAATTTGGTTAAAAAATTAAATAATTTTTAATCTATTGAGATTTAACTGAATAACTAAATTTACACGCAAAACACCCGTTCCCGGTAAAATTCCGCTGCGAAATCTACCCACACATAATGTGTTAATACATTACTCTAAAGTCTATAATAAATTTTTAATTAAAACTGAAAACATTTTATTTAAATTAAGGAAAAACATGATTCAAAAATGTCTTAATGCATTGCCAATTAACCGATTGTCTTCATTTTATTATAGTAAGTTTAACATTTATAAAGAACTATATATGGATATCGTTTTTCAAATAACTTAAATGCAGTTTAATTAAACTAATTATTTAAGGAGACTTAGTACCTTTCGAGATTTAATGTAATCTTTATTACAGCCATTCTTCGATTGTATATAATAAAAAATTTTGCACAGTTTATGTTAATTTAAAAGAAAATATTTCGTTTGGTCGTATTTATGCAATATATATTTTAAAACACCAAAATTATTCATGAAATTATTAAGCTAATTTAAGAGCAAGTTAACTTTCAAAATGTACATATTGGAAGTAAATTTTTATATCAAGTTGAAGTAAAAAAGCCTTTTTATTTATAAACCAAAACTGTAAGATTATCTCAAAAGTTTAAATTTTAAAAAATTAAAATTGTTAAGATATCGTAAATTAAAAAATTAGAATTTATCATGCTATATAATAAAATATATTCCTCGTGTTAATATAATTGAGCTTCCTAGAACAATAAAAGGTAACA
>CM063498.1:106893382-106980882 GCA_032207245.1 Pardosa pseudoannulata | reverse complement strand
AACCTTTATTTATGCAGAAGACTTAACAAAAACTGAAAAGAATTCAGAGTGAAAATACTCTGCAACTTTTTTAAACCTGTTTCTTTTGTGTTTGATACAAACTGAGAAATTTAAATAGGGAATTATTGATTAAAAATCCTTTATATTTCTGCTGCGTGCTAATAACTTCTAACCTCGATATTAAAAAACTTCTTTAAACCTTTGCACTGTAGGAAATAAAGTTTATATTTTAAATGTCGCAATATTTGTGACAAAGGAGTACAAAGGGATAATAAACTCTCGTTATATTATATTTACCTATTTAAAGGAAATATAGTTTGAGATTGAAAAATAAATAACATCCACATATCTCCACCTACCCTTTTTTCTCTCTCCCCCTCTCTCTTTATTTAAAAAAAATTAGAGATAACAACACACAATATAATACTTAAATTTCGAATCACATGCAGTTAAGTTTTTAAGAAAGTACTCCGGAGTACGCCGGAGATTTGTTGGTGAAACTTAGATGAACACAAAAATAAGCTCTATCCATTTATCTACTTTTACTTATGCATAATATATATCGAAAAGTGAGAAAACTGGAAGCCAAAATTTTCTGTCCACATCAAAATATGGCCGTCATGCTAGAACCGTCATCGAAAGAGAGAGCATGAAACTATTTGTAACTAAATGTTTTGATTAACAAAGGGAAAGAGGGACAAAGGAAACAAAGAGAAGAAATGAAATGTTAATAAATGTGCATATATGTGTGTGTATATATATACAATATAAATTTGTATATATATTTGTGTGTATAGATAGATATAAACAGATGTATGCATATATGTATATACGTGTCGTTATAGGGCAATCTGAGTTCATAGGATGATATCACTGACTGATTTGTTGGAAAAGTTAAACTGAAAAGAACTAAGAGAGAAAACGTGCATATTTTTTAGAGATGATTGGTATACTTGCTTCCTTTGTGTTCGATACAAACTGAGAAATTTAAACTGGAGAATTATTGATTAAAAGTCCTGTATATTTGTTCTGCTTTCTAATAACTTCTAACCGAGATATGGCAAAACTTCTTTAATAAATTCTCGTGTTACATTTTATTTACCTATTTAAAGGAAATATAGTTTGAGACAGAAAAATAAATGACATCCATATACCTCCCTCTCCAACTTTCTCTCTCTCGCTCTCTCTTTATTTAAAGAAAATTTTTAGAGATAACAGCACACAATGTAATATGCAAATTTCGGATCAGATGCAGTTAAGCTTTTAAGAAGAAACTTCCGGAGTTCACCGGAGATTTGTTGGTGGAACTTAGATTAAAGCAGAAATAGAACCTAACCATACATCAACTTTTACTTATGCAAAAAGTATATCTAAAATTGAGAAAAACTCGAAGCAAAAATTTTGTGTCCGTATCAAAATATGGCCGTCATGCTAGAACCGTCATTGAGAGAGAGAGAGCATGAAATTGTTTGTAACTAAATGTTTTGATTAACAAAGGGAAAGAGGCACAAAGAAAACAAAGAGAAGAAATGAAATGTTAATAAATGGGCATATATGTGTGTATATATATACAATATAAATTTGTATATATATATATTTGTGTGTATAGATAGATATAAACAGATGTATGCATATATGTATATACGTGTCGTTATAGGGCAATCTGAGTTCATAGGTTGATATCACTGACTGATTTGTTAAAAAAATTAAACTTAAAAGAACTAAGAGGGAAAACGTGCATATTTTTTAAACATGATTGGTATACTTGTCTCCTTTGTGTTCGATACAAACTGAGAAATTTAAACGGGTGAATTATTGGTTAAAATTCCTTTCTATTTGGTTTGCTTTCTAATAACTTCTAACCGAGATATGGCAGAACTTCTTTAATAAATTCTGGTGTTACATTTTATTTACCTATTTAAAGGAAATATAATTTGAGACAGAAAAATAAATAACATCCATATACCTCCCTCTCCCACTTTCTCTCTCTCGCTCTCTCTTTATTTAAAGAAAATTTTTACAGATAACAGCATACAATATAGTATGTAAATTTCGCATCACATGCAGTTAAGCTTTTAAGAAGAAACTTCCGGAGTTCTCCGGAGATTTGTTGGTGGAACTTAGATGAACGAAAAAATAGACCTTATCCTTACATCAAAAATTACTTATGCATAAAGTATATAGAAAAGGGAGAAAACTCGAAGCAAAAATTTTCTGTCCACATTAAAATGTGACCGTCATGCTAGAACAGCCAACGACAGAAAGAGCATGAAATTATTTGTAACTAAATGTTTTGATTAACAAATGGAAGGAGGGACAAAGGAAACAAAGAGAAGAAATGAAATGTTAATAAATGTGCATATATGTGTGTGTATACAATATAAATATGTATATATATATTTGTGTGTATAGATAGATATAAACAGATGTATGCATATATGTATATACGTGTCGTTATAGGGCAATCTGAGTTCATAGGTTGATATCACTGACTGATTTGTTAAAAAAGTTAAACTGAAAAGAACTAAGAGTAAAAACGTGCATATTTTTTAAACATAATTGATATACTTGTCTCCTTTGTGTTCGATACAAACTGAGAAATTTAAACGGGTGAATAATTGGTTAAAATTCCTTTATATTTGGTTTGCTTTCTAATAACTTCTAACCGAGATATGGCAGAACTTCTTTAATAAATTCTCGTGATACATTTTATTTACCTATATAAAGGAAATATAGTTTGAGACAGAAAAATAAACAACATCCATATACCTCCCTCTCCCACTTTCTCTCTCTCGCTCTCTCTTTATTTAAAGAAAATTTTTAGAGATAACAGCACACAATATAATATGCAAATTTAGGATCACATGCTGTTAAGCTTTTAAAAAGAAACATCCGGAGTTCGCTGGAGATTTGTTGGTGGAACTTAGATTAAAGCAGAAATAGAACCTATCCATACATCAACTTTTACTTATGCAAAAAGTATATCTAAAATTGAGAAAAACTCGAAGCAAAAATTTTGTGTCCGTATCAAAATATGGCCGTCATGCTAGAATCGTCATTGAGAGAGAGAGAGAGCATGAAATTGTTTGTAACTAAATGTTTTAATTAACAAAGGGAAAGAGGGACAGAGGAAACAAAGAGAAGAAATGAAATGTTAATAAATGTGCATATATGTGTGTATACATATATATATATGTATAATATAAATATGTATATATATCTGTGTGTATAGATAGATATACACAGATGTATGCATGCATATACGTATATAGGTGTCGTTATATGGCAATCTGAGTTCATAGGATGATATCACTGACCGATTTATTGGAAAAGTTAAACTGAAAAAAACTAAGAGTGAAAACATTGTACATAATTTTTAAACATGATTAGTTTACGTGCCTCCTTTGTGTTTGATACAAACTAAAAAGATTAAACGGAGGAATTATTGATTAGAAGTCCTTTACGTTTTCTCTGCTGGCTAATAACTTCTAACCAAGACATAGCAATACTTCTTTAATAAATTCTCGTATTACATTCTGTTTACCTATTTAAAGGAAACATAGTTTGCGATAGAAAAATAAATGACATCCATATACCTCCCTCTCCCACTTTCTCTCTCTCGCTCTCTCTTTATTTAAAGAAAATTTTTAGAGATAACAGCACACAATATAATATGCAAATTTAGGATCAGATGCAGTTAAGCTTTTAAGAAGAAACTTCCGGAGTTCACCGGAGATTTGTTGGTGGAACTTAGATTAAAGCAGAAATAGAACCTATCCATACATTAACTTTTACTTATGCAAAAAGTATATCTAAAATTGAGAAAAACTCGAAGCAAAAATTTTGTGTCCGTATCAAAATATGGCCGTCATGCTAGAACCGTCATTGAGAGAGAGAGAGCATGAAATTGTTTGTAACTAAACGTTTTAATTAACAAAGGGAAAGAGGGACAAAGGAAACAAAGAGAAGAAATGAAATGTTAATAAATGTGCATATATGTGTGTATATATATACAATATAAAATTTGTATATATATTTGTGTGTATAGATAGATATACACAGATGTATGCATGCATATACGTATATAGGTGTCGTTAAATGGCAATCTGATTTCATAGGATGATATCACTGATTGATTTATTGGAAAAGTTAAACTGAAAAAAACTAAGAGTGAAAACATTGTACATATTTTTTAAACATGATTAGTTTACGTGTCTCCTTTATGTTTGATACAAACTAAAAAGATTAAACGGGTGAATTATTGATTAAAAGTCCCTTACATTATTTCTGCTTGCTAATAACTTCTAACCGAGATATAGCAATACTTCTTTAATAAATTCTCGTATTACATTCTGTTTACCTATTTAAAGGAAATATAGTTTGAGATAGAAAAATAAATGACATCCATATACCTTTCTCTCTCTCGCTCTCTCTTTATTTAAAGAAATTTTTAGAGATAACGGCACACAATATAATATGCAAATTTCGGATCACATGCAGTTAAGCTTTTAAGAAGAAACTTCCGGAGTTCTCCGGAGATTTGTTGATGGAACTTAGATGAACGAAAAAAAGACCCTATCCATGCATCGACATTTCGTTATACTTATGCAAAAAGTATAACGAAAAGTGAGAAAAACTCGAAGGAAAAGTTTTGTGTCCGCATCAAAATATAGCCCGTCATGCTAGAACCGTCAGCGAGAGAAAGAGTATGAAATTATTTGTAACTAAATGTTTTCATTAACAAAGGGAAGGAGGGACAAAGGAAACAAAGAGGAGAAATGCTGAAATGTTAATAAATGTATATATATATATATATATATATATATATATATATATACAAATATATATATATATATATATACATACAAATATATATATATATATACATACATATATATATATACATATATATATGGGGGGGGAGATTTATTCCCACAGTGGAAAAGATGCACAAAAGCTTAACTAAAATGAACTTATTTAATTAAACTATTTACAAATTATTTACAAATTATATGGTGTCTAGGGACAATTAAAATAAAACTGGACATCAGTGCCCGTCTGGCATAACATCAGCGAGAAGTGCCGTCTGCACTCGTTACCATCCAACTCACGTCAGGCATCTGTCTATCTCACGTCTCTAGAGAGTAAAACAAAATGTTCTTCGCTTGTAGTTTCCGCAGGGTTGAGTTGTTCTGTACTTCTACATCTTCGCTTGCTCGGAGTAAATTTACCTCGCTGAGCATTGCCAAGGGTACCATGCCTACATTTATATATATATATATATATATATATATATATATATATATATATATATATATATATATAATATAAATATGTATATATATTTGTATGTATATATAGATATAAACAGATGTATGCATGCATATATGTATATAGATGTCGTTATATGGTAATCTGAGTTCATAGAATGATATCACTAACTGATTTGTTGGAAAAGTTAAACTGAAAAGAACTAAGAGTAAAAACGTGCATATTTTTTAAACATGATTAGTTTACCAACCTCCTTTGTGTTTGATACAAACTAAAAAGATTAAACGGGGGAATTATTGATTAGAAGTCCTTTATATTTGTTCTGCTTGCTAATAACTTCTAACCGAGATATCACAAAACTTCTTTAACAAATTCTCGTATTACATTTTGTTTACCTATTTAAAAGAAATATAGTTTGAGATAGAATAGAAAATAAAGTAAAATTCTGTAGAATAGGTTTCTAAATGTAATTCACTAGTATGTTCTGGCAAGTACGATTATAAAAATGAATTATGCCTTAAAATATATTAGGTTATGCATCTAAAGATAGAAATTAAAATTTGGAAAAGTATTTTAAGGTAATATTTTTTAAATAGTGCTTAAATGTCTATTTTATAATGAATAAAAATAGGTTGTTATAATGAAGACTTTCAGCTCGAATATGCATGTCCCTTTAAACATATTCGAAAATATTCTTTAGCATTTAATGTAAGGCTGCAAAATAATGTCAGATATGCAGAGTACAGCTTTTAGTATTTATCAGTTAAGAGGGTAAAATCACTCAGAATACCGGGGATATTAGCAAAAAACTCTGAAGTAGAAGCGATATAGATACGCGATGAAAAATTCTTTCGGACGGGAAAAACACATGCTTTACTCCAAGATTATGCGTGACAGTTTCACAGCTTTTCCCCAGAAGCCAAACGAAAGGGATGAAAAAAATCCAAAAAAAAATGCATGGAAGCTTTTTTATCTTTCCCCATCAGCGCTCAACTGCCTTGGAAACAACAGGCTGACGTGTCACAGTGATTAATTACGCTTATGTTCAAGTTATTTAATTAACAGTTTATTGAAAGTTACCACGCTTGAAAATAGCAAACTAGTACTTAATTATTTGAAAAGATTTATTAGTTTTCTCGTGAAAGGCGCTTGATGTTATAATTAAGCCCGTCATAGTAGGATTTTTAGGTAATGTGTAATATTAACCGCTGCTTGGTTTCACCATTAAGTAAACTTCTATCGATTAAGTCTGACATTTGAAAATTAATCGTCAGATTTAACTTTTAATCTCATATAAATCACTACAAATCTTATACCGATGTTCTGGGGGGTACTTTTTAATTGAGAAGGTGTTCTTAGATTCTTTGTTAACCAAAGCAGTTTTGTTGAATATATTTTCTTTTCATCAAGAGTATTTGAGGTTAAAGAACTATATCAAATTTAAGTCAGAGGTTGCCAAAGATTTTAGTGAGCTGGCCAAATATCATACTTATTTTTTTTTTCAAAAAAAAAGTTAACAACCCGCACTTAATTGACACAAAAAATACTATAGCTAGTTATTTATGCATTAAATTATTCTTATATAGGTACAGCCTAATGTACACATTGTTATGCAATTTTATTTTGTTAATTATGTATATACTTGGGTAAAACTAATAAAGAATCACTAATTTCATATTATACTTTTGAGAAACTTCCAAGCATGGTATTAACCCTCTGAGTGGTACACACCGAGGAAAAAAAGTCTCATTGTGTCAGTGACCAAAGTGTTCTATGAATTTTTACTTCACCCTTTGTCGACTAGATTGGAATACGGGAAACCCACCCTCGTTATTGTTTGTTTACTTCCGGTTATAAATAGATATATAAATAGACATTATAGATTGTTAATTTTTAATACACATAAAGCTCGTCAAGTCTCGAAGATCATCGCATAAGAAATAATGGGTTCTAAAAGTACAAAAAAAAATATTCTTTAAGAGAATGATTTCTGTCTTTTTTACGAAAGTCATCCAAGCTATTTAAGTGGTACAATTAGAGATACATCTGTTACCGCAAACGAAATACTTCGAAATAGAGATTTACAAAGCCATGAAAAGCTATCAGCGTCTTTGTGCCTCAGAGAGTAGGTGTGCAGTTCCTAAACAATCGACCTGACCCTCCTACCTCAAAACTCCATAGGGGAAAACACTGTCAGAAATGTACATTACATCCATTTTCGGAACGTTTTGGAGGTCGAAAATTGTACGTGACAACCGCTTTGAAGACATCATCGATTTGGCGGAATTGTACGTGCGAACCACTTAGAGGGTTAACAATGAGATTTTCAAATACAGTAATGTACTTAATATGATTACAGTAAATGTTATCATTCGTTTAATATTATCAATAACCACTGGTCTTTGACAGACGTATTCTATTTAGCAGTAAGATGACCGCTTAATATGATCACGAGTTCTGTGAATGCTATCAAATTTCAAACCAATTAGCTAATTTTCCAAGAAGTTAGGAAATGTCTCATTATATGAGATAAGGAACATCATGAGAATATTCGGTTGTTGTTGTTGTTGCCAATGCCGCTTGGAAGAGCCACGCACGTGAGCCAGAGGCCACTCGAATTTAAGGCGAAGGGGTGCGCTTTTCGCTTTGACGAGCACCGCTTGGGTAAAAGAACGACTTAGCTCAAGTGGGTCTTCGTAATTTAGAAGCAGGACCCAAACTTGACCTGCCCCCTTTAGAGATATTGTTTGAAACCATGGAGGACACTGTGACCACGAACATATTTTACGTACTCCAGTGTGACGCCTTCAATATTCTCAAGTGAGAGGTAACGTGAAGAATGGATCACAGTCAAAGATAAAATTGGAAATTTACTTTTATTCTTGATTAACTGCGGCTATTTACAAAGGAATGTTAATTCCCAATTCATGTAGAACTGTAAAGGATGATTGCCGGTAAAACTTCCTCACGACAATCACAGTCGAAAGAAAACCAAGAGATTAATAATCTCTTACAAGTGGGGAGGCTTTTCAGGGTGCAATCAAACCCAATTTATCCCCCCGTTCGGTATCCGAGACTCTGCCGCTCCCTATATGAGCGGACTTTACGAATCTCCCGAACTAGAAAGCTGGCTCCGGTAACAAAACGCGAAAACCTCTACGAGGTCAACACACCTACGTAAAAAGGACGAAAAGCCCTGAGTCGCAAAATTGTAAGCTTATTATACCTGGGAGGTCAGTTACGGTTCCGCTAATTGTTTTTTGGGTCAGTTAAGATCAAAATTACTAGAGAACTCCAGCTAAAGTTACAGTTATATTTTTTAGCTGAATTCTCATTCGCTGGCTGTCCCTTCACGGAATTTCCGAGCATTCATTAACGAGATCCATCAGGGGCGTATTCTTCTATTCAGTCCGGTTGTCAAGATCCCAGACTCTGCGATTCCACGCTATTGTACTCCGTACACAGGTGTACTCCGATCAGCTGTTTTGGCGCGTGCTCGGACAGAGGGGAGTCTTCACACCAGTCACCATTAGCGAACATGGTCTCCAATCTCGTCCCGCAACCATCCAGTTACGAGATTGTTGTTTTAGCCGATTGAGGTACCGCAGCACCATGAGGACAGTCTTTCGATTGTTGTTAATGAAGAGAATTGGTGCTTACCCAGAATGCCTGCTTAAGATGTCTAATTTTGGATGGACTTCAACGAGAACCTCGAATCTTCCAGTAACCGATTACGACATTTGTGAATCTGTATCGAACATCAACGTACCGGCATCTGTTTATGGGTAAGATCAATCCAAAAATGTTATCGAGGACGAGAAGACTCCAATAGTTGAGATGAAGAATGTGTTTCGAATTTTGGCTTGGCCAAATAAAAAATAACACAATGAAATCTTGATTACTCCTCCGCTCCTTGACTCGTTGACTATTACTTTACAGTCAATCAATTTCAATTTTTTATTTCATACATATAATTTTATTAATGTTAGGTAAATGTTTCTTTTTAAATCGTCCTCTCCTTGCCATTACTATATGCAGCTCTATTATGATTTACTATATTTTTCGTTTATTATACTCAGCCGGTTGTGATTATGAGGACTACATTAACCCGATTTGAGCACATTAAGTGGCATCTACTGAACAAACCTTTTAGTAGAAAACAAAAATACTTATATTTAATTCAGTGCAAAGTTATCTCTTTAAAAACATTGCAAACAAAATTTATTTATAAATTACGACATATTGTAGTGAGATATTTGAAACTACTTATGTCTACTTATGGGCGGTAGACTGATGTCTCCCGTTTAGTGTTATGTTCCCCCCCCCCTAGTCCAACACCTGCTAGAACACAGCAGTTTTCTAGCAGATGTTGCCTAGGTGGGCTCGTCCTACAGCTTGAGAATAGCACGTGTACATAGACAAGAGTATTTTAGGGTTTTCTTAGAACATTAGAGCTTTTTTATCCCTAGTATGCTTCATTAAATATGCAAAAAAATTACTATTTTCATGGCAGATTCATTAAATCAATAGCAGTAAAAACAAATATTATAATTAACAAATATTATTAACTAGCTTAAGTACCCGGCGTTGCCCGGGTGGTAAAAGATGATATTTGATATTTTATTTAGATTTAAATTAATTATTTTGATTGTAGGAAAATGATGTAAAATTTTATAAAGTTCTAATAAAACAGTAAAATTTTTAAGTACAAAAGAAGCATTATTTTTAATGCACAGAGCGTACACAATGTTTTACGTTTCTCTGTCTGAAGAATAAATAAACAAAATATCTGGATTTCCGAAGAGAAAAGCGTTGTTTTCGCCTGGCAGGGTGCCAAGATATTTTTCTCCCAGAAAGTTATTTTCTCAAGAGAATTTATGGCAATATTTAAGGTTTAATCGAAAAATTGAAGAATATCTGCAAAATGCGTAACTTTTGGGAAAAGGTTTTGAAACTTTGAATAAAACCAGGTATTACACGTCCGGAAAAAATTCATGTAGTTCTGATGAAAATCCAAGAAGCATATAAATGTTTAAATAGAAAAAAAATATAGAAAATTTTTTGTTTGTTGATTTAATTACAAAGTTCGAGAGAAGAAAATCAAGATTTTTCAACGAGCAAGAACGTAGACTATGGAAGAAATGCGGAAGCGTACAGAACATTTTAAAAATTTACTAAAGACTGTCTCAAAATCGACCCTTTGAATAATATTCGTAAAAAATAGTAAATATTATTTTTTTCCCTAAAAACTATATTGTGGGAGAAAGCCGTCAGCATCGCTGGAAAGTTCACTTTAAAGGGTGAAGAAATTAGCTCTCAGAAAGTTAAAGTTAATGCCTCCATTAATTTAAATCCCAGGAGAATTTGAATGATGACCAATTGGTTAGAGTGCTGACCTTCGGTTCCGGAGTTCATGGGTTCGAATCCCACTATGGCATGAATGTTCGTAGCCGTTGGGGACAAAGCCGCCAGCATCGCTGGAAAGTTCACTTTAAAGGGTGAAGAAATTAGCGCTCAGAAAGTTAAGTTAATACCTCCATTAATTTAAGTCCCAGGAGAATTTGAACATGACCGATTGGTTAGGGTGCTGACCTTCGGTTCCGGAGTTCGGGGGTTTGAACCCCACTATGACATGAATGTTCGTAGCAGTTCGGAATCGGCTTTAAGCAGTATGTCCCGGTCTCATTAACCTTCGTGTTGAAAAAAGTAGACCGTAGCGCTCCAAACCAACCAAACCCAGGAGAATTTAAAGTAGACAGTAGTGACCTTCCTCTTGTGAAGGTCTAAAGTGAAAAATTTTATTGAGGTTGGAACAAAACTGTAAACAAAGTTGTGGACATACAGTCATCCTTCTTTCTCATATAGTTAATAAAAGTTAAATGTATAAAAATATAAGGCATAAAATTAAATAGAAAACGGAAATGTTTAGGACGAATAAAATACTTATATCGCATAAAGTTATTCACTTCTAAGCTTGTAAGTTAATTAAAAAAAAATTCCACTTTTGTTATGCATCGCCATCTCTTCCTACATTTTAGAACTTTTTTTTAATGTCATACAGTCTCTCCATGTTTCCAGTATATTCCGTTTAAATTTGAAATCATTCTAACCAGTGGTTCTTTATTTACAGCATGTTGAATGTGGTACTTTAATTATAATCACAAGTAGTAAAAATACCATTTGAAAAGAAGAGTTAAAGTTTTTTTTTAACTTTGGAGTATGCGAGACGTTGTGATAAATAGAAACTCTAAATAATCTTCAAGATTTAGAAAAGTAAACATTTAATAGAGTTTAAACCAAATAACAAAGCGATCTTCTCTAACACACTACATAAGACGAGAAATACCCGGCAGAGATGAAAACAGAAGTGGTAGTAGAAGTTGTAGTAGTTACAAACGTGACGTTTAAAAATGACAAACAGATGTCGCTACAAAACGTGTCTCTGACTTCTGTTAATTTTTTTATTAATATTAGTCCTAAGACTCATTAAATAATCAGATTGTTTAAAAGGCATTATTGTTCACCATTTTTCCATTATGGTTTATAATATTATTTTGCATAAATGACTAAAAAAAGATATATTTCTGAATATGGTAGTAAGTTTTTATTTTAAAGTATTCATCGCCCAAGAAACTTTCAATGTTCATACAAAGAACAATAGCCGTCCATTCATTTAAGCAGACACCCTGCACTGATTATCATATCAGGATAGATAGATACCATACGCTGATTCCATTCATATGGCAGTTAAATGAATACCACACATTAATAGGAAAATGGATGGATTAAAATTTAAAATAACAATATATTATTTTAAACTATTTTTCTATATAATCAGCATTATTTAAAATGAGAAAAAAGCCATGTACTTCTTCAAGAATGATACAATCTTTATTGTTCAAAAGAAGTCGCCATTATGCGAACGAAAACAATTGTGTTTGAAAGTTAAAATAATGATGTAATTCATTATTATTCTCACCATGTAATTATGATTTACATCTTGTTAATAGGTTTTCCTCAATAGTTTCAAACAATTCCACACTGTCGGTTTTTCTCGGTGTAGGTTGTTCTCGGGATGCTTGTCTTGTCACCTCGTTGTTCTAGGGATGTATTAATCTGGATGTACCTCGGTGTTTATAACAGTGTTTACTAAATGATTCGAAAAAGGATCATGGGTGAGCTAGCATGAAATCAAATAGAACTACACTATAAACACGTGGTATTAAATTGGCAAATTCACATTTAATATCCTCAATGCGATTGTACATAATTACAAACATACATATACAAGAGCTAGTGCGAATATAGAGCTTGCATGCACGCCGGCCACCAAATTTCTAGGCCGCCCGATAAAATAAAATTATTTATTCTATCATGCTACATTAAAATATGCTAAATATAGGTTTTCTTTATTTAATTTAAAAATTTTGGAGTATTTTATTGAAATTTTTAGTGATAAAATCTATTTCTATTTCTCTCTTCTTTTGCTCATCTGATAATAGTTTTTAACACAAGCTGGGTTAAATGTATAATGTTTAATGCATGCTTGTTCACATATTTCGTTATTTAAAAATAGACAGCGTGTAGAGCGTACATGCATGCCGGCCATCAAATTTCTAGGGCGCCCGATAAAATAAAATTATTTATTCTATCATGCTACATTAAAATATGATAAATGTAGGTTTTCTTTATTTAATTGAAAATTTTTAGAGTATTTTACTGAAATTTTTTAATGAGAAAATCTATTTCTATTTTTGTCTTCTTTTTCACAACTGATAATAGCTTTTAATATGAACTGAATTAAAAATATAATGTATAATGCATGCTTTTTTACATATTTTGTTATTTAAAAATAGACTGATTTGCATTGTATTAAGTCATTTCAAAAGAAATATTTTACTTTAAAAACTTTTAGATTTTACTAAAAAAAATTTTAACAGATTTGTAATAAGAGATAAATTGTAAGTTCTGATGTATAATTTTGACATTAGATTGTACTGTCTCTATTTCTTCAGATAAGATTATTTGCAGTTAAGAAAAAAATATTCAAAAATTTAGAATTATCAGATCCTATGCCTAAACTAACAAATGGGAAATCCAGAAGAGTGCAATCTATAGTTGTATATATGTGTGTGTGTGTCTTAGTGTAGAAATGACACCGACTGACGTTTTTGTTACTTATTATTTCATGTTAATTTGGAATCAGTGATCGTAAATTTATTGGAGGGTGACCACCGTAAAACTAGGACACTTTTAATCGAGACTCACTGTTCACATTAAGATTTCCAATTGTTCGGAACTGACTTGAAGCAGTGGATATCATTTGCAGAAGTTCTCCAGTAACAAACTTTTACTGCAACTCTCCAACCTAATAAGCATGAGATGGGAATGACTAAGGGGTCAATAAATTGGCTCAGGTCAGTTGGCCCAATACCTAAAAGAGCCGAATGCCCTGGGTTTCAACCCCTCAGCGGGCATGGATGTTTATAGACGTTGGGAATTAGCTTTAAGAAGTAGGTACTGGTTTTGTTATCCCTCTGGGAACAAAAAGCAACCGTAACGCTTCAAGCCAACTAACCAACTGTAGGTTTGAATCTGATTGTTGACGTACATATACGTATTTCCTTGAAATTAAATGTTATCAGAAGGTCCAGGGATCCTGGCGTAATTCATCCTTGTGTTGTAATGAATCAATCATAGCACTACAAGCATGCAAGTATGGTTTGGTGTTAGAAAACTAAATTTTCCTTGATTATCGGTAATTTTATCATTGGTTGTTTTAGTACTAGATTGTACCTCAAGTGATCTTTATACATCCAGAGTAATTTCAAATTTGGGATTTTAAAATTTTCTGATATCTGAAAGGCATCAGTTATAACATACTTTATGTGTTCTTTAATATTTTCATCGAAAAAGAATGTCTTCATAGTTTGTATCATTTTCATCTACATTGTGGAAACATTTATCGCTTCTGCTTACAATATATCCTTGCCGAATTTCCTTCTTTTTTACTTAATTTGTATTACTGGCAACGCTATTCCCATTTTGATACACAAAAATAAAAAAGGGAAAAGAATAGAAGAACTCTTTATCACTAAGACACAGGAGCCACTGCTGGAGCTGACATGACGTATACGGAGAATAAAAAAGAACATTAACATTTGCACAAGAACGAAAGCTAAATTATATGTTTTCATAAATTTTATACGACGTCTAATTTTATACGCAAGGAGGAAATTTACAAAATCTTTTTATCATTTATTTTGATTACTAGATATATTTTTGTTTTACACTGGTTTGGTCTTTTTTTTCTTTGACAATATGAAAACTAATTTTTCCAGGAACTACTTCTTCAAACCAATTCCGAATGGGCACGGACATCTCTTATAGTGGTGAGCGTAGGAAATTCATAATCCACTAGTACCATGTTCGATGGCTCTTCGGAGGTATTTTGAAACCCACTTGGACCACTTCGAAGGTAAAGTATAAGCGATAAGCTCTTTCTCTGTACTGAAATAATGTATCTAGCGTGCACGAGTATAAAATGAAGAAAATCGAACTCTCGGATAATTTAATACGTAATTAAGAGGACAAGAGGCCCAGAGAAAGGAAACCCATTCAACCACAAACTGAAAGAATAGGTAGATTGGATTTAGAAAGTGTGGACTCTGGTACCAAAAGGAAGTTCCCTACTTATTTGACTATCAACCAGCAAATATTTATTGCAATTTAAATTAAGTTAACGTAATTGATTTACAAGCTGCAAACTGAATTTTTATGTAAGTTCCGTTCTGAAATCAAAAGCACATCAAGGTACTTTTTGTTCATTTTATTCTGACATGAAAACATGCATTTTATCTATTTTTTAACATCATTTCTACCAATATTCAGACATTTGCTATATTGTCGAACCAGATTTTAAACTCCATACTCAGAAATCAGCATAAACGGATAATAAGATAAACATTTGATTTTGTACCTCTCAGTCAACATATTCTGTCCCCATCGTGAGACAATCTTAAGATGTTCTTTATGATTTTATACCACAATTACTTAAAAAACAATTGACTAATCAATTGACTAAAAATCGATTGACTAATTAAGACTCCTAAGGAAGATTTGAGTAGTTTTAATATTTTTTTCCAATGGGGAAGAGCTTGGTTTTATTAAAATTGACCTCTACCATGCCGCATATTGTGTTGACCATTTAATTATAGGAGAACCATATAGACAGTCAACATTACTCCCTGTGAGGGGAAAACGCAAATACATCCAGATTTTATTCGGTAACCGAACCCAAGCACATCGCGTGCATTCACAATACACTAAACACTATACCATATGAGCGGCAGTCGTTCTGATATAGAAAGGGACCTTTCTCCAGTGCAATTAGATATTGGAAATGTTAGTGCTTTCGACATTTGTGAATTTTGCTCATTTTACATCTTGTTTAACTCTTAATCATACAATATCAGAGTACAAATCTGTGACAGTGTTAGCGTCAAGCCACTCATTTATTGAAATGTGAAATGTATCTGTTGCATCTGGCAACATGTAATGATAATTCCAGATTGTAATCGGAAAAAGAGGGATGCTGTTAGCAGTGCTAACGTATTAGTCCTTGTTCAATAATGTAGAATTAAATGTATATAAAATAAAGATCTTGTACCGATGTACTTTCCTACGACGGTCAGCACGTACACACACAGCTGTGAACTAAATTTCTAAGAAGAATTTAGCTGTGGACTTGAAGTTTTAATAGCAGACCCCTGAGGAAGAGTTATAGCTGATGGAGTGGCACAAGTGTAACGGTCAAGCCCAGGCAGGATTACAGCCTTGAGATATGGGGGCAAGAGCTAGGCAATAATGTAAATTTTCACAAAAAAGGGCCATTTTAATGAGCCCACCTGTAGACCTGAAGGGGATGCAGATGAGGGAAAATTTCACTAACCAGTGATTGGAAAAGAGAAAAAAAAGAGCATTGAACCGAGGTGGAAAGTTGTGGAAAAATGCTGGAAAAGGAATAGAGGTTGGAAGCCATAGGGAACGGGTGCATTCAGATCCCGTGAGCAAGCCAGAGAGCCCGGGCCAGCAATATTTGCACGATCCCGCAGGCGACAAAGTGACGACCGTTACGCCAGTACCGACGTCCAGCAAAGTGACGACCTTTGATCCAGTACCGACGTTCAGCCTGCTTAGAACCCCACCCTGCTTCCCTGTGAATGACTGGAAGTAAACTGACTTAATATTCAAGAGTGTTACCTGAGTCTCTAAACGTTTTGATTAAGAAATACCATTTTAAAAATATTGATGAATATCAAAGCCAAATAATGCAGGTCATGTCATATATTAATCATGACATGTATTAATCTGTAAATTATGTATATGATAAACGTTTTAGTTTAAATATTAGGCTTTACTTTTAATTATATAGCGTATATTTTACTCTGTTTTCCCTTTGAGAACTAACACTAGTGTATGTGTTGTAACATTACAACAGATCTATTTTCTCGAAGTACTACTGCATCATAAATGACAAAAATCCACCTCTATAAACCAGGCTCTGATTAGGTTGATGATTTTGTTGATTTAACTGATTCCAAATTACCCCGGTAAAAGGCCAGCCTTAATTATGCTGTTATTAAGTGTCCGTATAACGTGTTAAATTGGTTTATTTAGCTTACGCAATTATTATTTTCTTAAGCACTACAAGGAGAAAAAAAAAATTATCCAGAGGCACTTCTAACCAGAATACCCCCATTTTGTTGTATATGACTAAGCGCATGTGTGTTTTCAGGGTCTGGTCCTCTAAAAAGCGCTGAGGCGCGAACTATTTTCAAGTACTGGGTGCAGATATTGCTTCTGAAAGCGAAAGAAGAAAAAAGCATATTTATGGCCCTGTTCTTCTCGAGTGGCTGCAAGATAATAGGGTTTCGCACTTTCTCCGTCGAAACGAAATACGGAACTTTTAAAAAGGGGATTTTAGCAGGGAATTTTTAAAAGGAACACTGCTTAAATTCTAAAGGTCGATTTTTTGTAGTTTATATTGCATTATTTTTATGAATAGCTCTCACTTATCAAGATACTATCAAATAATTATTTCTGGTGAAAATACATTATCTACATAAGCACATCTCGAGTTTTGCTTTATATTTTTGGGGGGAGGGGTATGTATGTAAATACGGTGCAAGTATCAATTTTGTAATTATTGACAGTTTGAAAGTGAAGTTAGTCTAATTTTGCTTGTATTATTAGTGGGTCATAATTCTTAAGAAGTGGTATAACACAACTGGGTAAAGCTAAAAATAAAATCTACCTTGTTGTATTGTTTTTCCACTAACCTTGTCTCTTGCTTTAATAGGAACTTAAAAGCTCCTGAAAAGCGAAAAGAGTGAGGGCGCTCTTAAAATGTTCCGTAGGCACTTTGGCGCCCGCGGGCGTCGCGATGCCCGACCTTTGTTTCAGAACGACTAGAACTACAAATCAACCGCAGCGTCTATTTCTGGACATCTTTCAAATGCGTCCTAGATTCAGACAGGATTTTATTTTCTTGCCAGTTTAATTGTTCCTAAACTTCCAGTTAATATTATTTTTCTTTGCCTCTGGAGTATTCACTTTCACTTTTATGATGGACTTTCTTACTACTCTTATCAGTGACTACATAGAATCTGAAAGATGGAGTGCTTTAGTTTATATAGATGCCATTGTTCACGTAAGAAAATAAAAAATTGCTCATGAAGTAACATTCAGAATAAAATTTCTGTTTTTATGTCCCAAAGTTTAATAACTATGTTCATATGATTCTAAAATTTATCTTTAAAAAGGATATAGACCAAAAATATTATTCTTTAATAAAAAGTTTTAAAAATAGATATAACTTTTTACTATAATAAAAATTAAAATGAGATAAAATATAAATACCCGATAAATAAAACTTAAAAAAAATAAATATTAATTTCTAAATAAAGGAATTTAATAGTAGAGTTAGATGGAAATAAACCTAATGTTATTTTTAATATTCAAACATATTTTTCTTTTTCTAATATCCACATTAGTGAACTATTTTATCTTGATTTTTACGATCTGCATGTAATATTTCCTTAATATCATGCATATAAAACTGGATGTTCATTTCACTTTACCTTCCCTCTTAAAATGGAATATAATAAAAATTATTATTCATTAATATTTTGTAATAAAAAAATACAGTAACAATGATATTTAATTTTGAAAGAACTTTTGAGAAATTATACGTTAAAATATATATTTTTAATTATTATTGATTTTATTGGACAAATATTTGGTTGTAAATGTTATTAGATAATGAATTTAATATTCCACTTTTAGAAATTCGATCTACTAAAATAACGATCACTTTTAGAAAGTCGAACAGACGAAGAACTTAGAAGACAGTAGTGATACTTTATTCCTACATTTTATTACTAGACAATCCTAAAATTAACAATTTCACAACACATTACTTTCCAACGTAATCATTTACAAAACAGTATTAAAGATAACTTTCCAGCAAATCTATATTTTACAATAAATTTGCCATTTAAAATCTTTTTTTTTATTTGCCACAAAAAAATGTAATAAATTTAATAATTCCCAGATACACATTGTTTCAATTTACAACATTTAATTGTTTTAATTTTATGATTTTTTTTTATTTGCATTTTACGTTTCGCAAGCTAATAAAATATGAGGAATCCCAGTGACATAGGAAGTCGAACAGAACATTATGAGTAATTACTTTTAGATGTGGCAATAGGATTTTCATTCTGAAAAAACAACACAGGCAATTATAGTCTAGATAAGTCTTCCAATCTTAATATCTAAATTCCTCGCCTTTACAGGCACGACTGCCTTGGATCAGTCTTGAAATTCGGAAGAATTCTTTTCAAACCGTACTTGATTTTAGAAAAGGATTTCCAATTTCAACTCTTGAAAATTTTAAGTCATTTCGTCCTTTCAGGCAATCAATCTTTTAAGGGATCATACAACTCTTAAAAGTCGAAAAATGTAAAATAGTTTTCATTTTCGTATTCTCATACCTTTAAAACTACCAGTACAAACATAAATTTTTTAACATAGTTATAGCAAATCTTTACTTACATATCTAATTCATTTTTGAGCCGTCAAAATTTTTTTTGTTAAAAATTTTTAAATAAGAGGCACTTTGTTGTTAACAAAAATGATATCAAGGCTTGCATGATAACTAAAAATATAATGAAGTTAAAGACATTATTGTTAAAATATTACAATATCTAAAATAATTTGGACTTATTTGTATGCATTTAATATATATAATATATATTTATATATATTATATAATATATTTATATATATATATATATATTTTATATATATATATATATATATATACATATATATATATATATACATATATATATACATATATATATATATATATATACATATATATATATAATATATATATATATATATATACTATATATATATTTATTAATACAGAAATTTTTTGCTAAAAATTATATTTATATAAAGAAAAAACTATTTTATATACAAGAAATTTAAATATATAAAAATTGTATTTATACATTGTAAAAATTTCGTAAAAAAATATTAATATTTTTGAGATAACATTTATACACATTGAGAAAAAAAACATTATTTGTTAGTTAAATATAGTAAATATTTTTTTTATTTATATCTTCAATATTGGAAATTTTTTACGCGGATTGTAAAATGTACTAAATTCCTTTAAATATATTTTTTTCTGAAAAAAATAATTTTTTTGTTAAAACAGTTGTATGAATGGCTCTAGATGATCTAGTGATTACCGTACAAGCATGATAAATACTGAAAAGAAAAGGACATATTTAAAAAAAATTCACAAGAAAGAGGTACAGAATTAGCAGCAAAAATTTCTTTATACAGTAAACACCTGAAACGTTTTATTCATAACTCCTCTCAATATTGGAAATTTTTTACGCGGATTGTTTTAAAATGTTCAGAACTAAGTTCCTTTTCACATATATTTTTTCTGAAAAAAAACTAATTTTTTTGTTAATTTAACAGTTGTATGACCCCATAAGGCTCTAGATGATCTAGTGATTACGTCGACAAAATGATAGAAATACCCTGTAAATCAGAGAATAAGCAGGACATATCTGTGGGTTAAAAGTCTTTCCACTGGGAGGTTCACAAGAAAGAGGTACAGAATTAGCAGCAAAAATTCTCCTCCGTTCCTGAGGTTTACAGTAAATACCTGAAACGTTTTTATTCACAACTCCTCTCAATATTGGAAATTTTTTCCGCGCATTGTTTTAAAATGTTCAGAACTAAATTCCTTTTCACATATATTTTTTCTGAAAAATCGATTTTTTGTCGATTTAACAGTCATATGACTCCTTAAGGCTCAAGATGATCTAGTGATTACCGTCCGACAAGCAGGCTAGAAATACCCTGTAAATCAAAAATAAGCACGACAAATCTGTGGGTCTAAAAGTTTTTCCACTGGGAGGTTGTCAGATGAGAAAGAGATACAGAATCAGGAGCAAAAATTCTCCTGTTTTTGAGAATGATCAAAATTGAGAGAATTGTCTAGCGAGGTATCACGAATGATTTGCACCCGTCAGGAGAGGTGGCATATTTCGAGGCAGTTTATAAACCTTAATTTGGGTCTGCCTCCTTTGGGGGTATCCAGTGGTTTAGGAAAAAATTTTTTGGGGTTTTCTCCTCGTCCATTCTTATAATATATCTAGCCCCTTTTAGAATTATTATGAATTTAGTGAAATCTGGGATTTATATATTTTGTACAGTTCTTAGTAAGTCCTTCTTCCTCATATATTTCCATACTTTATTTCATGAAATATATTTCTTAAGAGTATTTATTTCAAATACAGCAAATCTAAATTAAACAGCGAAATTTTCTATTTTGTGAGAGACTCATACTTTTTTGACATGTTAGTGTATGAAGATCACAACTCCACAAATATACGCTAACAAGATTAAAAGATAGTCAGAGTATAAAGGAAAGAAATAATTGAATACTAGACATAAATAATGTAGTAAAATCAAAAAAGTGTATGCGTCTAGAAATGTCAACATTGATCTGATGTTAACTTCTATTATGTTGAACTTCTGGTAACAAAAGACCTAAGATACATCTGGTGGATGACATCAGCGATTAATTTGTTGTTATTTTTATTCCATGAAAGATTATGAGAATAGCCTCGATACCAAATCTCTAAAAGGAACAGCTGGAGTGGAAGTAATTGTTCTTTGCTTCGGAAATGTCAGTTATCATCAACAACAAGTCACACAACCGGTCAATTTTCTCTCAGTGTTTAGAGTATCCTGTATATGTCTGCAGCATTTATAGAGAAATATTCTTATTTTGCTTTATTTATTACTAAGTCTATTTTCTTGTGTCAAGGAAAGTAATACTGTCAAACTGGAGAAAAAATTATTTTCTTCTCCAGTTTGACAGTAACTGGAGAAGAAAAGAATATTTCTCCCATTTTTAGAACAGTTGCCTTTTAATAATAATATTAAAAAATGTGGAATGTTTTCTTGATTTTTTTGCATATATCCGCGTATATATAAGTTGTTTCTTAAATGTAAATTTTTTACTTTTAGATCAAATAAAAAGCTTGGAAAGTCATTAATGCATCATTTGACACTACTTTAGCATCATTTGAAAAAGCTTCCTAATTTCCCTAGCTTGTTTCTCACCAATTTGCCACATCAGTTGAGTTTTGTTCCACCTAGTATTACGCTACAAAATATTGTAAAGTACCCTTTACAGTTGGTCATAAAATACCTTCCAATGATGGAAGGTATTTTCTAATCAACTGGAATGATATTATTTTATCACTTATTTTTTAAAAAATGGCTGACCTGCCTATTCTACGAGGTCCTATACCACCTATGTATTATACAACTAAATATTCTACAATACTTCTTCGGCTCTATCAGTTAGGTCCATTGAAATCTACTATTTTGATGTAAAATCCTTTTAACAAATACTCCTGTACACTCACACACATTTTTACACTAACACATTTTCACTTCTTTTTCTTTCAGAGAGCAACACTTCTTGAAATACTACTCGTGACTTCAAATAGGGTTGTAAAACTGAATGTTTGGATCACGAAGATTTAATTTTATCCACATAAATTTAAAGAAACTGTTGAAATAGTATTTAAGTGAATCCACTTTTCAGTTTTAATGCTTACGAAATCCAAATATCTTTTCTGAGCTGAAGAATCTAAAGGCCAAGCAATATCAAATCTTTCAAGATTTAATTCGATATGAGCTGTTTTAGTCCAAAAATTTGATACAAAGATGTATGTCTCATTGAACGGACCAATGGGTAGAGCGCTGCTCTTCGAAACCGGAGTTCGACTGCTTGAGTTTCACTGCTGGAATGGATGCCCGTAGCGTTTGGAATTGGCTTTTAACAGTAGGGCCCGTTTCTCACTAGCCGCCGCGTGGCAAAACGACAGACCGTTGCGCTCCAAACAAACGACTGAAATGTGATTTTCTAATATTCATTTCTGCATGATTGAAACGAATCCTGGATTATTTCTTTCCCATACACATATTGTTAACCAGAGATATGAATTATTTATAGGAAAATATTCATTTATTCATTTTATATACCACTATTCCACATTTAATACTGTGGCCACAAAATGTTCTCGATGATAAAAGGTGATCATAAATGAAAAATGCTTAAAAACTACTCTTTAGAGAGGTAGGTCTGAAACGCCCACATTCGCTTAAATCTCAAGGTCAAGATTGCAACACTTTCTCTGCATGCTTCCTGTAATAGAAAGTAAGAAAACAGAGGACAAACAAAGGAAAACATTTTTCTCGTGATTAAAGATTAAACGTGAGAAAGCATAAATAAACTCGCTGCATTTCCGTTTAGAAATTTATTTGCCGCGTGCAGTCCAGACCTGTATCTTGATCTTGTCACCGTTCCAATGAAATCTATGAGAATAAATTTTTGGGGCGAGTTTTAATCCTAATAAAATACGAGAGAGAGAGAAAGAGTCTCGCGTCACCGGACTTGGATTAATTCCAAGGAAATTAAAAACACCGCAACACATTTCCCTCTAATTTATTTCTCCCTTTCTGTAGATTCTTAACCGCTGTATTAAGCGAGGAGTGACACACTCCTCAGAGCGGAGAGACCTCAAAAGTCGGGGTTTAATCTATTTTGGGAAGGTCAGAGACGTATACAAATGATTAGGGTCTTTGCATCTCACCGAGCCACACACTTCCCGCGCTTTTAATGTATTGTCACTTCACGTGTCTGAAAGAAAGCAGAACCCCACTCTTTTTCATTTTTGTGCGTGGCATATTAATCCTACCAGCCAACGCAGTTTGAGGATCCTACACCCCAGTGTGTGTCTGTAAGAGAGATAAAAAAGAAAGAAGACAGATTTTCACAGATTCGTTTATAATATAAAATTGAAAAATGTATGTGTAAACTGAACAAGCATAATCCCCTTCTTTTTCGTGCAGAAAATTATTCCTAGCAGCCAACGCAATATGAGGATTATTCACTAGAATAAGTGTGTCTCTGAGAAGGAGATAATGAGAGGAATTACAGATTTTCGTAGATTCGTTTATAATATAAAAGTTGAAAAATATATTTGTTAACTGAACAAGCAGAATCCCCTTCTTTTTCGAGTAGCAAATTATTCCTAGCAACAAACGCAGTATGAGGATTATCCACTAGAGTACGTGTTTCTCTGAGAAGGAGATATAAAAATTGAAAAATATATGTGTTAACTGAACAAGCAGAATCCCCTTTATTTTTCGTGTAACAAATTATTTCTAGCAGCAAACGCAGTATGAGGATTATCCACTAGAGTAAATATGTCTCTGAGAAGGAGATAATGAGAGGAATTACAGGTTTTCGCAGATTCGTTTATATTATAAAAATTGAAAAATATATATTTGTTAACTGAACAAGCAGAATCCTCTTCTTTTTCGTGTAACAAATTATTCCTATCAGCCAATGCAACATGAGGATTATCCACTAGAGTCAGTGTGTCTCTGAGAAGGAGATAATGAGAGGAATTACAAAATTTCGCAGATTTGTTTGTAATATAAAAATTGAGAAATATATGTGTTAACTGAACAAGCAGAATCCCCTTATTTTTCGTATAGCAAATTATTCCTAGCAGCCAAAGCAGTATGAGGATTATCCACTAGAATAAGTGTGTCTCTGAGAAGGAGATAATGGGAGGAATTGCAGATTTTCGCAGATTCTTTAGTAAAAATTTAAAACTGCATGTAACTGAAAAAGCAGAAACCTGTTATTTTGTGTAGCATATAAATCCTAGCTGAAGACGCACTACAGCACTCGAATAAGCATCTCTTTAAGACAGAAATAATGAGAAAATTACGGATTTTCGCAGATTATTTTTTAAAATTTGAAAAATATGTTTAAACTGAAGAAACAAAACTCTTTTCTTTTTGGTGTAATATTATTATTCCTTACAGTCAAGGCAGTATACGGATCATATTATCAAATAGGTGTGTCTCTAAGAGGGTAATAATGAGAAATATTTAAGGCTTTCGTAAATTACTTTCTAACAACTGAAATATATATATCATAACTGAAAAAGCAGACCTCTATGTTTTTTTCTTTTGTGTGTGTGTGTATGTGTGTGTAACAAAGTAATCCTAGCAAAGGGCGCAATATAGGAATGATGGATTTTAATAAATGTATCATAGAGGGGTTTCAAAATGTTATTAAAAACATTTGTGTTAAAAATGCATGTGTGCAATAAAAAACACATGTGTGTTAAAAATGTTATTAAAACATTCTTATTCAAAAATATATAACCAGTTAAATATTCTGAACATATTCTTTTATTTTACACCAATAAACCTTATTACATTGAACCCGAAGCTCAATTCGCAAACATATTGAAGCAATAGAAACCTAAATTGCTTGATTGGTTTACTACGGTCCACTGTTTACTCCACGAGGTATAATGAGACCAGTATCTACTTCTTAAAGCTGATTCCAAAACGCTAACAACATTCATTCCAGCAATAGGATTAGAACCCACGAACACCGTTACAAGACCAATGCGCTACCGTTCAGCCACTGCAAATATGATCACGGCCATTCATCATTCAATAAAAGATTTACCTATCACGTTTACCTATCACGTTTATGAACGAATATACCTATCATAAACGTGATAGGTTAACACAAATATACCTATCACGTTTAAATTTATCAAAATTAACCACGAACACCGTTACAAGAGCAATGCCCTACCGTTCAGCCACTGCAAATATGATCACGACCATTCATCATTCAATAAAAGATTTACCTATCACGTTTACCTATCACGTTTATGAACGAATATACCTATCATAAACGTGATAGGTTAACACAAATATACCTATCACGTTTAAATTTATCAAAATTAGTTTTATGCATTCAAATTTTGTCTCACTTAACTTTTTTGTAGTTTTTCTTTGTTACATATGTAGTAGTTTGGCTTGGTTTGAAGCGCTACAGTCTATGATTTTGCAACACGAAGGATAATGAGGTAGGTAGTTACTGCTTAAAGTCGATTCAGACTAATTATAAACATCCCTGTCTGCAGTGGGATTTGAACTGGTACAGAAGAAAAACACCATAGACATTCAGACATCGTTATTTTTCCTGTCTTGTAAGAATCAGCATTGTATTTTTAGTAAAAATGTGAATATTTTGTTTAAAAATCTGATATACGGCTAAAAATTTAGTCAGTGAATTTCGGATGCCAAAGACGCTAAATTGTATTAAAAAGAAAGAAAACATGAAACAGTAGGACAGATTTTGAATTGTTTGTAATAAAATCTTTCAATATTTTCTTGCTTTTAAACATTCCTAACAGTTTACATAATTTAATATTTACAGCTTAAAATTGAATTGCTTTATCTCATAAATCATAGTCACATATTATAGTATGCATTTTTTCTTTTTCTTTTGGCACTATGTTACAATTTTTAGGTTTTAGAAACAATTTTCTATACTTACTTGCTTTTAAATCTAAATAATTTTTCGTGTATTATAATTGCTTTTGTCGTTTAAAAGCTATGATGTCATTTTGCTTACAATAATCAATACTAGGAAGCGTCGGGTTACGGGGAAATACAGACAGGAATGTGTTTTACTGCCTTTAGAGGCAGTAGATTAATTTACACCATTAAACTCCATTAAGATTGCTTTGGCTCAAGTAACTAAATAAATTGCTGCAGTCACTAGGCGCACTTCGTTTTTCTTTTCCCAGCCTGGAATTCTATCTCTTTACTCGAATAAGTGATATTTTACTCCCAATGTCTTAAAAATGCATTGCAAATTCTAGCGTATAATTTGACGCAGTGTAGAGGTAAAAGTAAGAATTTCGACATTTCAGAAGTTTTCTCTTTGGCATGCAAATGCGAGGCATATATCAATCGAAAGAAGTCATTTTGCTCGTGATCCACCCTCCGGTTGGCTTGAAATGGTTTTGGGTTTAATATTTTTCTTTCATAACTAGTCATAAAAACGATTTTCACTATTCGAAGCTTCAGGAATTTATTTTAAAACATTGCATTAGTATTAGTGCGATACCTTTTAGTCTAGAAATTGTGTTACCAACGTTTAATTCATTCTTCGTACAAATTCTTCTGGTCATTAGTGAAACATCTAAAACCTATAAAAAAAGGTTTTTATAAAAGTTAAATTAGCACAATATAAGACGCTTTCCTACCTACAATGTTCTATTTCTGTGATTCCAGTTTTATTCACATATCTATAATAATAAATTTCCTCGTCAAAGAAATTCTACTTTTAAACATTTTCCCACTAAAGAAGTTTTATTTTATCCAAACCTTCCTTTCCATTTTATCGTGATGATTCATTCAGATTTTATCGAGTAGAGATATGAAAGATTTTGTAATTTGGCACCATCAGTAGAAAACTTAATACATAAAAATGTTTTTAAAGTCTATCAAGACAATGTTCCAAAGCATACTGCACATAATATTCGACGATGGCTGCTATATAATAAAAAAGAAGCGCCACTACAATCTCCAAACCTTAACTCTATCGAAAATATTTGGAAAGAATTAGAATCCAAAATTCGAAGACAAACAATTTCTTCAAAGCATCAACTAAAATCATTGATGAGTGGAATAAAATCAGTCCAGAAGTAACAAAAAACCTATTACAATTCATACTAAAATGGTTAAATACAGTTTTAAAATCAAGAGGCAATCCAGCAAAATATCAAGAAATAATTTAAATACAAATCTCTGCCATCTGTTGTTGTTCTTGTTGTTAAAGTACAAGTGTCTGACTGCTTTTGCGAGACTATATACCATGTCATCATAAGGTATAAGGCGATTGCACGCAGCAGAGCTCATCTCAACTTATGACAATTCAGACTTTAGTTTTAAGCGGAAGGGCAGTTTATTGTTCGCCTATTGGCTGTTGTAAACATGAAAATGAATGGGAAGGGCATTATAGTAGCTCGTGACGTTGCAAGAAATTACTCTATTCTTTTTTATAATTGCTATTTAAATTTTGAGAGTATATTTAATATCAAAATTATGGTAAATTAACATACTTTCAAAATACAAGCATTTTTTTATTTTAATTTCATATTAGATAATTGAAAAATATAAAAAAAATACAAATGTCTGATTATTTTTATGATTTGAATAAGAATCGAATGATAATAGAGAATTTCAATAATTCACCACTGATTACAAAACTATTTTGAGAAATTAGAATGCTGAGAGTATTTTTGTAAGGGCAACAATTATAAATGAAGTTAATTTGGTCTTTTCCTAAACCACTCTATATGGGAATAAAAGTTACAGGTTATAATAGTAAATCTGTCATAAAGAAATCAAGCAGGAATTCTGAAGAATTAGAAATATCAAGGTAAATTAATGTAATGATACTATTTCTAGTTTCCTTTATATCAGTACCTAATGTTTCCTTTTCGGCTATTTTTTTTTTTAATATTTTTTTCATTTGGTGCTCATTTTATATTATTATAAAAAATGTACTACTTGAAATAACAAAACTAAATATTTTTTAAAAGCTAGAGTGTTATTAAAAAACTTCACTTTAAAAGGAGCAGGGCATTTGATTTCAGGATAAATCGAAAAAGGCATTAAAATGAAAATTATAAGTCTCAAAAGGTACTACATCCCCTTAATATTAAAATTTTAGAAATTATGTATCTTCTTCCTTTTTTTAATTTTCGATATGATTTACATACGAATAACCCGCAAATAGCTTGGTTAAATTATGTATACTGTAAAGGTACCGTATTATGGCTTATATTGTAATAGAAATTGTGTTCGAAATGATATCTTGATTACAAAACTTTCTCTGTTTTTTTGCTTTGTAATACAGAAGGCAAAAAAAAACTCATTTTAAAATTACTTTTTCCAATAATGAATGGTATATATTCCTTTATAAATACTGGATATATCAATGCATAAGTGTCAAAATTACCAATTGAAAAAGAGTCTTTAAAAATTGTTGAAAAAGCCCTTTATGTTTAATTTTTTGACTCGTCATACTGAGTCACTTTTTTATGGTGAGTAAACTGAGTATATCTTTTAGACTTATTTTAATTAATCTTTCTAACTACAGAAAGCTGACATTTAAAAAAGAGGAAAATACCAAATCCGAATACTCCTTAAATTGCCAAGGTGCCCTCAGTTTTGACAAAACAAAGAAATTGTGTTAGGAATACGAAATATTATCTGATATCTTACTTCCAGGACTTCCTGTCTTTTTATTCTGGTCGAAAAAACTCATTTTAAACTTATTTTTCCATATAATGAATGTTATATATATATTAATGGAAATAAACTAGCCCCACGTAAAAAAAAAACTCTACTAGCTGAAAATTAACCATTTAAGCTCTCACAGCCATTTCTGTTCACTTTTCGACTCGTAATCTTGAGTCACTTTATTCTGATGGCCAAGCATCTGTCATACTCTGGTTTCGATTCGCCTTTTTAGCGAAAGGAAGTTATCCTTTGTTTGGAAAAAGTAGAAAAGGCCGAATCTGAAATATTTTGATTGATGCTTCTTATATTGCCAAGGTAATCATCATTTTGACAAAACAAAGGGGGAAATAAAAAGAGAATTGATGCACAGATGAGGCCCACATTAAACAAAATGAGGAGAAAAATCTGTGGCCTCATCTATTTCTAGAAGGTCAGATGAGGGAAAGCAGACCTAACCTTTTCAGCATCCCGCCCATTATCTGTTCTCAGCCTCAATGTCTGTTCTCCCTTTTGCCTCATCATAATCTAGAGCAAGAAAGTAAATACCTAACACCATGACTTGCATAGATTATTTAAACTTGGAATAATACGAGATATGCATCAACTTTATTCAAATTTTATGGGTACTTGAAAGTTTCTAAAAATATGCATGAGTTGAGAGGTTATTCTTTAATGTTGCTCAGTAATTTCCTCGTGAGTAATGATAATTCTACCTTTGTCGTGGGCACTTCGACAAAAGTTGAATGTTCCGTGAAATATGCTTCAAAAAACATTCTTATAATGCTAAAATTCATACATATATGCATACAAATACACATATATGTAAGTACTTTTCTGTATTGTTATGTGTTTGTATGTTTAACTCTGAGTTGCAGTTAAACATAATAGTTAATACTCACTATGTAGTTTTCCTCTTCCTACTTTTCTTTATGAACTCTTTTATGATATTTCCTATTTTTTCACAGTAATTTATCTCTGGAAACCAAGTGGTTAAAATGCCGCTCATCTACAGGGCATTGCCTTTCGGAAAGTACCGTCAGAGTAGGGTGCCCCTTGACTATCTTTGTGAAATTATTGGCATGTAGATTACCAATGTGTAAAATAAAGGTGGTTTTGCCTTATGTTTTGCACATGCCATATTGAATTCCCTCACTCAATGTTAACCTATGGGAAAAATAAAATTCCATCTGGTTGGCTCGCATTTAAAGAATTCTTTAAAATAATTTTACCACGTGAGAGAACAGCAAAATCACTCGGGTGATATCTTTCCCTACTTTAAAAAACATCCAGAAAAATTTATTAAACTTTAAATTATTTGTGAGAAATTTTGGTATATTCATTTTCAAACACAAAAAAGAACATTTAACTGACTAACAATTTTGCAAGACCGAACAAAACTGTAAAATGCAGTTTCCTCCTCCCTCGATAAATATTACTAAAGAGATAGATTGTTGTTAGATATAAACCTATAAAATTTGAGTAGTTCCTGTGTACAAAATAATAATAATAATAATAATTTATAAAAAACCATAAAATAAACTAAGTTATGCTAACAGAAAAACAAATTCAAAAGAAACAACAAAATTAAAAGTTTTTTTTTTTTTTATAAGGATTTGTAATTCTGAGAACTTTTTGCGTTCGAGTGTAAAACACACGTCTAAACGTCTAATTTAGTGTCCAACGTTGCCTACCGTATTTTTAACGAAATTTATTTATTTAAGCAAGTATCTAAAACTTACTGATTTCTGGTTGACTGGCAGTTACTTTTATCAGGACACAACATGGAACTATCAATCCCGAAATAAAGAAAATATTTTGTATCGTTTTCGTTTTTTTTATTTATATGCAACGTCTAAAAATCTAGTTTATTTATTTGCATGAAACTAGATTAAATCAGTACTTGCTCTCTCTCAGAAGCACACATACTTGCCTTACTGATATATGCATATACGAAAGGGAAACAAATAAAATTTGCAGATGTGACATTGAAAATTTATTATTATTATTATTGTAAGGTGTTACGTCCACGCTTGTGCCCTGAACCTGAAGGTTTATCTTCCCAGTGAGCTTCGCAACAGAATACAAAGTTGTGTGTAACATGACAAGACTTCTGTTAACTGCTTTCCTCCATTATTTCATAGTTATCATATAATAAATGTTCCTGTTTGTTCATGGAGTCTCATCATTAGGTGTTAGGGAATTTGAAGGCAAGCCCTTTATGTCTTTCTAAACTGGTAACACGGAGCACTACCGATAGATGGGATTGGAACTCATTAACAGCTTCTTCAAGACGGTGGCCGCACTATGCAATTGCACAAAGAAGAAGGGATTGTGTTTACTAAATAATCATAATTTGCAGATTTCAGATAAAAATAATTAATGTGTAGTATGTTTTATCCAGTTAATTTAATTATTTGCTCCCTTTAATTACGCTGAATTGGGATATGTTTATTATTGAACTGGAATCGTGAGTTAAAGAACTAGCAAATCAAACGTTTGAAGACGGTCGCAAGCAAACATGTTTGGAAAACCCTTGATTTTTTTACACTATGCTTTATGCGATCATTTAATACACGGGTGTGCAAAACTTAAGCAACAGGTGGGTTTTTTGACATAACTCCACTCGAAATCATCTGAAAGACATGAAATTCAGAAATGAGGGAGAGTATTACGTATGTAAAGGATGACGAAAGTATCGGCTATGAAAAAAGGAATACAATGCATAAGGTATGGAATCAAACAAAAACAAGCTTAATTGAAGGCATAGTATTGTGACTCATGATTGTCTACCCAAGAGGAAGAACAATGCACGGGGACATCGGACGCTTGATGTTGAGGAGCTACTGGAAAGTGAAGATATCACTCCAGTGGATTAGCCAGCTTACTCCCCTGATTTAAATCCCATCAAACGTGTGGAATGCTTTGGGGAGAGACATTGCATCACGCTTACATCCTCCGGAGAATAACCAATAACTGAAACAGATGCTGACTGCGTAATGGGCACTCCTACCGCAAGAAATATTGGACCAGTTGGTTCTGAGTATGTGGAGACTGTGCGAAGCAACTATTGCAGTTAGGGGAGGGCATATCCGATATTAAGAAACATCTGCTTGTTGTTCTTCCTCTTGATTACACAATCATGAGTCCCGATACTATGAGTTCAACAAAGCTTGTTTTTGTTTGATTCCATACCATATGAATTGTATTCCTTTTTCATCGCCGATGCTTTCGTCATCCTTTACGTACATAATACTCTCCCTCATTTCTGAATTTAATGTCTCTCAGATGATTTCGCGTAGAGTTATGGCAAAAACCCCACCTGTTGCTTAAGTTTTGCCCACCAGTGTATGTAGAATAACTGAACAAACTTAAAATTACAAAATTGTTTAAGTAATTTTAGAGCATTTTTGTATTCACATTGTGTCCAGGAGAAAATTAAAATGCGTCCATAATTTAACAGCTATAATTAAAAATGAAACTGATTTAAAGAGTCTTCATTGAGTTGGAACACTTTTTAAACTTTTTAGATGAAGAGGACAAGGAATTAATTAATAATATGTACAAAAAAGTATTAAATATGGAACCAACTTTTCCAAACGTGGAATATATTTTGAAAATTTTGTTAACCATGGCAATTTTAAACGCATAGAAGAAGCTCATTTTCTTATATAAAAAGAGTAAAAAATACCTTAGAAATTCAATATCAAATGAAATGTTAACTAGCATGGCTATTTTATTACTGAGAGAGCTATTTCTCTTAAAATTATTGATTACGACGACATAACTTATGTTTACAAAACTAAAAACTACAAAAAAATATATTTAAATATTTTTATTTTTTAAGTAAAAATCTATACTTTTATAATATATTAAACTTTTGTTGCTACAAAATATATATAGCACATATTATGTTTTATTTATTTAAAGTGTGAACACAATGTATTTTTATTCCCCTGATTCTCTCTTTTAAGGGACCTAATATTTTTTTCTGTGCCCAGGGCCTCAACCGATCCTAATCACTACCCCCTAAAACACAAACCCTGTGAGCTTAATTTGTGAAGTCACAAATGTAGGCTATCTCCCTGAAAAAGATCGTAACGGTTTCAATGCATAATATGAAACAGATATTTACAAAGCCAATAGGTAAAATCTCCGCTAGAGCTTTTTGTGATAAATTACTTTATATCATTTCAAAAAAAAAAATCATAATTTTATGAATTACATTTAAAATTTGATAATCTAATTAACTTTCTCAGCTATTAATTTTGCAATATACTAAAAAATAAACAAACTAAACTCCCCGGCGGTACAGCCCAACTAGCCTACTGTGCCAATCTCTTTTCGAGACAAAGGATCATGGGGGGGGTGAGAAGTATATTGTAACTATCCGTTACATGACCTTAAAGAACGAGGAGCCAGAAGGTGACCTTTCGCCTGGTCTATATACACGGGTGAAGAAACGGGTGGTCTAAATACACGTGGATACTTAATTGAAAACTGTTCGTGTGCTGGTGCCAGCGCGTCTAGGGCTTTGTGAGAATGTTGAATGGAAAGACGCTGTGAAAAGATTGTAAATAATTACAGTACACTTTATCGCCCATTAGCGGTAGCGAAAAAGGCAATTAAGTTGTTTGGGTCGGCTGATCTGAAGATTGCTTTCCGGTCACATATGGAAACGAAACAGCTGATCCAGGCGGGAGGTGACCGCAAGATTGCATCATCCTGGTTCTGGAAGTTTCCCGAAGAATCGCGTAAGGGGATCCGGGGACGCTATAAAAGAAGAGTGGCGGTACCAAGGCAGGGCTTTTTCTTCTTGAGGCTTCTTCCTGAGAGAGCCTTCGTAGCTCGAGAAGAACCGCTCGTATCTCCGTTTCTGGAGTTTGCTTGATTAGAGACCACCAGAGTCTCTGTTGCTAAGAAGTCGACCTTCGACTTGGGAATTCCATTCCCGTTATTTTGCTAATTTTTTTTTTACTTCGTGCATAGAAGTGGGTAGCCGAGTGTGACCTTTGCTCTAAATTTGGATCGACTTGCATCCCGAGTTTCCCTTTACGAACCCCAGCGTGATACGCACTCTGAACTTTCGAACCTTGGTGTGAAAGCCGACTGTCCAAATCGTCAGCCCGGAGGTGATAGTGTCAGCATTTATTATCGGCACTAATTAGCAAACAATTCCAGTGATTAGAAGCCCTAGTCATACTGTATCCGGTATCCCACGCATCCTTATTGTGTGAATGTCATCTCAGCACGAGATCTCAGAATATTTAGAAATCTACTAAATCTGTACATAGCTGTACATAGTTTATTCGCCTGAATAAAATATTTAATCGAGATTAAACAGTTTTCTAGCTTGTTTCATTGACGACTTCGCCTACCATATCTCCAGTACGTTACAATATGTCTCGGTTAGATGATCAACCTTAAGCGAAAGACGCAGTGTTTTTTCTTAAGCATGCTTGGTACACAGTTTGTCTGCCCACTGAAGGGATGAAAGGCTGAGTCAACTTTTCTCAGTCCGAGGATCGAACCTCGGACCTGTTTATCGGAAAGTGAAACTATAGCTCAACGACACTGGGCTTGACTATTGAAATATAATAAAGCAAAAACTTAATAATTAATTTATAGTTTGAAGACTGATTTATTTTTATGTAGAAGTGTTTAAAAATAACTATAAAAATACAAGAAACAACGAAAAGATATTAAATCTTTTGCTTTATTTAGTATTTCACTTATTTTAAGGGCTTGTTATTAAAGCTCATAACCCAAATTGTAATAGAGGAATTCAAAAACCATAGACTAATTAACAAATATATATATAAATATAGTATAACAAAACTTAACTAAAGAGGGTAAATGATTATGACACAAAAAAAGAAAATTTTATCTTAGCACTGCTGCTTCATAAATTAACATTATTTTAATCACCATTATATTTTAATATTGTTCATATTTATTTTACTTGAATTGGTTCTTTATATTAGAATGGAGGTTTAATATTATACCAGTTGCTTCTTAAATAGACATTTTATCAGAGTTAACATTATTACATAATAATGTTAACTCTGTTAACATTTATATAATATTTAAATTGTTAACATTTATTTTAATACAGGTGCTTCATAGTATCAGAAAAGGAGTTTAACATTGTATTTTTCATTAACTGCATATGCTCTTTGAGGTACAATTCTCTGATCATGAATCTTTTCAGGTTAAATAAGTAGATAACTTTCTTTTATTAGATTTTTTTAAAAAACTTTAAATTTTGGTCGATAATATTTATTTAACAATGTGTTAGTTCATGCACAGATAATGTAGGACATAACTTTTAAGATAGAAAGTTTTTCACATGTGCGGATAGAAATATACTTTGTAGAGACTATCCTCATCGTTACCTAAAGTTCTTTATGCCTTTTGATTACTTTTATTTAAAAAATTATTTTCTAACTCTGAAACTAACTTTTTTATAACAATTAAATTATAAGTAACATTATTTATATCTAGAGTTGGATATTTCAAGCAACCTGTATTATAATTATTAATTGCAAGGCCGTAACTAGGTCCTGAGGCAAAAAACTGGTCTGTGCCTTTATCAACAAATGTTTTGAGAAAATATATAAACAAGTTTTTTTCTATATTATATATTCAGAATGAATTGAAAACATTTTGTCACTTTTTAAAATGTTCTTAGTATATTAATTTTTAAATTTTTCTTCTTTTTCTACATTATTAATATTTTAAAATCTTTTTGAACATTTTGGGGATATTATTTTATTAATAAACAGAATAGTTTATTTGAGGGGAATATTTTTTTATTGATTAACCAATTTAGAAATTGGTGAATTTCTAAATTTAAATTTAGTTTTTTTAACTTTAATGTACTCAAATTTTAAAGCGTACATCGGAATTTTTATTAAAGCACATTAGGAGTGTTTGGTAAACATTTTGTAAGAATCTATAGCAAATTTAGTCTCTGGAAGCATTTTAAAAAATAAGAAAATTCACAAAAATTAATTTTTAAGCACATTGGATCTTATAACTATAAAAATTATTTTTCAACTTTTTCATATTTCTACTCAGGGCGAATCGTCCTCTTTTGAACCTCATTTTCCTCACAGTACGGCCACTTCCTTTAGAGACCGATGGGTCCGTGACAAATGCCACCTTTGCCACGACCTACGGCCCTGATTAAATTGCTTCAAAATGTGGCTCAATGGCTAATTCTCTGTCAATAGTTAATTTTAATTTTTACAAATTTCACATTACAATTTTATACGAATAACTTATGTATACAAAACCGAGTCAAAAATATTGAAACAGGGCAATCATTTCGTATATTTTTGATTAAACTGTCTGTCGTGAAAACAAAGAGGGAAAGGTTATTTAGAATAACAGCCGAATACATATTATCAACAATAACAAAGCCATTTATGAGAAAATCCTTTTTCAATTTTGATTTTACCATCCACTTTAAAACATTACAAGTTAGCCCTTTTTTCCAAATTCTAAAATTTACCTCAAAGTAATATGATAATTTGTGCCTCCTATTCTTGTATGAAATTCACACAGATGAAATGTGTGAGACAAATTCTTTCATTTCCACTCTTGGCTTCACATGCTTTTGTCTGCTAGCTTCACACGTTGTTTTCGGCCATCTAGAAAGCAAAACTTTTGCTTTCTAGAGGGCAGTCTATGCGCCTCGTTATATGGAAAAAGCCAACATTCATAGCTCTTTATAATTTTATCTCATTTCATAGTTTCAGTTGATTCCCTTTATCATTACCTGTATACATGCTAAAAGAATTTAATTTCAACTTCATAGTTATTTTTTTTAAATTTAGATATAAATGAAAAAGATAATAATTTGGGAGAAATATTTTTTTTGGAAAAAATAGTCCACCATCACACTTTTGTGTAACTTTGTGTAATTTAATTATCGCCTTTTATTTGATCTGTTAAAATAAAAGGCGTTTTTCACACTTAAGCTATCATATCCATTTGTAAAATTTGTAAAGTTATTAGTGATACTGTATCTTGTGCCTGTATTTCCCGTTACCTTTCTCTTGCACACAAGAAAATTACTGTTGCATATATTATATCAGATTTGAGGGACTTTATGTAACCTAAGGGAGAATTTCTACTAAATGAATCTTACTTTAAAATGATTTTATTGTTTTTTAATTATTCTCCGATTATATATTTTCAGCTGTTTGAACACAGGCTCTACTCCGTTATCCATGATCTCTATTTGTATCAGTTATCTTTCAACTCAACTAATTTCAATATGGTAGCACCCATAAAACTCCGGTAAATTGTAAACAAGTAAATTTTGTTGTCAGTATTTACATATTTCTACTTATTATGTAATCAAATTACATAAATTTGAAGACATAGTAATAACGAAATTATGATGTTAAACTATAGAATTATTTTGCGGATAATAACTTGTGTATTTTTTATACATACTTTAAGCGTTTCGGTAAGTTGTTAGTAGATTGCTTTTTAAAAAGTAAATAAGTAATTACATTTAATCTACATAACTTTTGTATTTTGTGAGTTTTTTCCTGTGTAAATGAAATTGATAATATTTACTACCTTGATTATTGTTTTATTTAAAATTACCGATCATTCATAATACAACCAAACTTGCTATTAATGTTTACATTTTTAATGCATCATCTATTTTTTCAGGCACAAACAGATGACCAGTTTTCATATTTTTTTAATACTGGACACACTAATAATTGGGCTGTTCTAGTATGTACTTCCAGATTTTGGTTTAATTATAGACATGTCGCAAATGTTTTATCAATATATAGGAGTGTCAAAAGACTTGGTATCCCAGACAGGTGTGTTAGACCATTTGTTATGTTATTATGTTTTTGTATAAAATCAAAGTCTTATGCAGTTGTTTTCTTTTATTCATTCAAATTGAGCTTTGGTGCATATAAATAAAAAATTTAAAAGTATATAAGATTGATTACAACTTTTTCATTTTTAAAAAATAAATTATTAATATATTTGGTATCTCTTATAGATTCTTAGATTTTTCTTCACTTCCTTTGATTCATTCAATGGATGTAATTTAAATTTTACTGTTAATAGAGCATTTTGCTCTATAAAATGAAATGCTATAATGAAATATTTATTCTGCCGTAACAAATTTTTGATATTAAATGCTAAATTATAGATTTTTAAAAGGACCTTTATATGCTCATTTAATCAAGATTTAAAATGTTCTGATTTCTGTTTAACTGTAGCATTTTCAATGCACTGATATTTTTTCTATAAAACCTTTTCTTTTTTTCCCTTACTTTTCAAAATTAGAACCTGATTGTAAAAGTAAAATCTGTTTGTTTGCAAATTAAGCATTCTTATATTATTCGAATCAATATTCTTTTAAGTTATTTTTCAAATGGCTTTAAAGTGTGATATGTTTAGAATTTCTGCAATTTTTAGATTTAAATTAAGATATAGATCCTTGTCCTCCATATAATGTACAAGTTTCATAACCTAATATGCTTAGTATAAAAATTTTGTTAATTCCTTCATTCATGTTGCATAACTATAAAAAAGAAAAGTCTTCATTATAATTACATATTTTGTCTATAATTTATGTTAATATCCATAAATATTTTTCCCCTTATATGTTTATTTACAATGGTAGATAATATCCTCATATTCTCTAAAATAAATTTACTTGGGATTGTTTTAGAAACTGATAAGAATGGGATAAAAAATTGTTCAAATTTAGAAATGAATATATATATATATATATATATATAGATAGATAGATAGATAGGCAGATATTTGTTTTATTATAGCTTATATTATTAAATATAATTTTTTGTCATTTAAATATAGTCTAATAATTTAATATTTATACTTTCTTAAGTTGTAGATAATTTAGTGATATTAATTGTCTATTTTCACTTTTTGATATTTAATGATGTTAGTTGAATTTTTTTCAATTTAAGTTTTAATTTTTATCTTAAAATTTAGTCGAACAATTTTGATGCTGGCAGATGACATGGCTTGCAACCCTCGTAATCCACGTGCTGCTACTGTCTTTAATAATGCTCATCATCATATAAATGTGTATGGAGATGATGTTGAAGTAGATTACAGAGGATATGAGGTATAATTCATATCTTATAGAAGGACTAGTAATATTTTTACTGAATTTTTCTCCCTTCTATTAAGGTTTTATAGCAAACATTTTTCAATTTGTATTAAACCCTAACCATGGTCGTAGTTTTAAGTAATTTTGTTAGTTAGAAAATTATACCTTTAAATGTTTAAAAAAAATTTTAATATCAAGGAATTTCTAATATTTAACATAAATATTTGATTAAAATATTAGTAAGGAATTTTATTATTCATATAATACATAACTCTTCTGTTCTGCAACTTGGGGGCTTTGGCCTTGAAAACTACTATTTTTGAGACCTAAGGCCCTGGGGGGCAAATCATATCAGTGTTATTTTTCTCACATTCATCTTTAAGTTCTTTCAATTCTGTATCTGTCATTCAAAAATTAAACTCCTGTCTTGTTTATGTATAAAAAAGGATGTTTTTTATGAATAAATGTGTCTTAATCATGCTTTATTACTGCCATTTATGTATATACAATGAGAGTTATTGTGTATTTGCACAGGTAATACAGTCAAGTGATCCTCCTGCACGAAACAGTATTTATTATAAATATTTTTTAAATGCTAAGTATCATTCTACATATAAGCTATTTTTCATTTGTAAATAATTAAGCATTTTAATAAATTTCTATATCCATTTCTTGCACACTTTTCATTTCCATTCCTTTAAAAATCAATGAATAAAGTTTCCACTGTATTAGGGATATAACAACAAAATTTTCATTGAAAGAGGTTTACTCATATCTCAATTAATACAACAATCCATACATATATGATACATGTATAAAACAATACTCATGGAGAGGGTACAACCCCCACATTATCCCCTTTTCTATGCCACTACACTGTAGATATTAATATATAGCTTTATTACTTACTGTCTGTTTGAATTTTTTCCTAAACATTAACTTAATATTATTTATTGTAGGTAACAGTTGAAAATTTTATCCGTCTTTTGACTGGAAGATTATCTCCAAGTACTCCAAGGTCAAAACGCTTATTATCTGATGAGCATAGCAATATTCTAATTTACATGACAGGTTGGCTAAAATTCTTCCTTTTGTTTAACAGCTAATTTATCACTTAATGTATTTAACATTTCTCTTTAAATAATATTAACAAAAATTTGTTAATTTATTTGAAATTTTATTCACCTCTTGATTCAAATTTTAAGCTCTCAAATCTTTATTTTATCCTTTCTTTATCATTTTCAAATTCATTTTCAACTTTAATTATGCATAATCAATTTAATAGAGGCATTTTACTTTTAATCCATTAATAACCAAGTCATTTCTTCTGAATATATATTGATAAATATCTTAAATCTAGGTTATTATAGTCTGTGTGGAATGAACAAATGTAAAATTTGGACAATTTAGAACACTGATTATCAGCTTTAATTTTAAACATCATACAATGCTATTAAAATTGTGTATAGGAAACAAAACACTTCATGTTAAGAAATTTGTTTGGCATCACATGTAAAAACAGTACTTATAAAGTGAAGCTTGATAATAGATAAAGCTAATTATCTTGAATTCGGTCGATGTACCTACAAAAAAATAATTGAATATATCATGAAATTTCAATATGAATGACAAAATTATAGTTATTGAATACTTGAAAATTTGGTAGTGTTTATAAAACTCCTCTGAATCTTTACTGACAAGGAAAACTCATTATGAGATAACAAAATTTTACAAATTATTTTCTAGTCATCTGTAAGAAGGGATGCTAGGCAATAATGGATTAATTTATTTGTTAACTATATAAGTACCTACATTTCACCTTAAGTTCAATCACTAGCATTTTCTGTTGGTATCCTTAAACTATAATCCATCTAATTCAATGATTACATACATTTAAACATTTAGCATCATTTAATATATTTAATAATACAAAATTATGTGTATTGAAATAACAATGTTTATTAAATTGTTATATCTTATGAAATGTTTATGACATTATAAAATCAAATTGTATATTACATTGTTCATAAATAGGTATTGATTTCATTTATAAATCATAAAAGATGATTTCTGTTCATATATATTTAAAAACTTTTTGTTTTAATAATTTAATATAAAAAAGCTAAATTTAGTATAAAATATCTATAAATTAATTTATTAATTGCTGACTAGATCAATCACAATCATATAAAATGTGATTACTTTATTATGGTTTTTAGCAGTGACTGACACCTGAATTGTTAACAACTGTTTTAAAAAATATAAATCTAACAATTTAATATGTTGTTTATCCTAATACTTTTTTTCTGTGCTTGCTATCTTTTAATGGAATTTTGTTTTAGGTTTATCATAAACAAAAGTTACAAGATATTAAAATGTCTGTTTGCTTATGATAGTTCAATTTTTACTAAGGTTTTTTTATTTTATCTGTAGGTCATGGTGGTGAAGGATTTTTAAAATTTCAAGACTCTGAAGAAATCACTAATGTTGAATTAGCAGATGCTTTTGAACAAATGTGGCAGAAACGCAGGTTATTCATAAATACTTTCTGTATTGTGTATTTGTTATAAAGGAAATATTTTTATTCTCAGAATGAGGAGATATATAATTTTTTTATTATTTAATATATATATGTACATTTTAAATATATATACATGTATATATATATATATATATATATATATATATATATATATATATACAACATGTATATATATATATATATATATATATATATATATATACATATATATATATACATATACATATATATATATATACATGTTGTAATGTACATACAACCTATACACCAGTGTTCGTTACAAGGGGGAAACACAGAATGAATATAATACTTTACATAGATTCAGACATTTATTAGCTTGTTTTTATCAAAATCACTTTACAAAAAAATCAATTAAAGATGTTATCATTTATAAATATATAACCATAATATCCTGTAAGCTTTTAATTTTATAACAGCACTTCATTTTATATAGTAACTATTATGAGAATATATTTTAATATATTATAATTTTGAAAAGGTTAACATGTTTTCATTATTATTTCAATGGACTTACGTTTGTTGAAAACCACTGAAAATATATATAATGTAAGGAATTTTAATTTGTGAGTGTTTGAGTTGTAATTACTGTTATTATTATTATTATTTTACAACTTAAATATTTATTAAACATTTAGTAGTAAAATGCAAATGAAGTTTACTACCTTTTAAATTAATTTTATAAAACCATTTAATCACAAATGAATATAAATACCAATTTAACACTAATGCCTCCATGTAATCTGCTTTTAATTTTTTTATTAGGTACCGCAATATCTTCTTTATGATTGATACCTGTCAAGCAGAATCAATGTTTTTGAGGTTTTACTCACCAAATATTTTAGCTGTTGCAAGTAGTAAAATAGGGGAGGATTCGTTATCTGTAAGTATGAAAAACTTTAAAAACTATGTTTTTAATGGTTTAATACTTTTATATTGTTAAAGTTTATTAATTCTCTTACAAAATTTTTAGTGTTTAAAAATATAACTAATCTGTTATGTTAGATAGGATAAACCTCTTTCACTAAAATATACTACTAAACTAAACTCCTTGGTGCAACAGCCCCTAGAGGGCCAGGGCCTACGGTGCCAATCTGTTTACGTGACCAAGGGCCCTGGGGTGTGAAGCATATGTTACGGTTAGGTGGTCAATCTTACGCAGAACCACTAGTGTTTAGTTCTCAAGCATGCTTGGTCCTCAGTTCATTTACCCACTGAAGGGATGAAAGACTAAGTCAACCTTGCCCAGCCTAAGGATCAAACCTCGAACCTGTGTCGTGGGAGTATGAAGTGCTACCCCAACACCACTGGGCTTCACTGAAGTATACTAGAAATAAGAAAAAAAAATGTAATTAAACCTTAAAATCAAGTAAAAATTGAAAAGAACCAAATATTTTATAGTGTTGAAATAAACAAGACCTAGCAGCAAAAGAATTTTGCATTAGCCACTGTTCTGTTTGATAGTGGTTCGTCTGTGACATCTAATAAAAGTTGTTTGCTTCCTATTTTCTGTATACAGTACACTCTTGAATATCTGGTTTATGGCTTTCTGGCCTAGTTTTCCTTTATTGTAATTTAATTAGGTTGCATTGCCAAGACATTAGAAACGGGTATCTGCTGCAACTATCCTGTGTGTTGTGTACAAAAAGTTTGACATGAAAATAGGAACATTCTGCTCATTGTTTATTATTTTGTCAGTGTGTAACAGATCACTGGAATAATTGTTACCACTGTTTCTTATTATAACTGCACAATACATAGAGTATTCATAAATTGTTCATGAGGACACTTAATGGTTTTTTAAGTGTACCGTAGTAAAGATTTCAAAATGGGTGACAAATGAGAAAAAGGTGTAGTTACTATGGAGGAGAAAGTGTGCATTATACAACAACTAGACTCTACTGTAACAGCAAAAAATATAAGTTCAGAATTAAGAGTTGGGAAAAGTATAGTGGAGGACTGGGAAAAAATCTAGCAGAAATTGAAAAGTTCTGCGTTGCATAAGCTAGTAGAAGTGGAATATATGTATAAGGGAGAAAATGCCTATCATAACAGTTAGTTTTGGTATAAAAACTTTGTCTTCTGGTATTGGTAGGTGAAGAAATGAGTTCATAGACAGGGTTCCCATGGTCCTTAAAAGTCCTTAAGAACTCCTTAATTTTAGCTTTCATTTTTAAGGGCCCTTAAAACTACTTAATTTTCGTCAAAGGTCCTTAAAAACTCCTTAATTTTTAAATTTGAACGCGATCAATTTCTCCATCGGCGAGATCCGCCGTCATTATGTGATTTCCTATCAGTTTTCTTATGACAGTTTTTTCTTAGTTACTTATTTGACAAATAATCTTTCGTATACTTAAAAGGTTTAAAGTTAGCTGCTCTTTCCTAATAGCTAACTGTCATGCAGATTTTAATTAAACAAAGCATGGAGGATAGGGGTTAGTAGATATTTCAGTTATGGAAGTTTAATTTTCCTTGCATTCAATGTAATTAAGGAATAACAAAATATTTAGGAAAGTCAAACTTTCTTCTTTCCCAAGCAACATTGGGTATAATCAGCTAGTATATATATATATATATATATATATATATATATATATATATATATATATATATATATATATATATATATATATATAATGAGTGATATGTATATATTAGTCATCTTTTAAACCCTCAGAAAGTGCTGTTTATAATGTTTTTATTCACAATTTATTTTTAGTTTGATCACTCAAACTTTAGATATGCATTTTACAAAATAAGTTTATGTCATATAGATTTATCTTATATTAAATTTTAGGCATTTCAAAAAACTTAATTCTGAAATTTATTGAATATTGCCTTGTCTGGTTCATAATCATTAAAATATGTTCCTCAGGAAATAGGGTTTATGTCGTGTATTTCAAGTAGGTCCTTATAAAAAGTTATTTTAGTTCTTAAAAAGTTCTTAATTTTTATTATGGAAAAAGAGTGGGAACCCTGATAGAACTCTCGCTTTTTTATTATCTGACCTTCCCTTCTGCCACAAGTGTACTGTACTGCCTTTTTAAATAACAAACATAAAACAGATTAATGATTAAAAGAAATAACATTCCCACTTATGCTATTTTTAATTATTGAAGATGGATTAAATTATTTAAGAAACCATAATAAACATATGTATTATATATGCACATGCTAAATATCTGTTTTTTCATTAAAAAAAAAAAAAAAAACTATCTGCAGTGTGATTATTAAAATGTTTTATATTTCCAGCATCATGGAGATCCAACAATTGGTGTTTATGTGATAGATAGATATACATATTACGCTTTAGAGTTTTTAGAAAAAGTGGACAAAGGAAGCACAAAATCTATGGGACAATTTGTAAGATTTTTTCTTTTTATTTTATACTATAGTAGGTAATTATAAATATTTTAAAGGACATATATAAACTGACTTGTCAATGTCTTATTTAGCTCCAAGTCTGTCCCAAACGTGTGTGCATCTCCACTGTAACATCTCGTAAAGACTTATTTCCAGTGAATCCAGATAATGTACTGTTAACTGACTTTTTTGGTAGCATAAGGAATGTGGAGCTTACAAGGAATACTATAGATCTACCTCCAATGAAAATAAATTCCACAGACAAGTAAGTAATAAGCTTCAAAATTTATGCATTCTTTACTGACATGTGCCCTGTATCAGAAATATAAATAAATTAAAGGTATTAACCCCTTCTAGGTCAGCGTTGCATGCTATATGTTTATCTTTTTCTTACCTATACAGTTGATTTCACATTCCATACAACAGAGAGAAAAATATTTTTTTTTAATTTAATTTGTCACTTCTCACATGTTTCATTGTATTCCTTAATTAATTTTTACTATTTATTAAAAGGGTAAGAAAAGATACAATGTATTGTTATGAACAGTCTCATGTTGGATTTTCTGCTATGCCATGTTGTGAAAGTTTTTACACACATTAAGAAATTTGGGAGAACTTACATAAAAATAAATAGTCAAGATATTTTTTATATCCTTAACCAGATTCTTTTAAACAAAATTAGAAGTAAAATAATTTGTATTAATTATATCAAAGTTATTTTTATGCCCTCACACTCAGGGAGTATTGTAAATCTTCTTCACAGTAAAATTTGTGATATGCTTTTTAAAACTATTTTTTAGATATTTCTAACAATTCTTTTTATGCAGATACTTTTTGTAAATAACTCAAGATAATAATTTGATAAATGTAATATAAAGTATTTTTTAGATTAAAAACTTGATTTAAATGTTTAAATTTAGATGTTTAAAACTTAGCTATGAAATTCGTACAAATAATCTGATATAGAAAGAAGAGCTCCATTAAATTATTTAATGAAGCTAAATTAAACCACATAGTTTTGATTGCTTGGACATGCTATAATTTACTTTTGGTACACAAGTATTGCAATATCAAGACCTATTTCTGAAAGGCAATTCTGTATGGCTACAGCAGTAATTCCAAACTTTTTGCCCCCAGATCCCTTCTCATAGAAAACACTTTTCCTCTTCCAATGGAAATAAACTCTATAAAAAACTTATAATAATTATAATACAATTTTAACTTTGATTTATTTAATGGTAATGTAAAAATATAATATAAATAAAACATTTTGATATTTAAAATGGTATCTATTGAAGTTATTACCTTGTGTTTTATAAATTATGAAAATATTATTTTTCAATATTACTTATAAAGGTTGTTGAGCCTGATGGGTTTATTATTAGTTTATGTTCAGTTCTGTGTTTGTGAGTAATATTCAGAAGTCTCGACAAATAGTAATTTCCAGTCAATTTCTTTTTATCGTTAGAGGCTCGTAACTGCGTTCAAGCCATGTCCATCTAAATAGGAATATTAGGAAACAACAGCTTCTGTACAGTGATACATAACACAGGATGTAAAATCAGTAAAGGTTTTTGACCAGAATTTGTAGCATTCTTATTCAAAATACTTCTCATTTGTGAATATTTCAGTAAATTAGTCCTGCTCTAGTAAGGATTAATCTGAGTTCGTGAATTTATTTTCAAAGGTTTCCAATACCCAATTGAGAATAACCAAGTGTAAAATGTCTTGAAATCTTTGTATAAGGTCAAAATATAGAGCCAATTTCAACTTTCATACAAATAAAACTGGGTCAAGTATTCCATTTTATATTAAACATTTCTAAACCCTTAAAACATTACCCATGCACCCCCCCCCATTTTTTTTAGCCATGTATCTCGTTAGCAGTAACTTGGACACCTGGGATTTGAAGAAATCCCTTGGATGCTGCATCCAAACTGCAATAGGAGTTGAACCTACAGACATGTTTAACTACAGTTTATTGTCCAGCTATGTAGTCTTGATTAGCATTAATGAAATTACCCTAAAAGTATCTCAAATAACTTTTTTCAGGGCAGTTTGCGTAAAGTGCAATCATTGTGATAAAACTACAGCACTTTCTTCAGTTAGTAAGATTTAGAATGAATATATTTTTTTATTAAACATATCTACAATTTCAAATTCCAAGCTTAATTTATGCATTTTTGACTTATATTTACATACATACAGCTCCATTTTTTTTTTTTTTTTTTTTTTTCAAAAATAATAAGGAAGGTTTAAACTACCAATATTGTCCAAATTCCTGATGTTCACTTTTGTAATTATTACAATAAAATTTTTATAATTAGAAAAGTAAAACCATGTCAGTATTCGTAATTATGGTAGAATAAATTTTCTGTACATTGAAAGGTTTTATTGAAGAATAATTTTGTTAGTAGGTTGATTAGCTGGATTACTTGTGTTTAATATACTTCTAAATAATCAAAAACTTTCTATATAAATACAATTTGTTTAAACTATATTTTCTTGTGATTAATTGTACGGTATACTTATTTCTCTTAGGAAAACAGAGGAAGTTTCTAAAGTGAAATGGAATTACATTGATCAGTTTCCCTTTTGACATGTTTTGAAGCTGCCATTTTTTAGACTGTGATGAAGAAACTAGTATTTCTCAATTTATAAATTTCAACACCCCAGTTGTGGAATTATGAACTTATATTTAAGAATGAGTAATTGAAGATTAAACAAGTGAGCTGTGTATTACCAGTTTGATATAGTTTCACATTATACTCATGCATTTATCCTTCTGTGAATTTAATTTTAAGTGTATATTCTGTGATAAAATATTTATCTGACCATTTTCACCACACTGAAAACATTTTCAGTTTTATAAAAAATGAATGTTCATAAACCAAGTACTGTTCCAAATGTCATATTTTGCAGCAAACTTGTTCATAAAACTTGTCATGCCCCATTTGTTATTTATTTAGGGCACCACAGTAATCCCCAATCGTTTGCTTTATATTTGTGTTATTAAAATTACATTCAAGTAAAAATGTGATTGACCAGGTGTCAGCAATATATGATCTGCAGGTAATTACAAATCCAGATATCAAGAAGTGTAATATTTAAAAATTTACATAGTTTATTTTGAGTAAGAACAGAAGCAGTTTAACAACTAAAAAATCAAGTGCTGTTATTTCTCATAAGATGACCTACTGTAACATGATTTGACTTGACTAGATGTCACAAAGCACCAAGAATTCGTTTTAGGTTCACTACAGTTCACCGTTTTACTACATGAGTGCTAATATGATCTACTGCTTTAAGCTTATTCTGAATAGCTATGCAGATACATGATACCAATAAGATTCAAACCCAACAATTCCAGTACCGAAACACAGCATCCTACCCATTCAGCTGCAAAATTTATATCAAAGAGAATTGTAGAGTTAGTTCAATTATGTTTTTATAACACTTAAAATTAATTATGGTTGTTTAAAAATGAAAATACCTCTTATCTGAAATATCTTAAAACACACACATTTTGGTTAATTTTGAACCACATACTGGGATATACTACTTAAAGCTGATTGCAAATGCTTTCAATATACTTTGAAGATTTCTGGCCAGAAAACTTATTCTCCCAATTTTCAGAGATAAATCTTTAAAATTTCCCCGACAAATCCCATTCTTGCTTTGTTCTTCCCTCTATAGATAATTATGTATTAAAGCAAATGATGAACAAGTATTCAGCCATATAAAAAATAATCAGAACAGTTATAATTGTAAAATGCAGTAAAAGTTTAAAATATTTAGAAAATCAGTTTAACAAACAATTTTTGCACTAAAGCAAAATCATGTACATCATCATTTGTAAATTCTAAAGACTAATATGTTTGTTTTATATATGCTCAAAAAATGTTATTTCATAAACTACAGATTTTTTTGCTTTTAAAGCATTTGTGAATAGATTAATATATCTTGCATAGATTAAATAAACCATGCCATTTTTTCCTTAAGTTGGCACCTAAGCAAATGGCTATGAACATCCACACTCAAGTACCAAAAGGCAGCACCTTACCTTGTTTAGCTATTTAGTTGAGAAAAATTGAGAGCCCATAATTGTAACCTATTTTTATCCTAAGATTCTAAAATACAATTTTTTTAAAAAACAACTTTTAGTAAGAGTATTTTTTTAAATTATGAGAATGTTGATAATCAATGTATTAAATTGGAACTGTAATTTGACAGGAAAAAAAGACAAATTTCCAAAGGCTAAATAAAATGTTACAATATATTTATTTTTTATTATTTCAACATAAATGCCTTTTATACAATAAAAACATAATATACAAAATTGTGCAAAAATAAGCCAGGTGAAAGTTCTACAAAATAACATTATGAACAGTCTACAAAACTTCTCTGTACAGTGCAACATACTCATTCCCATTAAGTTTTGAGACAGTACTAACATATTAATTAGTTGAAGTAGAGGACCAAGTACTCAGAGATTCTGCTGCACAACCTGCAAGTTCAAGGAGCCCCATGCGAGCCTTTGCTTCAACAAGGAAAATATTATCTTGATTTGTTGCAAACTCATCCACCCTAGAGTTTGAATAAATATGAAATTATAACATGTATTATAATTATACATTATTTTCAATAGCAATATCAATCAACTGTTTATTGATTATCAAATAAAATGTAATTTGCCACTTTAGAGTTGAAATTGTTTTATTATGTAATCATTAAAAACATAAGACTTAAGCTATAGAAGAATAATAGATATTAATATAAGAATAATCATGCAGGATAAAATAAGCACTTGATGTTTGCCTTATTACAATAAAAGCAAATAAAGCATATTAGGAAAAACACATGCAGGAATAAAAAACTAAAGAGAAAATTGTTAGATATTAATAACTATTACAGACATGTCAATGTTCAGGCACTTGTGTCCGGAGCAACAGCGTAGTTTGAAATTTTAACATGCTAATTATAGATTATACATAAGTACATATCTTCTTGGATTCTACATTAAAATTAAATTTAAAATTTTTACACAGTAGTAAGTCGTAAAAGGTAAATTAAAATTTATGCATTAAAAAATTTAAGAGTAGCTTTTTTACCTTTAACAACTTATTTTTCTGAACAATGTTTCTTATAGCAACATTGACCCTGACTAAAAGATTTCCATTTTTCTATCATCAGGGATTCTAGAATTTGTCTACTCAATGTGTAAAAAAGTGATATTCAGCATTATCTTTTGCAAAACTTTGTATTTAATTGCTGAATTGTAATCTTTTAGCTGTTCAAAAGTTTTGTTATTTTCCGGAGAAGTTGGCATGTCTGCTATTATAAAATGTTAATTTGTTATAATAAATGTCATAAAATAAATTTAGTGGTTAATTATGTAACATTACAGGAAATGTAGTGTAGTATTAATAGTAAAGAAATATTTTATTAGGTGAGAAAAATATATCACATAAAACAGTTTGCAAGTGTTATATACAGGTTTTTAGGATTTATATACATACACAGTCTGAGTTACAAAATATATAAACAAATCTTCAATGATATTTCCATGGTAGATATCATGGAAATTAAAGATAATCTCAACTGTTTGTAACTAAGGAACAGAAATATTTTCTAGCAGACACATGTAATACATAAAGACAATATTTCAACAACCAGTTTTTTTAATTATTGCTTTAATGGGAGAAAATTAAAAAATATTAAAAAAATTAGAGAGAAAATAATGAAGAAAACTGGTTGTGGCCTGAAAGACATTAGGCTATACAGGAAACAAATGTAAAAATAACTTTTTTTCCATCAATGCACAAGGTACTAACTCTTTTGCACTCACTCCTTCAACATAGCAAGTTTGTTGACTGTTTTATTATGAGATCATTATACAGATGGCCAACATTAATGTAACAAGAAATAGATATGTCTAGTTTGAGAGAGCTTAGCAAAATCAGATTTTACTTCTCATTTGCCAAGATACAATTTTAAAAATTATCAAAGAAATTTTATAAGAGTTAGCTCATACACATCTAAACATAAATGAAAATTGACATAATGCAAATTTAAGTATGCAAGATGAAACTAGACATTTTAAACAGAAAAGACATTAAACAATTATATATTATTATTCATTAATAAGGTGTATAAATTTAGTTAGATGATACTAAAATTTGATTGTCTAATATCTTAAAGGTGTAAGTTAGGTGATAAAGTAATAGACATGCTGTGAATAATTTAATATTTAATGCCTTTGCATGCAGCCAAGCTATCAGCCAAATACTTTGTTAAGTGACCTGTTATAAGCTGCTAAAATCTGGTCCTCTGAGTTAGTAAGTCAGTAACCAGTTTAAACCACTCCATCTTTCAATTTCTCAACTTCTGGAGTATAGAGTGACACAAAACTGAAAGAGTGTCATCTGTTACAGATTTTCCTCCATTATATAAAAAAGCAATGAGTACCATTGATTGATTAAAAATATAGTTATTTGTTAATTACCTATAATATGAACCTATTAGCTTTTTAAATATGAAGGAAAATTTCATGAAATCACAAATAAGAATAATTTGGGTAAAGTGTTTTATTTCTTTTACATTCAAGTTAATAATTTTACAAAACTTTACCTCTGTAAATACATGATGCTAAAGTATTTCTGCTAATTGCAATTATATATATTCTACTACTTCTAAAAGTTTCTGCTTAAGACATTTCACAATGGTTTATTTATTTTATTACACAATACTATGGAATACTTTCAAAGTTTTCTTATAGGTGAAATACTGTGTAGAAAGTAAAAATGTTTATGTCATCATTCATAATATTATTATACATATAATTTCCATAAGTAAATTATAATTAATTAATCATGTTTATAAATAGTATCAGCCATAAAAATTTTGAAAATTTCAAATCTAATTAAAAGTCTCACAAAATGGGCAACTTATATATTTAATAATATATATTTAATAGTATATAACTTATATATTTAATAATATATAAGTGGGAGCTGTTATTTCTCAGCCAACTTTGAGTTCAAAATTTACTGACATAATCCCATGAGGTTAACCAAAGAGTTTTGCAAGCTTTTTCCTCCTGTAATTTGCCATTCTTAAAAGAGCTCTACAACTCACAAATAGATGTTTTTATTATTTACACAAATTAATCCTTGCCAATTTAATAATTTTCAAACAAATTTTTATCAAAGAAATGAAAAACACGACAAAAAAGAGAGATTTAACAAATTCACTTAATTTGTTGCACATTCTGTGCAAAAGCTCGTGAAACTCTTTGATTAAACTAAGAGATTAGATCACGTCAATAAATTTTGAACACAAAGTTAGATGCAAAATAGTGGTTCCCATGTACATATGAATATATATTATGTATGTATATATATATATACAGGGTGTCCCAAAATGACCGTATAAACTCAGCACAGCTAGATTCCTTGTTGGGAGTACATAAAAACTGCCCAAAGAAGCATTCCTGTATAATCCATAGTTTACGAGAAAAATACAAAAAACAAAGTATGGTGTCACTTCTGGTGCTAGAAAAAACACTTTATTGGACATATCAACAACAGTATTTGCATATCTTTCCAAGCAATAATGTTTAAAACGTTCTCGGCAAATATTGCATCATGCATGTGCGTGCACCATGGAATGATGTTAAGCCACAATTAAATTGGTATTTAAAAGGCTGCATCTTGCAGCTACCGATAGTCTTCGTATGGTGGCCATGTATTCTGTTCGTGAGTACTGTGACATGTACCTGATGTAATGGAAATGCCTTATGAACTGTTAAGGAGTATGCCCATGCATATACTGCTGTTGATATGTTCAATAAAGTGTTTTTTTCTTACACTGGAAGTGACGTCATATTTTTTCATATTTTTCTCGTAAACTATTGATCATACTGGAACGCTTCTTTGGGCAGTTTTTATGTACTCCCAACGAGGAATCTAGCTGTGCAGAGTTTATGCGGTCGTTTTGGGACACCCTGTATATACACACAGCAAATATAATTAGATTTGAAAGGAATAATTATATAATCTTTAAAACATAAAATATTTTATAAGTGATCTAGTCCATATATATATATATATATATATAAAGAGAGTGAGACAAAAATTCTTCTGTACATCTGTTCACATTTCACTATGTATTTCAAAATGGCTTAATCAATCTTGATAAAAATTTTGCATGGTAATCCTTGCCAAATTTAGGAAGCTTTTAAGTAGGTCAGATTGATCAAAAATCAAAATTATGATGGAGATAGAAGTCTTGCCATTCGACCTGGTGACCAAATAGTAAGTTGCCACTGAATATATATTTTTTTCAATAACATGCTACAATTAGAAAAACCTTTCAAGTAACTTAATTCAACTGACATCATTTGACATGTCTTTTAAAATAACATAAGTTTTGCTGTTTTTTGACAACACCCACTTTAATTATTCTAATTTTACCTATTTGTATTTGGCAGTTTTTCTTTGGTCATCCCCCCCCCCAACTAGTATATTCAGTTGCTTGGAGTAATAGTGTAATCCTTTGGAACATTAAAAGTATTTAATATTTTATTCATGTAATGTGTTTAATATTTTTATAGGTACTTTATATAGTCTCACAAAAAACCTAGGTATTTTTCCATTAAATAACCAAATATAGCCTGTTTCTTTCTTTATGTTTAATAAAAAATAAAATGTTTTATTTGTTTGTTTTATGAAAATGAGGACTATTTTGTATCAAAACTGTTTAAATTGCTGGTATATAATATAATCTAAAAGCTGGTAATATAAATTCTATTTATTTGTGAACCTTAATTACCTAGACCAAAGAATGAGTGTGAAGTAGCTGCTTTACTATGGAATAATTATGTTTCATATAAAACTAAACTAATGATAAAGAAAATATTCTGAGATAAAATTCTTAACAATTAAAAAATAAAATACAATAAACTGACAATGCATTTTGAATTTTATAAGAACTTACTTGTCATAAATTACACCATCTACACCTTGCTCCTTTAGAGATCGAATGACATCACTATGGTTAATGTCATCACCCCAGCAAAATAATACTAACTTTCTATCTTTAACAAAAGGGATGAGGGAGGGATCTTTTATTAGATCTTCAGCATGTACATCAATGCCCTAAAATATGAAGATAAGAATATAAATTAGATAAAATATTTTCTTTAGTACAATATTTATAAAGCAACTTTTTGCAGTATTGTGTTAAAAATAGACCAAGGAAGTAAAAGTAAAATATTTTAACCAATATTATTTAGATGATGCTAGTTCTTTATTACCATAAATAGAAGTAACATACATCTTCTCAATATGTTCAATAAACACTAGGATAAAAAGTCCATGGATAGATACTGTTTTAGTATCAGATTACTGTTGAAATAGGATATTAATCTAACTTTTGTATGATATTTGGTTTGGTTTTAGAGTGCTACGGTCTATCTTTTGCAACACGGGGGCTAATGAGACCGGGACCTACTGCTTAAAGCTGATTCTGAACGGCTACGAACATACATGCCATCGTGAGATCCAAACCTACGAATTCCGGTTCTGAAAAACAGCACCCTAACCATTCTGCCACCATTCCGCGATCCCAATGTATACATGCTCGTGATGACTTTCTGTGTGACTTAAATACTTGGTTACAGAGTTTCAGGCATACACGAGTAGTAATGAGTTCAGCCACAAAAAGAGAGAAAAAAAAAATAGTTTCTTGGATGAATGTATAAACTTTGTTGGATATTTCGAAATATATTCAGTAAGGTGTAATTTGAGCAGGAGTGTTTATTTAGCAAATGAAAATTTTTTTTACAGTTTAATGACTGAGCGTGTTGAGCAAGTCGAGCGTGTAAAGTTGATCCAAAAGTATACATGCTCACGATGACTTTCTATGTGGCTTAAATACTTGGTTACAGAAATGGAGTTTCAGGCATACTTGAGAGTAGTAGAGAGTTCAGCCACAAAAAAATTAGTTTCTTGGATGAATATATAAACTTTGTTGTACATTTCAAAATATATTCCAGTAGGGTGTAATTTGAGCAGGAATGTTTATTTGGCAATAGCAAAAAATTTTACAGTTAAATGTCCAAAACAACATAAAATCAAGCACTAGCAAACAACATTTTGGATGAGTGAGATTAAGGAATTAATAAACTTCCATAAAACTAATAAAATTGAAAAAACTTTAAGAAAGTATGCTGAACACATTCAAATGCACTAAATTGTACTTCAGAAAAAAAAAGTAATACCAGATTTCCTTTTTACTTTAAAAAAAAAAAAAATTTTTTTTTTGTTTTGTTTTGTTAAGCAACATGACAAGTATGCTTTCCTGTCATGAGCATTGCGAGTGCTTTCTTCCACATTCAAAGAAAACAGTGTCTCTTTTAACCTATAACTACTGTTACTTGATCTCCGAGCATTTTTACCCCTCAAAATCATAAAAGACCTTTGTCTTTTCAGAATCTTCCTGAAATGTGATGTCAAAGTAGCATACTAAGTTTAAATGTGCTATTTTCAGATTCAGAGTCTAATAAACAGCATCACAGCAGTTGGAGAATTATATGAAAGTCATGAATGAAGTAAAGTATTCTTTGATTCACTTTCAAAGTAAACATACAAAGTAGTATGGAAAACTAATTTGTAATTTTTATCTCCAGAAATACAGAAATGATTAGTGCAAATTTCCCATAGTTCTGGGGTTTTCCTGTAACCCAAACACCCCTCTGCTTGAGTGTCGAATTACAGACAAAGAGATCACTATATCATTCACAACCATAAGATTAAAGTTAAGTCATTCTTCAAGCCATAAAAACTACGAGACCAGTTTGAATCTCTGAGCCTCTATTTTGTAGCAGCATATTTATATGCCTCCATAACAAAATTTAAAAATTAACATAAATCAGATGTATATGAAGCAAGGCATCAACCAAAGCTACATATATCCATTTGATTGCTGGACTTGAAAGCAAGGTACCCCATTTCAGAGTTTCTATTATATTACAATCTAACAGGAATAAGCTTTGTATAATTGGACTGAACACTTAACCAAATGCATTTTAAAAATAACAAATTTAAAAAATAGAAAATTTATTTAAAAATTAAATTTTGAGTACGTAATTTAAAAAAATATATTTGAAAATGTCCTTTTATTATGTTAAATTGCCATTCAGTAAAATTCATTTCAACACTTTACCATAATTTTTATATAATTAGATGACATAGCAGACTCCATAAATATCCAAATAGACTTCTTTAGAGGTATCCTAAAACCTTTGCCCTTACAGGTTACATGAAATTTCCAATGGACATGCAAAGTTTCGTATTTCAATACTCCTCAAAATATATTGACTTCATATTTATAAAAACAGAACATTGAGAATATTTAGGGGGCAAATAATTAAAAGCAAAAATTTAAAAAATTAAACAAAAACATAATTGGTTTCAACAATAATATTGACTTACCAAAATACCCATATTAAGAGCAAAATATGTAGCCATTGGTATGGTAGCTGTTCTGGTATCAAGATAAGGTGGGTATTTGTCAGTTTGTCCTTGTGTTAAAAACAATAGTGGATATTTGTTTTGTTTCAGACGAATTCTAAAAAAATAAAAATAAATTTCTAGAGTTTGTAAAAAATCTTATTTTTAAACAAACATACACAGATCAAGTTATAAAGACTTACATAGAACAGATGTCTGGGTGAAAACAAGACAGAACAATGTAGCGATTTCCAGCATTTTCTAGGATATCTTTAAGAATAATATCCATATAACTATTCATTTCAAATCTATGATCCAATTCCCAAGTACCATCCTAAAAGGAAATTATAATCTTCTTTAACTATAAAAGATATCACTTTAAAAATGTTTATGGCTCATTAAAAGTACAGTAATTAGTTTAATAAAATGTTATTCAGCTTTCATGCATTTCTGTAACAATCACTTTAAATTCTGAAACAAGAGTGCTAAATATATTTAATACTCAAAATATATTTTAATAACAGAAAACAGTTGTATGTGTTTAAATTATCATTATAATAATCTGAAAAACTTCCTTAGGATTAAATTATTTTTCTTTGCAAATAAAACAAGAGCATGTGTTAAGTTCATTACTTATAAAAACATTTATAATTTGGATACTATTAAGAAAAAAAAAACCTAATCACATCTATAATTTAAAATTCTTTGTAAGTATGTATGTATGTTCTCTATGCATTAAAAATCAGATCAAACTGTTCTGAGGTTGAGGCATAAAGATTGTACTTTTATATTAGTCTTGGTAGCAAAATAATAAGGCAGCAATGGATATATTTTTCTTTCAATAATGTACTTAAATTATTAAAACTCTCAAATCACATAATTTATCACCTGATAGTATTTAAAATGTGTTTTAAGACAATATAAGTTTTGCCACTTTTATATTAGCTTTAATTTAGTCATTCTTTTTTTTTTTTTTAATCTTTTTGTTGGACATTTATTTCTTTAAATTCATTTTCCCCATGCTAATCTGTTTGTTACTAGGAGTAATGGCACAATCCTTTGCAAAATTAAAAGTTTTTAACATTTTACTTATGCTACATTCTTAATTTTTTTTTATTTTCATAAGCAGATTGGTCTTTGGTTCACTTTAAAAAGTAACTTATTTTACATTAGTCTTGTAAAAGAAAAATTTACCAAATATCAATCTTTTATTTATTTATTTATTTTTTTCATTTAAGTTTCTGGAATTTTTTTTAAACTGTGTTAATCATTTAAGGAAAATGGATTGTCTTATTATCAAAATATAATTTTTTAATTAAATATAACCTTCATATCAGAATCTTAATTACCCAGTCTGAAAGTTAGGTGTGAAGTAGCTCTAATATTGAATACCATTAAAAACTTTTTTAAATGCGAAGTTTTATAATTCTTATTTATAATTTTATATCAAACACAGTTTAAAGTGTCAAATTATTTTTTTAGTTGTTCAAATTTAATTCAAACTATATGTATAAAATCCATTGATATGAGATACCAAAAACAACATTTCTATTTTTTGAATGGCAATAGGTTGAACAATGGCTTGATGGGTAAAGTGCTACTCTTTGGTATTGGAGTTCATAGGCTCAAATCCCACTGTTGCCATGGATGTATGAATCCATTCGAAATTGGCTTTAGGCAGTAAATTGCAGTCTCATTAGCCCTTGTGTATCAAAACATTAGACCCTAGTACTCCAAACCAACCAAATGGCAATGGTTGTATTGACCAGAGATAAACATTTGTGACCAAGAATGCAATACTGCATTTTGTCCTTTAAATATGAATTGTTTGTATTAAATTACTAATGTGCAGAGTAACAAAAAGTTAAGTAACAATTACATATTTATTCTGTTTTTTTTTTTGTAAAATGTCTTTATTTTATTGACTACGTGGTGTTAACAAATGTGAAGCATTTAGAATCAGACTTAGAATTAGTTGGTTGGTTGGTTGGTATCTTGTGCATTATAGAAGTCATATGACTTCTCATAGAAAGATGGCTACCATCACCTTGAGAGGATGGGCTTCTACGAATGGGTCTTCATAATTTAGAAGCAGGGACCAAGCAGAAGGCCCCTATGCTTGGCCTGGCACCTCCAGAGGTAATGTTTGGGAACTTTGAGAATATTGTGACTACAAACCTATTTTATGTGTCCCAGCTGCTATTATTGAATACAACATATCTTAGGCTGGATCATACCTCACTCCCATCACTCTCTGGTTACAAGAATCAGTCTTAGAATTCAGGGATAATTAAAAAAATTTTTGGCCAAGCTCCTCCAACCCCTTAACAATACATGTTTACAATGACAGATAATGGTGGCATTTCTTATAAGTCATTTTTTGTTTAGTTCAGTTGATTTTGTAAAGGAAAATATAAAATTAAAAGAAACCATGTTGGGCATTCAGCATCTAGTATACAAGTTTGAGCATTAAGTATAAGAATGACTTATTTTCTCCCCTATACTTATTTAACTCATACAATAAACTTACTAAAAATATATCATAATGTACATAGCATTCCAAATAATTCTTTCTTATTACTTAATAAAATTCTAACTGTTTTTCAGATTTTAATTCAGTATTTGATATTAATTTAGAATAAATTTTATACCAAACAAATTGCACATTACATTGTATGTTACTTCACACAAAGAGTTCATTAAAATTTTAGCATTCAAACAAACATCACTTCACAATTGAAAAGTTTAACTTGAGCCTCCTATAACTGTTCATATTTCTTTGCCAAGATAATGCACACATTTCTGAATGTAAAAAATGAAACAATAGGTAATTCTTACATGATACTGCATAGGACATTTAATTTCTATATTGAAGCCAACTCTTGGATCAACAGCTTCTAATACATGCTTTAAAGTTGGGAAAGGTTGATTGTCTTCAGCATCATCTTCATGGAAATCGTGATTACCTTTTTTTGGAAGAAGTAAATAATTAACGTTTTCTGAATATTTTTGAAAATAATAAAATTTAAAGAATAAAATATACCTTAAGTAATAATCATTAGTTTTGTGAAATTTTAATAAACTTGAGGAGTTTTGATGAATATATAACTTTTAAATTTAAATAAAATTTGAAGCTGATACAAATATAACATTTTAGTCTAGTAAAAGAAAAATAATTTACGAATTTTAGAAACTATAAAGCTTTTATTAATCGCACCAGTTGTCTCAGATACACAGCTTCTTATTTATGTTATAGGCTACCCATATATGTGTAAATCAAGCTGCTCTAATTCCATGGGTTACAAAGTTAGATTCCCAGATAATTAAGAGAGTAGTCAGAATTAATGCCTACATCATTGTTTCTTAATCTGGGATTTGTGGTGATAATACAGGAGGATCATGAAATAATTATCTGTATGTGGATCTACTTAGAAACACACAAAAACAAATTGTTTTTGAGTGATGAAAGATGATTCCTGTATTGATTTTTTAGCTTTACCAAAGGCAAAACCGAGAAATAAGGCATGGTGAAAGGAATTCATATTTTCAATGCTTCTGTGACTAAATTACCATATTCATTTGGATGAGCAAGCCAAAATGCATTAATACTTCAAACGTTAATTGCAGCATTTTTCTAGCAAGCATTTCAGTAACATGGTTGTAAATCTAAATAGGAAACAAGCAGCAGCAACAATATTTAATGGATTCAGTACTCATCTCTTAGAGAAATCATTTTTATTTCCAGGAAAGAGACCATATGACAAAAAAAGTACACATCAAGTTGTCAATATTCATGTGTTTATAAGTCATACATGCATGTACATAATAATTGCTATACATGCAGTACATAATAGAAAAGGTGATATTACAATTTCTCCCTATCAACATTTTCTTATTGTATAAAATTAGAGCAATGTGATTATATAAACATTAAATAATTTTTTACATTTATAATTAAAGAGTCAAAATTCAATTAGTAATAGTAAGGCTTATTATATTATCCTTTTGAATATGTGATATGTGTGTGTGGGAGGGTAGAAAACATGAAATATTTTTAAAATATATATTTATTTTGTTTGAGGTTATTGAGCTAAGACAAAGAATTGCTGGTCTACAGCATTGTGCATTTCTTTCTCTTGATAGCTATGATGTGCACAATAATATGAAAATGATGCATGAATACTAACTTTTTATAGTTTATTACGATATGACTTACTTCAATTACCAGACTTTTTTATTTTATTAAATCGTCACAAAAAAAGAATCTGTTAATTAGCACTGATTATTAATTATTTTTGAATTGTAATTTCAGCACATTTTTTATTTTTAATCAAATTAATGTTCCAGTGCCAATTACTTAAGTACATAAATATTCTATTTTTTTATTCATTTCCCTGACATTCAAGATTATTTTAAGTTACACAAATAATAGAATTTTAAGAGTAAATATTGCATCTATGATTTTATAAAATGTTTTACAAAAGAACTCTTTTCACAATGATAACAAAGTATACCTACCAGCAGAATGAGCTGGACTGAGCTGTAAAAAGAGAAAAATAGAATTGAAACCAATTTTTGTAACAATTACTACTGCACAAGATAAAAAAAACTGAAATTTTCAGTTTGCAACATTTAAATTATAACTAATAAACCTAAAAAAACATAAACAGTAGAACAGAATAAAATGTGTTTATTTAAAACAGAACAAACCTACACAACAGAGAGATATGAGACACGTGACAGTAGTTATACAATAGGAAAGAAAAAATAATGAAATTTATCTACAATAAAAAATATAATTTAAAATGCTAACTTCATGACAATATAAAATCCAATATATTTACCTTAAGCATTCTCAATTGCTGGGCAGTTAAATCTTTTACAGCGAGTTGAAGGAGTTCATGTTCATGAGGTGTTCTTTTCTGTAACAAAGAACATTTTAGTCATGGCAAGGATTATCTGGGAGTTAAACAAATAAACAAATAAATCTATTACACATACCTTTTTCATTGAAATGCAAATGTAATAATCATGATAAATTACTGGTACTAAATCCTTTGATAATTGAACATCTAATTCTACCATATCAGCTCCCTAAAATTGATAAAAATTAACTATTATTTATGTACCAAAAAATTGAAATTTTTTTTTAATTAATTTTTTGATGAATAACACTTACATGCTTGGCTGCATAATTGAAAGAAGCTACAGTGTTTTCAAGAACATTTTCAATCCTGAAGACAGAGAGAACAAGTTAAGAACAATTTAAAGAAATATAATGTGCTATGAAAATTCTTTTAACTTTTATAAGTTGTTCTACATTTTTATATTAAATTTAAATTTCATTAGTGGCAGAGGAAATAACATTTAAGGTCCTTCTTACAAGTACTTGCTTCAAAATATTTTTATAATAGCCATGACTGGTGTATCTAGCTAAGAATACATTTCTTTTACTTGAATGTGCAAAAAAAGTGAACACAGAATTCAGAAAATGAAAATATTATTTTAATTTGGTTTAAATAAGGATTTCAGGTTATGAAATATTTTAATGTTTTCTGAATTATATTCATTAATATAACTTTTGAAAAATACATATCCAAATCAAAACTATTACATACTGCCAATCCTGGAAAAGTAATTTGATGAATAAAACAATTAAGGTTCCTGATGAAATAATATTTTACGCTGTAAGTTTCAAAATTTATCTAAAGTGATCTTTTAAAGCAACATATTTAGCAATTTTTTGTTTCTTAAATTTTGCTTTTATGATACATTAATTGAAATAATTCATTCATTGTATTGTCAGTAAATACCAATATGTATGTGTGTGTGTATATATATATATATATATATATATATATATATATATATATATATATATATATATATCGCATCACAAATACAGCAGTTCTTTTCTCTGTTTGTGAAATTAATTTGATAAATTTGTTTTTTCAATAATTGTTGATTTCTTTCTGATGTGTATGACTTTTTTTTCTTGTTTTTAGAAAAAGAAAAAAATTAGCAGTACAACTATTTTACATTTACTCAAGATTTATTAAAGTGTTTTTCCCTTTGTAATCATGGTGAAAAAAAGTAAATACTAATACCTCAGATTTTGAAATTATTTATTTGTGTTTATTTTGGTTTGTGTAATTAATTTAGTTTTATTGTATTAAGTAATGAAATATCAGTACTTACAATTTGTTTTTAAAATGTTGTTCATATATAAAAATGCTTTTTGTATCCATTTTAAGTTGACAAGGGCCAAAAAGACACCAAATTTTCTACATTACATTTGTTCTGATTTAATTATAATTTCAAATTATTTTGTGGTATTATGCAATAATTACACATCTTAATATTTTTAAGCAAACAATTTTAAGTACCAAATTTAATTGTATGTAATGCACTCTTTTTAAGTGATCAAACTTCATTAAGAATGGAGTCATCTACAATGACATTGGAGCTTGATTATTTGTACAATCTGTAAAGTAGCTTTTCTGTCCAATTTTATGTGAACATTATAAACAAATCACTTTTAGCCTTCTTTTTTCTTGTTAAATAGGATGTGCATTATACATGAGTAAAAATCAATGTAACAAAGAAACTTCTATTACCATGCTTGCCACATGCTAAATTTCTAGTTTATACAGAAAAGGGATAATTAAAAACTTAAATCATGTTAGAGTGTTAAAACCATACTTGTCGTTTCTTCTGGCATTTCCAGCCCCCCTGTGACCAACATCTAATCCTTTCTTATCTGTAGTTCTCCAGTGCTTAGCATATGATACACTGAGATCGCAGACAAACTCTTTCATGGGACGTACAATTAAATATTCAACTGAAATTTGAAAAACACAATTAACACCAAAACAAAAATTATATTTTTAATTCCATTTGAAAAGTTTTAACTTAAAAATGCAAGGTGTTGCCTGCTTACATTGCATACATATATATGTATGTCAGGTCTAAAGAAGGGGTAGTTAAAAATTACACAAGTTATAAACGATTTTAAAAAAGAAACTCTTTTATAATAAAATAAATGAAAAAGACACACGTTCACGTAAGCTTTTATGATAATCTGGTCAGGCAGAAGCATTTTGATGAGTTTGCAAACAGATAAGAGTCAGCACGTGGACATGGAGTTGTCAACACCTTTTCCATGCTTAGCTCCGCCACGAAAAATGAAAATGGCACAAGTGGCTTTCAGATGGAACTATATTTAATAAACTTATTATCAAGAAAGACTGTTTTCCATTCGCCTTAATACTGGATCACAGTATATATATATATATATATATATATATATATATATATATATATATATATATGCAATAGGATGTCATTAATAATGCATTTAAAAATAATGGTGCATAAGATAATTAATATTCTCAAAAAATTGCCCTAAAACCACCCAAAATAATCAAGAAAACAAAACAAAAATGATTAATATGGACAATACAGTTTGTTACTACTAAACGTTTTAACTACTAAAATTTTTTAATACTAAAAGTTAAGGAAAAGTACTTTTATCTGTAGATACACATTGGATCTGAAATTTGATCGAACAAATAAGTGACAAGTTAACTGTTTGATATACAAATTATATTTTAACTACATTTTCTATAACTTTTTAAAACGAAATTCTAATTAAAAATTAAGACTAAATCTATCTTTAAAAAAATACTCTTTACAATTAGAATTAATTTTGATTATGAATCTTAGTTTAAAATTTATTAAATAAGATGGGCATTTAGTTCAGAAATAATGAAAAATCATTCTGCAGAAAAATGCACATTTAGACCAAAAGAATCAACATTTTGGGTGGTTTTAATTCGTATCTTCATTAATTATGTATGGTCCTATGAAAATGTGGACTTGACAAAATGTGTTTCCTAGAATTTGCTAAATCATTAGCTGACTATCACAACCTTTAACTCGTGGATATTTTCAATGAGTTGAGATTACACACAAACAAACACAGACTTTAAAAGTAGTTAGGTATGTACAAGAGAGAATTGTTTTTTGATGTTGTTAAGGGAAAAACAGAACAAAATGTAAATTATACCTGAGAGTTGTCCTATAGGCTGTTGCCTTTTGCCAGATATGGGCATGTTACATGTCCCCGAAGTATCCCTCATATTACTAGGCAAAATGTAACAGAAGCCTATGTGATCAGGAAGCTCAGATTCATGAACATAAAAATCCACCATATAAGCCTGGAAATAAAGGTTACTTTATGTTAAATAACAAAACAAATATTAATATATATATATCTATAAATTAAAATCTATATTCAGTTTGAGCTCACTTAATAAAAACATATTTTAGGCATTCTCTTTTAAAACTATTATAGAAGAAGAATGTAAAACTGAAGTTTTGTCGAGTACATACTGGTAAAAAATTGTACATATTTTATACTATTCATAGCTTTTTTTTTTTTTTCAAGAGAAAATTCAATAATTATTTTACAGTAATATTTGATAAAATGCTAAATGGTAAAACATCTATAATAAAAATAGTCATTAAAATTTAAATTTAGTAATATGTAAATTTTATATTTTATATGCATTCAGCTTTAAACTACATCATCTAATTTAAAGCTGGACTGTTGATTTATATATTATTTTAAATAAACCAATAAGAACATTCTATATTTACCCTTGAAACCAACTAAAATAGGTTATATTTCCCCTATATTAATTTTACCATTAATTCAACTAAACAGCTATATGCAAAATTTACATTCTGTACTTGATAGGTAGTTACAACTGGCTCTCAAAATATATATACAACTAATATATGAATAATAATGAGATACAGAACTAAAATTATAAATCCAATAAAACTAGTATAATAAATTGCTCAGTTTAAAAATTTTAAGGTACATTTAAAACATTCTAAGACTGCTAAATTACCTACGATCTAACAGCATCAATTCTATCATAGATTACACAGTTTTTATAATTCAATAAGACATGCATTTGAAAATTGTAGTTAAAAAAAATCAATCTTATAAAGAATTGGATTTTTGCTAGTAATAAAACAACTTTTAAGTTTACAAAAGTATCAAGTAAAATGGCACTTTTTTAGAATATATTATGGATTGAAACAGTGTTAATCCAATTATAAAAATGAGATTAAGAATAGTAAAGGAATTTTTTAAATAACCAAAGACCAGATCAGAGAGCAACAAGAATATAAATTTACTGATTTTCAAAAAAAAATTTTAATAAAGATCTAGAAAAACAATATAATAATAAAAAAACAAGGGTTTATCAGATGAGAGATACATATGAAAGTACTATATTATGCTCAAAAGGATATAACTTCAAGTAAGCAAATAAGCTAAAAGAAACTTTTCGTGTTGTAAGTCAAAATGAGAGAAAATAATTAGAAAGAAATATTTTCAATAAATCAAAAAGCAATAAGTAAAGAAGCATGCAAAATTATAATTCTATAGAAAGTATAAAAGCAAAGTGTTATAATTTTTCACCGAGCTCAATTTCAAAAATTGTATTCTACAGTATTTTCCTGAGAAACAATAAATTCAAATAAAATGAAGAAGATGACCAAAAAGACAAATCTAATAATTGTTTTCATTGAAATGAATTTTCACTGCAAATGTTTAACATGCTACATGAAATAGACTACAACAGTGGTACATACATTACAAATAAACATTCATAATTACTTACAAAGTTTCTAAGAATAATCTTTTCTGCTCAAAATAACTATGGGACACTGTCTCTTATTTCAACACACGAGTAAAATATTTGAGCTCACTTTACCAATATAAAAGTCTAGTCTTTGCTAGACATTACCAGCAGCATCTTCTCTTGAAACACTGGAAACATGAAATCACAAAAAGAAAGTCTTGTGTAACTGAACTCTCATATCCACAGTTAACTGAACAAATAAAATAAGCGATGATCTGCTTGGCTGAAGGAAGAAGACAGGTTAGTTGGTGTGAAGATCATTTGATGCATGGAACAATTTTCTTCATTTTCATCATGGGTGAAGCAGGAACACTTAGTCCCAACTCACCCCTTGTATAACAAATCCTGTGAATGACAAATAAATTCCAATAATATTAAATGACAATACTTTTACTCAGAAACCTGCTGGTCAGTAGAAACCAAACTTTATATACTGCTTTATAAGCTAATAGTGAGGAAATGACCTTAATTATTTCCACAAACTTTTTTAAGACAAATTTGGAACTTATGAAAGTAAAAAGGCATTCCTCAAAAGCAGCTAATCCATAAAACATGAAACAGTCAGAAACAAAAACTCCACAATTTAAAAAAAAAAAATTCAATTTATTTAACTTACTATAGTATCTGGTTTTAGCATTTGTGCTTGAAAAATCACATATTCAGCAGGATCATACATGATACCAAACTGACTTTGTTGACTAAACTGCCAGTTCTCTTCATTCATTTGCTAAAAAAAAAAAAAAAAAAAAAAAAAAAAAAAAAAAAATTAAAAATTAAAAAAAAAATTACAATGGATTTTAATCTTTTGATGTCCATATACACAGTATATAACTTTTGCAAATTTTAAATAATTTTGCATTACTATTATATTCAAACTTTTCAAAATGATTTTTCATGCAAAATCCTGGAGTGTTTTTTTTTCTACTTAGCATTAAAAATTAAACACTTTAAGAACTAAAAAAACTAAATTTCTCAGCACAACTCCTAGGGGGCCAGGGCCTACAGTGCCAATATCCGTTTCTGAGACCAAGGGCCCTGGGGTGCAAAGCATATGTCCTGATTAGTTGGTCAGCCTTATGCAGAACCCTCAGTGTTTAGTTCCCAAGCATGCTTGGTTCTCAGTTTGTCTACCCACTGAGGGGGTGAAAATCAGTGTCAACCTTGCCCAGCCCAGGGATCGAACTTTAGACCTATGTCGTGGGAGCATGAGATGCTACCCCTGCACTCACTTTAAGAACTGCACAATATACTGACAATTTAAGAGAAGAAAAACGATATTCACTGAATGAAATCTATTGCAGTACTATTGAAATGTGTGAAAAATGTATTAATTTGAAGTGAAACCAATTTTCTATCTTAATGGTTCTCAAACTGAGTGTCATAGTTTAAAAATGTTTGAGAACCACAGTTTTATAAGCAATGTAATTTATATATCAATCTGTAACTAATTAAATAAAGTCTGTTTTTGAATTAAAAACTAGAGGAGAATCTGTAACATAAAAGAGAAAAGTCACAGAAAATTTAAATTAAATGCAGACAGCATGAGTTTAGAATCTCTTTTTTAAGGTATCTGTCTATGTTAAAAACGTCATTTTTTGCCAAAAATCATAATTTTTTTTTTCTCTATTGTAAAATTTCAACTTTAGGCTTCTAAATCTGTTTCTGTTTTATCTTTACGGCATTTTAAAGAAAAGTTACAGCTGTTTAAGCATCAGTGACAGCTGTCAAAACAAACCGGAAGTAGTGAATTTAAAGCCTTTTAAAGAGCATTTTTTGGACAAAACTTTTTAAATTTTCATGAAGATTAGTTTAAACATTTTTCTAGTATTTTTAATAATTAGCAATTTGGCAATTAGAAAGTTTTGAAGTAAGAAAGTGTGGGGAATTTTAAACATGTATTTTAATTTTTTAATAGTTAAAGTTGCTTTCATAAACTTCAAATGCGTTTTTCCCAGAACAGTATTTTTAATAAAATGTTGAAACTTGAAATGTGATTTCTCAAAAAGTTCTTAAAATATTTCATTGAAAATTATTATGAATGCTTTTGATAGTATTTATTAGTGAATGACCTAAAAGCTTTAAATTTGGATAAGTTTTAGTGATGTTACACTCATAGTTAGATATTAAAGGTAATGAAAATTCGTTAAAAATTCAATGTGTATGATTTTGAAGGACCAAAATTTTTTACCAAATGTAAATTAAGCAAAGATTTTAGGTGATCCACTAGTCCAGTATATAAGAAATGTTTTGCATCAAAAAATATTGAAATAATTTAATTTATTAAAAAAATTAGACCTTTTGAAAAAAACCAGATTTTTTTTACTAAATTTTTTTTATTTGTTAGAAATTTTATAAAAACTTCTGCATGAATAAATGTTTTAATTGCAATTCTCTATGATAATATAAAAAATGAATCTAAAAATGTAAAAACATGAACTAGTTTCTACTATTAAAGAAAAAAGTTCTCTGGACGTAGACGGATACCTTAAACAACTCAGTACTGATTATCTTTGGTGCTGAATATAGTTAATTAGACAAGTGTAGCAGTTGTTATTGTGATTGGAAGCTATGTTCTAGTTTTATATTTTAAGAATTAAAACAGCTTTGAAATATAAATTTTAAACTTGTTTCAATTAAATATAAATAAACAAACATTGACTTACTGCAACTTCTACTATTGGCCAACTAGGAGGAAGCCCTTCAGGAGAAGTACTATCATCTTCTATACCTACAACCTAAAAATTTAAATCATTTACACTGCAGAAATAAATATTATACTTTTAAATAATGATAACTCTTCAAGTAATACATTTCATGTATGTTTGACTCAATATATTTATAAAACTGAAATAAACAAGTGACATAACATTATATTAATTCAATCTATATTAAAAGGACTTTCCTTACAGTGCCGAAATATTATAACCATTTGGGAGTTAAAATTTTTTTTAAACAAATACTTACAGATTTGTTATTTAAATTTAGTCACACAGTTGCAACCCCCCCCCCTTTTTTTTTAAAGAAAAACCCAACCTGGGTGGATTTTTCTGGGTTTTATTGGGGGTCTGGTTTTAAGATGAGAGGGCAGGGGAAGTATCTTATTTCAGAAAAGATTAAATTGCTAAAACTCATTATATTTTTATTAATTAACTAAATATTCAAGAAATTATAATTTAATTAATACAAATAAATCAGTGTAAAGGCTATAAAAAAATTTACTCGGACATCACACACAAAATGTTATATATTGACATATACCACATATTTGAATGTTATTTTAAGAAAGGATTACTTTTTATCTCTATTCTTTCTCCATTAAAAAAAAAAAAAAAAAAACATTTTTGAAACTTTTTTGCATAAAATTTTTGTCAAAGGTAATAGGCAATCAGTGTGTAGCCCAAAAAAGAGTCAAGTCCCAGGAACAAAGTAAGGTTATTTCTCAACAGTCAACACAACCTGTTTTTCACAATGAAAGTAGAGAAATTTCACACTATCCCTTTCTTGATGACAAAAGAATTGAAAATTTTCTAAATTGTTATATTGGATTTACCATAGATTTGCAAACATTTTTCTGAATTTTGATAGACTGTATATATAATTCCACAGAATAATTCTTTAAAATTGAAAAACCTGGGTGGGTTTTTCTGGGTAGGTGGGTTTTTTGCAACCCTGTCTGGCTATATAAAAGAACATACTTAAACTCACGTTTTCCTTTTATGCTTTGGAAACTTGTGTAATTGGAGGACAACCCATACATTAAAAAATATTTTTGATTGTCATTACTTTAAATAACTGGAAGAAATATATTTTTTTCGAATGCCATTTATCTAACTATAGGCAGTGTTTACATGAATTTCTAGAAATAAAGTTTATATATTAAAAATATAAAGGTTTCTTAAAACATTGTAAGTTCTTTTATAAGAATTTTCCACGTAATTCTCAAAGCTTGTATCCTCAGCTTGTGAAACTTACAAATATGATGTAATTTTTGCAAGAGGAATATAACAGTGCAAATGTTTTTTTTTTTTTAAGTAATGAGGAGATATGAGCCTGCAAAGAAAATACTCTTTTACTGGGCATCTTCAAAATATACCCATCCTTTCATTAATATAATTTTTGTAGCCAGAACTACTAAGAAACTTATAAGAAAAAGTCCAAAGATATATAATGAAAATTTTAAATGATATCAGCATTATAAATTGAACTGTATTTCAGATTATTACTTAATTAGTACTATTATATTCCTCTTGCAAAATAAACTACATTGTTTCTGTAAATTTCATATGATCATAAAAATTTTGGGAATTATGAGGAAAATTTTCATACAAGAATTTGCAATGCTTTAAGGGAACTTTTATATGAATTTTAATTTAGATAAGTGTTTCTAAAAATTCATGTAAACATTGCCAATAGTCAGATAAATGTCCTGTTGTCACAAATATATATTTGATTACCATGCATCAAAAATATGATACATGGTAATCAAATATATATTTTTACCATTAAAATTTCACATGATCATAAAAATTTTGGAAATTATGAGGAAAATTTTCACACAAGAATTTGCAATGCATCAAGGGAACTTTTATATAAATTTTAATTTAGAGAAGTGTTTGTGAAAATTCATGTAAACATTGCCAATAGTCATATAAATGTCATTTAACACAAATATATATTTGATTAATATTATCAAAAATATGATACATGGTAATCAAATATATATTTTTCTTTTTAATATGTTAATAGACCCATAAATGCACAAGTCCCTGAAAGTTCACTGAAAAGTGTGAGTTTAAGTATGCTTTCTTATAAGGCTAAAGTTAAAGAAAAAAATTGCCCAGTATAATAAAAATTTAAAAAAATAAGTCTAAATTCCAACATGGTCATAATATTTTAGATTTCCAGTGTATACTACAATATAAAATAACTTCACTCACATCAGACTCTCTTCTTGAAATATCTATAGTAGAAACATGTACAGAAATACGTTTATCTCTGTATCTTCTTTTCCAAATAGTAACAGGGTTATTGAACATTTTTAGCTGCACAATAGTTTCAGCTGTTAGCCAACCAGATGCTACACTTTCAACATCATCTATAAATAGTTTGAAAAATATTTTTATTATATAATGTATATGTCAATCTTAAAAGAATAAGCCCCATTAACAAAAGAAAAATTTTAATCACATAATATGCTTAAAACTTAACTTTCTTAGTAAACTTACATCAGTAAAAGTTTCAAAATATAATTTTAATTAATTTGAGAATTTCAAGTTTTAGATGCAATTATTGCTTTGCATTAATTTATAAATTAATTTAAAACAAGAATTAACAGATTTCATTTCTAATTATATTATCTTACTTTTCTAAATTGACTACTTTTACATAACACCCAACAAGCATTATTCTTTCTTAATTATAATCTACACTAGAGTTTTATATTAAATTTTTAAAATAATTTGTAAGCACACTCAAAATTGTCAATTAAATAAACTGAAAAATTTTTAATATGTATATAAGTTTCGATAAATATGACAGCTTGGTATAAACCTTATAGGTTTATATCAAGCTATTATAGGTTATAGCCTTATAGGTCTATATTTTGTAAATATCACAGTTTGATATAAACTTTACAGGTTTATATCAAACTGCGATATTAATAAAATAGCAGGATTAAAAAAAAATACTTTTAGAACAATATATTAAATGCAATGTAAAATAAAAATTACTGACACTTAAAAATAATTTGAAAGATTATATTCATAATGACAAAATAAAAGTTATATTCTAACTTTTATTAGATATTTTTCTTTAGTTAAGTTATGTTTAAAAGTTATATTCTAACTTAGCTTAATGTTGAATTTATGTTTATTTCTTTTTATTAAATACCCTCCCCCCCCCCCAAAAAAAAATGTCAGATGTAAAATAATGTTTGAAATTTAGCATATAATCTTTTCAAATATAAAAGTTTTAACTTAACTAAACAATAAATTAATACCTTTTTTAAATTTTGCACTAAAATTTTTGTTTTTAAGATTTGAAATATTATGTTTAGTAAAACTACACTATCTTTCCTATTGTCACAGGATCCAAAGACAGTATAATGATTTTCAATCAATATTTACTGGTTTTTTTCATTAAACTACATGTAGAGTTTTAGAATATTACCTTGGAGTCCAAAAACATCAAGATCGCCCTTTCCATTCACATAATCTGTAGGATGGAGAGAGCGAGGTCTTAGATGACTTTCCCAACGTCTCACGACATTTTCTTGCTTTCCATCATTATCAACAACAATACATGTTAGATATCTATACTGGATGGTTTTCTGAACTGGAACTGAGATTACACCTCCCCAAATATTTCTAAAACAGTATAACACAACTAATATAATTTCAAATAAGAAAAAAAAACTAGACGTAAGATAATTTTAAATAAAAATAAGGGAATAAAACGAGTTGACTTAAGAATTGGGTTCTCCAACCAATTTGGTGATAATGGTTTAAGTATGGCTGCCTAACATTTTCTCCTGATCTTACCGTGGCCAAACAATCTGTATCTATATTATAATTTATGTGATATTTACATCCAACTCTCCTTGTGTAACTCTTTCCTTATATATTAAAAATGTACAATGCTTAAAAAAATTAGATATAACAAACCATTAATGGTTCACTATGGCTGATTTCTAATAACAGTAATTTTCCATTAACAGTTAACAAACTGTTAAGGGATTAATTGCTCATAAATATAAATGTCTGGTTTTCAAGTCATTTTCTTTAATTAAGTAAGAGTATATAATTCTATTACGATAGTGCACTGTGCATTAATTAAAGTTGCCAGAAAAAGCAAGAAATACAATGTTTAGATGGATTACCTTTGTGTTTTAGTAAATATTGCCAATATTTTTTGCCAAATTTGCCAAGGGAAACCCAATTCTTAAGTAGATCCGAATAAAACAGCAGGTTGAAAATATGAACATATTAAAGAAAAAAGATATCCCACTGAAACAAAAATCTAATTTCAATGGTATACATTTCAGATTTATGCTGTAATAAAATAGTTAATGCTCAGATTAATGCTGATAGTGTTTCTGCTTCCATAAGTTATTCCATTATGTTGAAATGACTCAAGCTGTTTATTATTTCAATGATCAAAATATGGTAAAAATAATAAATGCTTAAGGACAAGCAAAAATAATTTTTATAAAGTGATATTTTGGTTAATAATTTCAATAAAAATAAAAATGTAATAATACATTTAAGTTAAAACACTAAAAGACAAAAAAAAGAGTTTCTGTATATCTTTAATATTATTATATATTCAACAGACAAATTCAAGGAATGATTAACAAGTACTAAAAACTACTCAATTTAAACGCAATCTAACACTTAACCAGTATTATATCTGACCTATAGTTTGAATAATTTAACACTTACCCATCAGGTGATACTTTTGCAAGCATAACAGCCTTTGATACTTTCCATTCTCCTAATTCAGCAGAATTTCCAGATATGAAAACATTCTCGCCGGGTGCTGGATCTGCTCGAACCTGAATTACAATATCACGAAAAGCATTTTCTACAGTACGCATTTTCACAAGTATAGAAAAACAACGCTCTTTTATATAATAAAACAGCCACGGGAATCTGAGCTAAGGTTCACGGAATCATACTCATAAACTACAAACACGATTTCGAAAACGGAACGTACGAACAGGAGAGCGAACCAACGCGAAATAACGCAGAGCACGGTGACCGCGGCTCGCGGCTGTAATCAAAATACCTTATTGGCGGGTTTCTGGTCGTTGGCGGATGGGGATTTACGCAACAGTGATCCGAAGTTGGAGATGAGTTTCGATTTTGTATCACAATGGTGGAAATCAAATGGTGTTAATTCTTTAATAAACAATTATTTAAATACTTATAAATTTCCTTTACAAATTTGTTACTACTCATAATTTAATTTAATTGTATTTTGTAAGTAAACAGAAAAGGAGAAACTTTAAATGCTGCATTTGTTATTTTAATATCAGCTGAAAAATGCGCCAATTTCAAATTTTAAAAAAGTTTAAAAATAATACATTTTTTTCTTAGAGTGTATCCATTTAAAATAATGTATGTCGTTGCGATGGCAATGAAGCAACTTAGCGACAGAGGCTTCATTGATAAATTAATGAAATTATTTCTAGACAGTGGTGGCTCGAGACTTTAAATTATGGGGGTGCTGCATCTCTCGGAATCTATAAATATATCATAAATATGTATTTTGATAAAATTTTAAATAATAAATTAAACAGAAAATTATTTTTTATTATTCACAAATTTATCTTTTGGTACATCTTAAATAGTACTTTTGAAAGAATCCGTTTCCGTTGTTTCGCTTCTAGCGATTGGAAGTGCTACCATATTGTCACAGGTGATTTCGTGTCATAATGATGTCAGAAGTCGGCATTATCATGTCAGATATTGTGAGAGGGGATAATTTATGGTACTAAATTCTCATTCTGACTCTTTTGGAATAGTTTTGACGAGAAAGTCGCTTGTGACCTCAGCCTCGGTATAATATATTGAGCAGTATTTATTTATTATTTTTTATATTGAAATCATTGAAAGGGTGTTACCATATTAATTCCAGGGCAACACACAACTTTAGCGTCATAATGATATTAGAAGTCACCCTAATGACGTCAGAGGTCGTATGAGAAGGAAATTTATAGCACAAATTCTTATCTTTGGCCTATTTTTAGCATATCCTGATTTACAGTGCTTCTCCGAAATGTATTTTGTCTTTAACGCGGAAATACAATTTTAAGGCTCTGATACGAATGTAATAAAAGCTTTGAAAATATTTATATGTATAATTGTAATGTCCAAATATTTAAAGAGAGAAGAGTAAACACTATGAAAATGCTACAACTTGAGCAAAGAAACTGCTTGATGCACAGTGCCACTTTGTGCCTCTCACTGCGACTGAAAGTGCTTGCATTTGCTTCAAGATGCGTCAGATACGGCACTGTAATAAACACAGTCCTACAAGTCTAAATTAAACTCCAGTGAGCTAGCGCCTTCTAGTGATGCCAGCCCGTGAACAAACTCCAAGATGTATTTTGGTTCTGATGATTGAACGAATTATTCCCACTTGATCTCACAGGATGTGTTTGCAACAGAACTCCCTGGACCAAGACCTCTAGTTCTGGTGTTTCTAGTAATGGTAATGGAGTTATTCCCAGAAAATATAAATAAATAAATAAATATTTTTATATCTACAAAAATAGGGGTGCTGCAGTTCCTCAGCACCTATGCATGTGTCGCACCTGTTTCTAGGGTAATTATAAATCTTTCACATGATCATAGAAAATATATGTTCATTTATGTTCTTGTATGATCTCACATTCGTATAGATTAATTACAAGATCTGTATATATGCATTAGCTATTCTAGGTGTCGCAATTCCTTTAGCCGATGGTTTGGGTTCCCTTTTTTTTACTGCAGTACTCGCATGAAATGCAGAGAACGAGACGATGAAGGAGTTCTAACATAAGAAAAATAACACGAGAAATAATAAAAATACTTTATATTTAAGTTATTATTAACTGTAAAAGTTCATACTATTATAAACAGTGATGTTTAACTTTTTGATAGGTCGGGAAATAATATATTTTTTGTTCTTTTTTTCCAGTGTTAGTGGATCGCAGTCTATAATCATTGAAGTTTTATTGAATAATGTAGAAAAAAGCCTTTTTTATAATGAAATATTATGTGTTTAAGATCTTTAAATATGAATTTTGAAGCTGATGGTTTTGACTATCTCTGCTATATTCGAGGAGTAAGCTACTTGAATCTGGCTTCAGGGCAATAAGATGCTTATCAATTGAGCAACTCAGTTTAAACTTCTTCCTTAATTTCCTCTTTTAAACGAATAACTTAAATAGTTGTTGAGAATAGTGGCAATATTCATGACACAAATTTACCAAGCTTTGGAAATTGTCCAGTTGAAGTATAATTTTTCTAGAAATTTAAGAGTTCTCTTTCATGAAATCTATTCTTCAACTTCGAGTTGGATTGCAGTTAAGATATTTCCATCTGCAAAGAATCTGTCACATTGTCACTGCACAAGTCTTTTATTCCATCCCACAGAATTATTAATTGATAAACTCATTATCAACACCTATGAATTATATAGTGGTAAAAACCAACATAAATGCTACAAGAGAAGTACCTTAATTTTCTGAAGCACGATTTTATGATTTAATTGCATTAATAATGCCAAAATACAAAATAGTTGTAAAAGTTTTACACCTTTCTGCGATGCAACTAGCTGCATGGCTTCGGCTGACCAGCATATAGAATTCAACTTATACAAGTAGCAGATGGTAAATTATAAATAATAATAGATGGTATTTTAGTAATATATGAAACAAATAACTTAAAAGATCCATATAACTTTAATATGCCCCCTAATAGATGGTACAATACCTCAAATACCGAACTTTTCAGAAACTGTAGATTTTTTTTAGAAAACTGTTTTAGACTATTCCAACTATTTTTTTAGTGTCACAATAATTATATATCAAGTATACATACGACTGGTTAATATAATTCAAAGCTATAAGACAATATTAATTATTAAAAATAAATATAAAAATAATGAACCTAAATTTGAACGAAAATGTTGGAAAGGTAGCAATGCATTCCTTGGAGGTACGTTATGTTTAAATATTGAGTTCTTTTTGAGTACTCAACATCTTTTAAGTGCTATAGCGCATCAACGACATCAGTGATATTATATGTAAGCAGACACATATACTGGGCGAAAGAACTATTGAGTTGTACGTAACCAGACTTCAGAGTATAAGGATAAATAAAGAACTTAGAGTTGTCACCCGAAAAGAAGTGTATTTTTCTGTAGATATTCAGAATAGATAAGATTATTATAATCTTCTTAGACTCTATTTTATTTATTTAATTTTTATGTGTACATACTTGTTAAAAACAACAATCAACAAATCGTGTAATCTCGCCAAGGTTGATAAGAGTGGCAGGAAGAATCTTCTATAAATGCACAGAAGAAAGATATGATTTTACCTATCTAAAGATTGCGTTCGTATTTATATCTAATCTAGAAATATTGTACTAGAATCAGAGGTGTTGATGGGTGAAAGTGGCAAATAAAATATGTATGGTTAAATATAAATACACATATATGCATGTAGTATCATGTGTTTTTACGTTTTGCAGCTAAAATGCTATCTGCATTTTCTTTCAATGTACTTTTGTGGCTGTTCAAAGGAAATCGAATTCAGTGTCACGTTTGGTTTGGTTTTGGAGCACTGTGATCTACTGTTTTGTTACACCAGAGCGTATGAGACAGACCTACTTTTAGAGTCAGATCCAACTGAAAAAATATTCCTAATTCGTTCTGTCTACTTTCAGACATACTTGAAAATATATTTTAATTCGTTTCAAGCATGAAAGCGAAGGTTTCAAAGAATAATTGCTTACGCTATTGTCATTGATTTGTAAATTCTTAAAATTATATCAATATTTGGAGCACTCTTCATGAAAAAGAAATAGATTTTTCAGTTATTTCCAAGATTTCCCTTTTTTTTTGTTTCACTTCAGACCTTTTTTTTTTTGTATTTATATCCACCTAAATGTTTACAATCTTTCATTTGTTTCCAACGCATTAGACTTATAAGGTAGGGAAACAAAAGAAAGAATGAAAACAAATTATTACCAACAAAATTATAGTATACGATGAAATACCATAACCTATAAAATTTGCTACCATAGGCTACAGCCTAGCTAATCTATTTATAAATCGTCTACTGATATATTTTTATAACCTTAGACTTATGATAAGAAGTTTTTGATTCCGCAGCGAAACATCTGATATAACCAGACAGTTGTTTCTTCACATTTAAATAAAAAGTTAACTTTCTGCTGTCTGTGGGTAGACATGTCAAAAACCCGGAATTTTGAAGAGGTGGGAATAAACCTGGGAATTTTGGGGAATAAACCCCAATTATAAACTTTAAATATATTTATAAATTTATATGTATATATAAATATATATGTATATATAATATATATATATATAATTATATATACATTTATTTTTTATATACATATATATACTATATAAATATATATATATATATATATATATATATATATATACATATATATAACATATATATACATATATATATATTTATACATATATATACTATATATATATATATATTATATATATATATATATATATATATATATATACATATATATATATATATATATATATATTATATATACATATATATATATATATATATATATATATATATATATATATAATATTATATATATATATATATATATATATATATATATATATATATATATATATATTCAAGAAATAATAGCAATGAGCATTTAAATGATTTTATAGTAGTACTTATGTAATTAATTACCCCGTTAGTGTTATCAAACACATAACTGGTTGTTTCAATGTAACTGCTAATATAATAATTAATTTTTGATCATTATTTATTATGTAAATTGCTTTATGCTAAACTTTCCCCCCTCCTTTTATAATATAAAATTAAATATCTTTAAATTTAAAATAACAGTTTATTATTTTTTGTAATGCATATATCATTTAAAGGTGTAATCAAATGACAATGTTGCATTTTTTGTCCGATTCCTACACACATAAATATATATATATATATATATATATATATATATATATATATATATATATATATATATATATATATATATATATATATATATATACAGAGAGAGAGAGAGAGAGAGAGAGAGAGAGAGATGGAGAAATGTTATCCATAAAAAATAATGATTTATGGGTTTTGTGACACTACAGAGTATTGCCTAATATTTATGTAATTATAAAAATAATGGATATTTTCAAAGGAGAAATATACTCATACTTTCATGCTAAACAGGATACCTTGCCAAATATAGTTAGTTAATCCCAATTATTCAATTTTTTTTCATAGCATATAATAGTTAAATTTTGTGAAAATATTTGACTTTTGAGGTCTACAACAAAGACAAAAAAAATGGTGGTTCTCGTTGTGTGATTGGAATTAAAGACTTCAAAATTTCCATGTTTTGGAAATTTTCAAAATTATCTTCCTAAAAAAACCCGGTTTTTTCCCGGGTTTAAACCGGGTTTTTTTCCCACTGCTCACAACTCTATCTGTAGGTTGAGAGAAAATATTTCTTCAACAGTTGAAGGAAAATCAGTGATTATGCCTGTACTTCTAGGAAAGAGATACCATCACTATTGACACAGCTTTGACGTCATTTTTTGAGGATTTATCCGTTATATAATTATGAATCAAAAGATATTAAATGCAAACCGAAAAGAAGCCATACACAAATAAAAAGAGATTGAACGCGAGCTGAACAAGCAGACTAGCTCAATTTGCTTTGTGAGTCACGTCGTTTGCTTGCAATGATAATGATGATGAAGTACGCATTCAATCTCTTGTATTTGGTCTTGTATTTGAACCGTAGGATCTATATATAAATATAAATATATGCCATAATATATGCCATAAATATATGCCATATTCTATCATAAAGGTAAAACCTTTTTGCTATGAAGCATTTTAAATTTTCATGATTACCTTAGTCAAGTGATTTTGTAAACTTCGTTACTTAATTGAAGTAAAATTGAAATTGTAGCATTCAAAACATGAAAATGCATAAAGCAATTGAAAACAACTTTAAAACTGACGATTTAAAATACCCTAATACTCTTTGTATTTGGACCCTACTTACATAGGATCTATATATAAATATAAATATATGCCATAATATATGCCATAAATATATGCCATATTCTATAATAAAGGTAAAACCTTTGTGCTATGAAGCATTTTAAACTTTCATGATTATATTAGTCAAGTGATTTTGTAAACTTCGTTACTTAATTGAAGTAAAATTGAAATTGTATCAGTCAAAACATGAAAATGCATAAAGCAATTGAAAACAACTTTAAAACTGAAGATTTAAAATACCCTAATACTTAGCTCCCCCCCACCTCAATAATTTTATTAATAATATATTTAGTAGTTTCAGAGTGTTAAATAGGGTTGTAATTATGGGTTGTAACAAACTTATCTCTGAAACTTGTTTCATGAGTTTGACACCATTTTACACGCGTGGCGTTAGTTCCATTGAATGAAAAAAAATTCATGATCTTTCGAAGCCTAATTTTGCAAAATATTTAACACTACATGTATTTAACCAATTTAAAAACTATATACGATATTGATCTACTTACAATCATGACTATTTGCTATTTATGCTTTTTCCCCTTTCTTCTCCAGTCAAAGGGGCTGAGCAACGGTCGATCAGGTAGGACACAACTTTTCGGAATCAAAGTCTGGGGTATATGAACATCTCTTGCAAGCAAAGAGGCTTGTAGTCTTTTGAAACTCATTTTAAGAAGTCCCAGTTTTATTAACCCTTGTCACAGAAAGTTGTTTGTAGCTGTTTCAACTGACCAATCCACAATTTTCTCTACTATTTGATGATTTTTTATACTGATCAATTCTGTTGACAGGTGAATACTGAAAAGAAATAACTTTAATAACCAGCCCAAAACACACAAAAGTGAGTATATTGTGTCATATATTGGCTCATATACGCTGTTCTTCCTTTAACTGTATAATAATTAACATTTACCTTTTTCATTTTTTTTTTCTTTTTGATCAATTTCTCTGTTATAAATAAACATTTTCCCTATCGGCAAATTGTGTTTAACGCGAATTATAAGCTATTATATTACAAAATATATTTTATTTCAGAAGGTTCCTAATTTTTAAGACTATCCACTCAAGCCTTGTGAACGGATCTGAAATTCAAGAGATCTGCTGTTAGAGAAGTTCGGGAAAAGAACGTAACTTGGCAATTCTTACATCATGCCTTGCTATATTTGAAGCACTATGACGTAATTCGGCGCTTTTTCGTCTGAGGAATTACTCTTTTCCATACGCATTAAAGGTTGCTGACTCGATCATAAGATGGAGTATTGCCAGTAGACGCTAAGCCTTGAGCTAACTCTCTCGCTTATCTGAGCCTCAAACAGAAGTCTTATTTTAAATAATATGAAATAGTTAAAAATAATTTTTCATCAAACTTTTATCTTCAGGGACACTTTTATACATATATCTAATCTTCAAACTTGAGTTCTCGATAATAACAGGTAGAACGAAATTGAAAAGTTGATGTTTCAGTACTGCTGAAAAAGTGAATACAGAACACATTTTGTTTGTGTTTAATTTTTATTTCCAAACTGTTAATACATATTTGAAATATAATTTACACCAACTATGGCCAAACCGCGTTCCGTGTGTCTATACAATAAATTTTTGAGGTCTGTGGCAGAAATCCCGAAACGTATAATTGAAACAAATATCGAATTAAACATAATATGTACATAATGCGGTGTAAAATGCATTTCCATTGCGACTAACCATGTCTTTTGGGTTGGCCCAGCCTGACTCAAAACAATGTAAAATTTTAATATAATCATAAAATTTATTATCTAAATGAACAATTTGTTTTAATTTTTCTAAATGTATATTTTTCCAAATGGACTAGGCCCCAGTGCTAGCCATGCAAGCATCTCATGAGGTTCCTTGAATTTTTCTCAATAGAATCATGTAAAACAAATTATTTTTTTCTACACAATCTAGAACATTTTCTACATAATATAGAACTAAATGTAGCTATTAATTAGAGGATTTTATTTTCTTTGATTTCAATGTATTTAGAGAAAGAGAGAGAGAAAATTTAAACTGATCTATGTGCCGAGATTAATTCATTTGTTAAAGAATACGGAACACTGAACTAGAAGGTAATTTTGCTTTTCGCCAAAGAAACAATATTCAGTTTGTTTTTTGATACTTGTTAACCATAACCAAAAAACGAAAGTGTGAGGTGATCAAATTTTTATAGTCATCAGAGAAAATGTCATATATATTGCCTGTTAGTTTGTTTAGAAGCGTATTATTAATTTCAAACTTATTTTTGAAAAATGTACTTCGTTTGACAAAAGCTCTAGGGCTATAGAAGTTAAATTTTTTGTTTCCTCTATCAAGTTACAGTTTGTTGTTCGAAGTGAACTTTTATCTACGTTATCATCAATTTTGTGATTGAAAAATTTAATTAAGAGGACAATAGAAATTCAAATAAAAAAGCTGTTTATTTCTTTAAAAAGTCAAGCTAGGCTTAGTTGAGTCAAATTTTTGCCATAGAAAGTTTATTTTATTTTATTAAAATTTGTGTTTACTGGACATTCTTGTTTTAAAAACTACAAAAATACTTTTTGCAGTTTGATTCTTTATACCTTACAGGTGACTTCAATATGCTCCAAGTTCGTTACTTTTCTCTCAGTCTCTCTGAAAGTTTTGCATATTTCCTATTATAAAATTAAAATTCATATTACAAAATTGTTAGTTATAAAATTGAGTATGCTTTTTTAAAACGTAAAATATTTTGCCGAGATATACAAAGGGTTATAATACAGTTGGAACTGTTGCCAAAACATTTCAATGATTTGTATTTAATGTGAGTGAAAATCAATACCTATAGTTTGGTTTATATATCAATGCAAAATTTACAGTAAAACACTAAAAGAAATTAGCTTATATCCACCGAACTAGAAACATTTTTAACTGTTGTTGAATATTGAAGGATAATTAAATTTTTCTGAAAATGTTTTGTATTTTAAGGAGACGGTAGAGGTTAGTGATAGTTAACATAAATTATTAACTCAGAGCAATGAAACTTGTACAAATATAAATTAATGTATAAATCACATTAATTTTTTTCTCTTCAAATGAGAAAATATTTTTGAAAAAATTATTTTTTAAGAAATTAAAAAAAAATTTTAAATGCTCCTCGGCATTTCATTTTCCCAGATACCTTCAAAATGTTTATCAGTTATTCCTAATATACAGTGAAATAAATCTGGATATCCGTTTTGAAATTTCGATTTCGTTTAGATTGCCAAAACTCAGTTTAAATTTAGAAAAGCTTGAGTTTTCAAGAAAGTGGAATTTACAGAGAAAACTGTTTAATATATTGACAGAAGAATATCCCCAAAATGTTTAAAAGATACGTTTAAATATTAGTAAAACAGAAGAGTGAAAATATGAAAATTAATGAGTAAGAAACATTTTAAAAGCTCTTTAAATATTTTAAAAAATTGAATTAAAAATTTGCTTGACTTTTAAAGTTAATTTTGCATGTGATTTATTTAGTCATATTTCAATATATATATATGTAACACAAATTGTAAGTTAATAATTTCACCAAAATGTTGTGTAACATTTTTTCCTTAATCAAAAACTTTTTCATGTAGATTTTAAGATTCTGTTCATTTTATGTTACAGCGTTATTTATACTCTTGAAGAATACAGAGGTATTATAGTCCGTAGGTTAGAATTGTGTTTCACGCATGTACGTTTACAACTGTTCGGAATCGATTTTATCTAATAAATCAATGTCCAAATAGTCTTTGTGTTGCAAAAATCTTTTTAGCTGAATGAACATATGATAATCAAATGACTGCAAAAGATCCTTACTATAATTTTATTTGTGGCATCGTGAAATACTTATTTATGAATATTTGTAGAATCTTTTTTAAATTAGCTTAAAGTTTTCTCTCTACCCAATACTTTTTTCAATAAAAAGAGAATTCATTATAGAGCATCTATTCGTAAGATTAATTCCCACATTAAGGTTAGACCCACGTTACAAAAATAAAATAACTATACCCTGATGATTCACTAAAATATGCTGTAAAATTTTAGAATTCAATTTAACACTAGATTGCCCAAGGCAGTCATTTAGACTGTTTTTTAATTTCAATTAGAAAAACAATTATGAAATATAATGACACAATTTCTTAGAATTTGGTGACCTTTTCTATAACATATAAATGGGTTTATGAATAATTGTAGTTACTTCCGCCCTCCTTTATTATATAATATTAAAAATTAATTTTAAACAAATTTCTTTACACATTTGTTTTTGCGAAATATAGGTATACAAGAAATCTCGGGCAGTCTAGTGTTAAAGATGCTAAATTATTATGTAACTTATAGACACAATTTTGCCAAATGAACTTAAAATTACATTTTATGAATCAGTCCTACTTCCTTATGCTGAGGAATAATCTCAAGACTCCTATAACCCTTTAAAGGTCACCTACATAAATTCTTTGGAATTTAATGAAATTAGTTTATAAATATTATCTATCAGTCTTATAAATGCAAAATGTTTAAATTTTTTTTATAAATTTTAGAAGGGTTTGCCTTAGAAAATACCATAAGAGGGATTGTAGAGGGGGGTTAATTAATAAACACATCCCCTTGTACAGCGTGAACACAATACATTTTAAAATTGTAATTATATTCTAAGACCAATAAATAAGTGTTCTTAAAAATGTAAAATAAATAAATAGTTCATCAATTTATAAGTGTTGTTGGAATAGATGTTTTTGTTTGGGGTCATGAGTGAAAAAAATTCGGATTACTAACTTTCCAGTTACGGCAAGTACAAATACATAGGGGAGACCGGGGCACCTTGAGACACTTTTCAGTTAAACATTTTTATGAATTTTTTTTAAAACTAATTGAATAAAAATAAATATGCATGCATATATTGTCATCATATCTGCTTCTTATAAACATTAAACCTACTTAATATCTCAATTAGTTAAAGAGTAATAAAAGAAATAAAATACCTTCCCAATGTCCTAACCTGACCCACTGTATGGGGTAGGTTGGGACACAAAACAACAAATACAAAATACTGTTCAAATTATTTTTATTAACTATTATAAAAGAGAAATAGCTGAAAATTGTCCATGTTAATACATTTTTTAACAAATCTTATATTTGCAGCTGATTCAAGCATATTATCATTTACAGCAGAATACTTTTTGTTTGTTTTTCTTGTTCTCGCCATTTTTTTCTGAAAAAAAAGATTAATAAATTAATATTTTGACATGTTAAATCAATTAAAAATTAGGCACCAAAATATTAATTATTTTGCTTGAATTGATACTTGTTTACGCTTTTTAAAATGTCCCAAGGTGCCCCATCTATGTGTGTCTCAACCTACCCCATTTTACATAGTATCTTTTGGTAACTACTATACAGTTAGGCTTTACAATACAATTTATTTATTAGCATAGAAATAATAAATGAATTTTCTTTCATAACAATACACTTTTTTTTAAATGTTTTAATTTTTTTTCAAAAAAAAAATTACTTTTTAAAATGCACATTGATGTAATTTGGGGTTATTCAAAAGAAAGAAAATGAAATTGTTCCTTACCTATAAGTACTATTTTCATCAAAATTCTTTGAGAAGTGAAGAGGAAAGTCATCTATCAATACACATGAGAACTAATTCTTGGTTGCAAATTAAAGTCTGAAAATAAAGATGTCCGAAGGTGCCCCACTCTCCCCTATATTTTAAAAGAAAAATAAAATTAAATGCAGTACTATCCTCTACTGTAAGTTTTAAATATCAAAAACATAAAAATATCGAAAAAAAAACACATATATTTCTTCAAAAATTAGAAAAAAAAAATTTAATGAGTGGTTTAGCTGTGTAACCATTGTCCGGTAAAGGGTTAAGGCAGCAATAATACGCTGATATGACATTTGTTGTAACTCTAACTTCTACATTTCACTTTCTCTCTCTGTCATTTATTTTTTTCCAGCTGGAACGGAAGTATCATTGCTTTGTTTACTACCGGCAGACTTGTTTCATCTTCCGCTAAGTTCCGTTTTAATAAACACAATCTGTTATTTACTTCTAAATAATGTTTGTAAGTAATGTAAATAATGTAGTAGTGTTGCAAGTAGCGTTTGTAAAGTAAATGTTTATAGAATTTATAAAAAACTCATAATTTTCTATAATGTTTGCAAATTGTCTCTCGCAGCTATCTTGGCATACAATCTTGGCACAGAGTCAAATATATGGCACCGAGTTCGACAACCATGGCATCAATGGTCTAACAGTCTTTTATTATAAATGAATTACTTTGTGAATTAAAGATTCATATTTCCCATTATCACCGAGAAATCAATCTTGCCAGATCTCTTAATAAAAAATAACATTTGCCTGAGAAATTTCATGCAAATACTCGTAGTAGAAAGAAATAGTGGCGTACACAAAAAAAGTGAAAAAAAAATGAGCCCCCAAGATTTTTTTGAAATTGAAATATTTCAGGATAATTCTTTTATTATATTATTATAGGTATTTTAAACTTTAAAATACCACCTTTATTTTCCTCACGCTTAATTATTTTCAACTGGAAGAAAAAAAATTAGCCTATCTTAATCAATTCCCGAGAACAAAATAGAAAAGTTTTTGCCGAATATAAAAGAGCCTCTGGATCAGTGCTTGCAAGAGAGGGGGTGAGGCATCTCTTTAGAATATAGAATATATTCCCTCGTTCTTGTTCCAATAGTTCTCTGTCAAAAGAACACAGAAGGCATTTTTTTCCTCTAGACAGTTTTTCAATTGTTAAATTATTCCAATGACGTTGTATTCCACCACTATAGAGAGTAGAATATATTCCCTTCTTATCGCTGCAGTTGTTTTCTGGCAAAAAATTACATTAGACATTATTATCTACCAGACAATCTTTCAAATATTGAATTATTGTAATCAATTTTCCAATGATGCTGGATTCCATCTCTATAAAATGTAGAATCTATTCCCTTCTTCTTGTTGCAATAGTTTCCTTGCAAAAAATTACAGGAAGCATTGTTTTCTTCCAGACAGTTTTCCAATTAATAAATCATTATAATTAATTTTCAAATGATGTTGGATTTCAACATTGTAGAATGTGGAATATATTCCCTCCTTCTCACTGCAATAGTTCCCTGAAAAAAAAATTCAGGAACTATTGCATTTTTCAAGACATTTTTTATGTTATTTAAATGATTTTAATCAATTTTACAATGATGTTGGAATCCACAGATTCTAGCAAATAAAATTTTTGTTATTATGATATCTTTATTACTTTTCTTAAATGGTCTTTACCTATATTTGTATTTTTTTATAGCTTGATAA
>CM063498.1:106873382-106890882 GCA_032207245.1 Pardosa pseudoannulata | reverse complement strand
TGTCAGTTACAGTTCAAAGAATTCTCGAATTAATTCAGAAACATCAAAGTTATACTGAGTTGTTACTGAATTCATATTAAATTCCTAATATATCGAGGCCTGACAACTTATTTGAAACTTTGTTCTTTGTAAATAGAGCATAAATTTTTCGAAAAACTAAGTTTGTAGGAAGCATTAATAAAATTCTTAGAGTAAATCCAATATGGAGCAAAATTTACTTTTGTTATCAATTTCAAAATTTTCAAAGGAGTTATATTTTTTCTGTAAAGAACATACTAATGATATCTCTTCAAAATTTCCAGGCTATTTATATCAGTTGATCATAATCTGTTAAAATTCAGAAATCTCGTTGTGATTTTTTCTTTCCTTTTTATTTGCCACTTTTTCTATCCTCGATTTGCCGAACGATGGCCGATTGGTTAGGGTGCTGGCCTTCGGTACCAGAGTTCGTGGGTTCGAATCCCACTATGGCATGGATGTTCGTAGCCATTCGGAATCGGCTTTAAGCAGTAGATCCCGGTCTCATTAGCCCTCGTGTTTCAAAAAGTAGACCGTAGCGCTCCAAACAAAACCAATCTATCCTCGATTTCTCTACTCTGTGTCTTTGCTCGGGGTGTTTGCTTTTGGCCTTGAATAACCATAATTTTGGTACTGATGGAAGTCGCACTAAACGAAGCAAATCAGAGCAAAAGAATTATCTTTGATTTTTGTCAGAAGGAACCAAATTAAATTTTTTCATGCAAAGCATTTTTTTGAGGAAATTATTTTTCTTAGTTGAATTTTTCATCTAATTTTCAATGTCTCATATCTAGATAAATTTGGTGTAAGTGTATTACTATACATCTTAATTTCTTTATTAGTTTCTCTTTCAAATTCTTGCTGATATCCCCTTCCAATTTCTGCTACGCCTCTAAAATTGCATATTTCTCATAATGATGCATTCCATTTGAGTTCGACTAACAAAACTTTCTCTAAGGTTTCTCTAATCGTTCATTTTAAAATGCGCAGGATTATTTTGAGTACGAGTATCTCAGTAATTTCAAATCCTTCCCATTTGTCATCTAAACACAATTTATATTTTTTTCCACTCAAATCATTTTTTGGGGTAAATTTTCTTTTTAATTGCATTTTCCATCTAAATTTCAATAATGTCTCATATCTAGACAACTTTCGTGTATGTGTATTTACTACACATCTTTATTTCTTTAGAAGTTTCTCTTTCAAATTCTTGCTAATATCACCTTCCGATTTCTGCTATGCCTCTAGAATTGCATATTTCTCATAATGATGCAATCCATTTGAGTTCGATCAACAAAACTTCTTTCTCTAAGGAAAATCGTTCATTTTAAAATGCGCAATATTATTTTGAGTAAGAGTATCTGAGTAATTTCAAATCCTTCCCATTTGTCATTTAAACACAGTTTATTTTTTCCCTAAAAGATAATTCTTTAACAATAGCATAAGTTTCCTGATTAATGCAGATAGAATTCCTATAGTAATTTCTAGAATTTTCTAAAGACATTATGAATATCTAATTGATTAACTCTGGTTCTGAGGTCACACCAGCAAAAAAGTGTCCTGTAAACCTCTATTTATATATTATTGCTGTAGCAGGCATTAGACTAGCTGGAACACTCTGCATGCTCTAAACAAAAATAAAACTCGAAAAAAATTTTGATTTTTAAAAGAAACATTTATAGTTCTATGAATATAAATCCAATTATCGCAGAAATTCTACTACTTCTTCTTCTTCAATTGCGCCAGCCCAGGGTGGGCCATGGTTTTCACAGAATCGTGTTCCAGTCTTCTCTTTCCTTGAATAGACTCTTTCAGTTTTTGATTTTTAGGATCTTTAAGTCTATTTCAAGGCAGTCAATCCCCCGAATTATTGTTTTTCCCCTTTAACGAGCTCCCAATGGTTTGGCCTCGAAGATCCTCTTGGTGGTTCAGTCGTCATTCATTCTAATCACGTGTCCTGCCCATTTCAAACATTGAATAAATGAATTTCCAAGTCTAAGTAGTAAGGTTTATCGGGGTACCTAGGCCGAAGATCGAATCTCCTGTAGCAAGATATTAAAATCCTTACTGGGTATCATTCTTTTATATGCAACAACAATATATAAAGGAAATGAATTTTATTATGTCTGGCCCCTTAAAATTCTTATAGATTTCGGAATTTGTTCTTCTCTTCCAGGTGTAGTTGCATTTCAAACCTCCTAAAATGCTGTTCTTTCAAAAACAGCTAGAGTCTCTTTGTTTCTTTCAGTTAATGTCCATGTTTCAGCACCGTATGAGAAGATTGGTCGAATTAGTGTTGTAACGTCGCAACATACATACACCTCTGTGTTTGTGGGGGCTTAGTAAAAACAATCGCTTAAAGTCCTAGACTTTATTATCTCGATTATCTACAATATATACATGATATAAAACAACATCGTTGGGAGAAACAACCTTCTCCTCAAGCCGCCGACAACCCATTACCTTCTTCTTGAAAGACCCCTCGCAAAAAAGGAGGGGGGGGGGAGAAACAAGGCTGAGAGCAAGGGAATGGTCAGTGGACCGGACTCCTCAATGATAGCCGGCATTCCCCACAGATGTATGCAGGGACATAAAAATCCGAAACCCCTCTGGGTCTGGAACTCCTGCTTTTTTCAGGGGAAAAAATTCCCACGGGTCCTGAGAATGACCGACTCTCTCTCGGTCTCTTGTGATCAACTGCCACAGTGTCTTATAAAGCAATAATTTTGTTCTATCACAGAAATTAACATGAATAATTAAATCATACGCTAGAGCTACAATGTATTTCAAATATCAATTTTTACACTATGTTCTCAAACAATTTTTTAAAGATTTGTTTTCTTGTCATTTATTTGTTTTTTTTAGGGAAAATCTTTACTTTATTAGCGAGTGATCAAAAAACCGGTAAAAATTTTAAAAGTTAGTTATTTCATAACTATTAGAGGTAAAAACATACAATTTGTACCGAACAGATGAAAAGAAAAACAGTCTTTTTTTAACGACGCAAATATAAAAAGAATCTGAAATAGTATTTTTTAATAACTAGATGGCTTCTCCAGTTTTCTGCTATCGGATTATGCAAAGGAGTAGCCCAGATAGCATGCATACTTGCTGCAAGAATGATTTTTTTTTCTGGATAATATCTTGTCATAACAAATTTGACGCGACAAACTTGCAGCAAAACTCCTGCAAGTTAGACGGAACATAAGCGACCACTCCTTTGCAACGTAATTTTGCTGCAAAACTGTGGCAATCTTGTTATGACAAACTTGGAGCAAGCGAAAATTCCCATCATTTCATGAGAGTTAAGATAATGAGCGCATGCGCAAACGTTTCCCGGCCAAAGACAAGAATGACAACATGGCAGACACGCCATTCAGCAAACTGCTATGGATATTTTAAAAGGCATTTATTATTTTAATTATTCTAGTGTGGTTATTTTTTAAAGTAGCATTTCGCTATAATTTGCAACTATCTAAAATTTCTAATAAATTAAATAGATGTGTTAATTCTATTAATTCATTAAGCAAGATTTTTTCGTTTTCATGCACGTGTATTGTAATTTGCATGACTAGTTTGCTGTAAGTTTGATAAGACAAGTTTGCGGCAAACTTGCACGACAAGTGTACTGTAACTTGCCTGACAAGTTTGCTGCAAGTTAGAGGTCAAGTTTGCTGCAAGTTGGAGGTATGGTGACTTCGAAATTTGCGTAGACTTGCTGCAGTCTTGTTTCAAACTTGCAGACTTATCAGGCTGAACTTGCTGCAAGTTTACAGGCTTGCAAAGCAAGTTTGCTGCAAACTAAATTTGCTATCTGGGAGATATTTAAAAAGATTATCTTGCACGAAATAAATGATCTCCACAGTATAGCTAACTCATAGAAATGCTGTTCTTAGCTCCTCTTACTTTCTCTGTTGTGACGACTTAAATGTTCTCGAGTGAAGAGGGTAGCGTGAAGAAGGATCACAATTACGATAAAATTGGACTTTTATTTCTTGAGTAAATACGGCTCTATACAAGGGGATTCTAATCTCGACAAAACAAGTCGAAATGCAAAGGATTGTCGCCTGCATAACATCAACACGACGGTCACAGTCGATAAAAAAGAGATTAAATGATCTCGCACAAGTGGGGGCGCTTCTCCAGGGTGCAAATTGAAACCCAATTTATTCCCCGTTCGGTATCCGTGAGACTCTGCCGCCCACTAACTACATCTCTCCCACCTCCCTATATGAGCGGACTTTAACGAATCTCCCTAACTTAATTATTAGAAAGATGGCTCCGGTCAAAAAGACGCGAAAGCCTCCACGAGGTCAAAACACCTCCGTAAAAAATGTCGAAAAGCCCCGAGTCTTACAGGATCTCACAGGATGAGTTCGCAACAGTAATGCCTGGGCCAAGCCCTCTAGTACTGGAGTAACTATTACTTGATATGTAAAAACTATGAAAATGGGTTGGCATGATATATAAGTCCCGAGTCGAAAAATTCTAGGCTTTTTATACATCGGGGTCAATTACGGTGCCCCTAACCCTTTTTTTCGTTGAAAAGCGGTTGGCGGTGGAGTTAAGATTCCAGTTACATGGACACTCCAGCTAAGGTTACAGGTAATTTTTTAGCTGAATTCTCATAGGAGGCTTCAAATCAGCTGATTAATTTCTGTTGTTAATTCTGGACAAAGGGGTCTTGGTCTTCACACTATACTTCAAGAATGAGAAAAATGACAGTGTGGCATTGAGGGCGATATCACTATATGAAAGGTATGCGAAATGGTAAAGAAACAATGCAAGTAATTTGCATTGACCGAAAGAATAAGTACGACAAGCAGTAATATAGAGAAGCAGTAGCTAAATGGTGGTCCCTGAAGAGTTTTTGATAGTCCCCAGAAAAAACGAATGATTATTTATGGTAATGATTTGTTTTTTCTTGTTCTCACCATTTTTTCTATAAAAAATGAATACACATGAGTGAGAAAGCACTGAAAATTTTAATTCAACTTTCTTCGATTTTCATTAAAGCAACATATTTGGGAGAAAAAAGATTTTCATCCGTCACAGCAATTAAATCTCGATATCGCTCTAGGCTTGAAATAAACGCAGCTCTAAGTTTTTTAAAATTACGATATAACTTTTCTACTTTCAATATGGGCATTTTGTATTAATAAAATAAAAGTTTCTAATTATTATTCAAAAATTAGGCACCAAAATATTAATTCGGGATCGGTAAAATTTTTAAATTTACAGAATTGTAAAGTACCATATGAGGTAGGCAAAAAGAAATGGTTTCTATTTTGGCTGAGAATTATCTTGTAATAAAATATAATTTATGATTATATTTAAAATTATCATATACGTACCTAATTTATTATTTAAGGCAAATATAAAAGAAAAATATTTACATAAAATCTAAGTTCAGTGATAAATCGTATGACAATAATGCAGACAATTTTTAAATAATTTAAAATAAGAAATGATTCAACGAGATGGTTAAAGGAATGACGTCATAATGATAGAAAAAAATGTTATTTTTAATTATTTATTATGTGATAAATTGATAAATTTAATAGTCTGGAAAAAAAAAATTTTAACGAGTGGTCATTAAACGATCGAAAATGATGAAAATTGATTTCTGAGTACATAGAATCGGATAGATAGTTTACAAGATGATAAACTTTACTCGCTTTGAATTTTGCCAACCCTAACTGATCAAGAGTCTAATATGAATGCCTCTATCCGTTCCAGGTCCAACCGCTTCATAAATTCGAGGACAGAAGAGCAGATAACTTAGGCTATTATTGTACAGGGGATAAATATATTTACTGTCTTTTCTATTTTAAATTCATATATTTGTTGGTGCGTCAAATAAAAATTGTATACTTAGTGGTCCTTAAGTTCTAAAGTTTGCAGACTGCTGGTAATATATATATATATATATATATATATATATATATATATATATATATATATATATATATATATATATATATATATATATATATATATATATATATATATATACATATATACATACATATATATATACATATACATATATATATATACATATATTATATATATATATATATGTATGTACATATATATATATATATCCGGATGTGTATGATATGCTCTTAGGCATTAATGTGAATCTGCTTTCTTTTTTGTTGTTTCTGCTTAATTAATGCAATATATTTAAACCAGTTGTCATGTGTTCTTAGTTGTCTATATGTTCTTAGGCATTAATGTGCATCTGCTTAATTAATGCAATATATTTAAACTAGTTGTGCTGCAGTAGTATGTGGCAGTATTTGTCTTCAAATAAACTTTGTTAAAGTAAGTCGACTTTAATTAGGTTAAAACTACATACTATTCGGTGATCCTCACAGCCTAAAAGAAATAGTACTTTAATTTTATGACTGGTGTTATATATATATATATACATATACATATACATATACATATACATATATATATATATATGTCAAATAGAGAACTGTAGAGCCACTTTTCGGTAGCCGACAGAACTAATCAAGCTATACATATACATATACATATACATATACATATATATAAGATGATATATGATATATATATATATATATATATATATACATACATATATATATATATAAATATATATATATATATATATATATATATATACATATATACATATATATATATATACATAATATGTATCTATATATACATATATACATACATATATATATATATATATACATATACATATACATATACATATATATAGAACTTGGAGGACTTTGGGACCACGATATATATATATATATATATATATATATATATATATATATATATATATACATATACATGCAGCCAGATGCGCAACTAAAGTGCGCAGTAGACCCTATGGACGAATCCACATACTTGGCTCATTTTGTGGCCCAGCGTGTGAATGCAACCCTTGAACTATATATATATATACATATACATATAATATATATACATATATATATATATACACATATACATACATACATATATATATATATAATTTATATACATATATATATATATATGTATAATATATGTATATATATATATGTATATATATGTTTATATATATTATATATATATATATATATATATATATAATATATATATATATATATATATATATATATATATATATATATATGGCATGCACTAAGAAATATGACTTTATATATAACACATAAATAGAGAGTTACTAAGTGAATGTGCCCAGAATACAGCACTGTTTAAGGAAACTGTTTACCTTAAACAGTGCTGTATTCTGTTTTAAGGTTTTTTTTTTGTTTTAAGGAATTGTTTTAAGGAAAATATACAAAAGTCTTTTTTCTTACATACTGGTGAGAGATAAACAACTAGAGGCTTAGAGCCCGTTCGAAAGGTTGCTTATGCTTTGCAAACTAGTGTGCAAACTAGAGATAATAGCTTCAAATTTCACAATGCCAGTTTCAGTTCAAATAGAGTGCACTTGTTTCGTTATCGGATATTTTCCTTCTCTTCCGAACGTGATTATCAAAATTTCCAGGCTATTTATATCAGTTGATCATAATCTGTTAAAATTCAGAAATCTTGTTGTGATTTTTTCTGAATCGGAGATTATCTCGAAATGCATCGCGTGTTAGAGATGAACTTTGGAATGAACTATTTGGATAAAGGAGTATCTCGTGCAGCTCTAATATCTAGAGTATCACTACTCAAAATCCTCGATTTGCCGAACGATGGCCGATTGGTTAGGGTGCTGGCCTTCGGTACCAGAGTTCGTGGGTTCGAATCCCACTGTGGCATGGATGTTCGTAGCCATTCGGAATCGGCTTTAAGCAGTAGGTCCCGGTCTCATTAGCCCTTGTGTTGCAAAAAGTAGACCGTAGCGCTCCAAACCAAACCAATCTACCCTCGATTTCTCTATTCTGTGTCTTGGAAGCTGATTATAGTGAGATACGAGATGCCTAAGATTAAAATCTTTATCAAATGTTTTTAGCCTTTGCTGACAATAGATAGGATTGATCTCGGAAATCGTTCATTATAAAATGCGCAATAGTTTAAAAAATCTTTATCTTCATATTTTATCAACGAATTATCAATAAAAGATGTGCTGAATATTTGTAAGATAGATTTTATGAAAATCGTTATCATTGTGGAAATATGCTGTAGCAGGCATTAGTCTAGGTGGGGTGTGTTCCCCTCCTTACTGTTGTTTTTTCTTTCTCTTTTGCTTTTATACCGCATTTACTTGTATATAAATGGACAGTTTTTCTTCATATGAAAAATTGGTGGAAGCTATTATCTCCTTTACAACGCACTTCATTTGTTTGACAAGGACTTTCCAGATTGCAATCCAATTGATACACGGATAAAATAAATAAAAGTCATTCTTCAGTCGATTCTATTTTTAAAAATTTCTAATGCTAAAATCTTTTGTTTTCCAATGCAGCAGTCAGAATAGATAGACTAAATAATTTGAACTCTCAATCTCTTAACCCACTTCTTCAATGGTGCGCCAGGGCAGGGGTGGGTCATGGCCTTCGCAGAATCAAGTTCCAGGTGTCTCTTTCCTTGAATAGACTAACTTTTAGCTTACCAGGACAACATTGGAAGTAAAAAGAGACGAGTTTACTTCTAATGTTGATAACGAAATAATTCCTAAAACTGATAACGATAAAGGGTAAGAAAAGTGTCCTGCCCATTTCAAACATTGAATAAATGAATTTCTTAACCCTTTAATGCAGTGATTCTCAACCTTTTTTCCTGTAGCAAGATATTAAATTCCTTACTGAGAGAAAAATTATAAGATGCAAAATGTTTTAGTAATTTTCTTCAGTAGAGTTACAAGTCAAAGTTCATAGGTTCGAATCCTACTGAGGCACAGATGTTAGTAGCCCTTCGGAATCGGCTTTAACCCGTTCGCGACCAACGTCTCGTGGCCGAGACTCAGCGATTTCACTCTTATCTGCCTAGCGTCGCCTCCACGTGAAGAGCTCCGGTTGATATTGGGAGACCAGCATCGAGTATGCCTAATCAGAGATCGGAACGTTTTATTTGAATTTTTAAATGCTAGATTTAATCACTAGATGACTTTACACATCAACGGTTTTCACAACGGTCGACTCGTATAGCGTTTACGTGCTGATCCTCAAGGGGTTAAGGAGTAGGTCTTGTCTTAAAAAAATAGACGTTAAAAAAAATAGATCGTAAGTTCCAACCAATGCTGTTGATTAAGTACATATATCTGAATGTTGGCCCAATTTCATGCAGAATGTAGGAAATGAAAATAACTGTTTGTGGGACAACCATGTAAGTTTTCTTTCATTAATGGTAAAAATCCTGTAAATTAGATAATTAAAGTAATAAATTTATTTAGTATTTTTTAAATTAAGTTTGAAAGCCGAAACCTGTTCACATCGCCGCCCTCTCGAAACAAGCTCAATGCCCACTAATATAAACCACCGCTCTCTGCGGAGTGGTAACGCTCCCATTCAGAACCACTTCTTTAATGCATGAGTCATTTCTGATGATTGGCTATCGACACATATCTGAAATCATAGATATTATGGATTGCACAGACTAAATTAAAATGAAGTTTAAACAACTCTGAATACTACAGCATATCATGTTGGTTATCAGCTATCATAGGCAAACTCTTTAATACTTTCAAGTGTTTTTCAGTATCGCAAATATATTTCTGAGTGTTGCTCCTTTATTTAGTCAAATTTACCTTTTATTGGCTAACTGTATAATATCACTTAACTTGCTTTTACTTTTCTTTTGGCTAACTGGCATTACACCATCCTCTTTATAATCATTATCCTTCTTACAATAATCAAAAGCTTCTTTATTACTGCCGCACATAACCTCTATATGAGCGTTAGGAAGCCAGTTTTTTAATGTTGAAAACTTTGTTCTTACTTTAAATAAAAGAAAATATTGTCAAATTGACACGATTAGAAATAGGGCAAAACTCCTTACCATACACTAAGTATTCAATACGATGACGTTGAACTACCAAAGGCTCGGCATAAATGACATTCTATGATGTTTAAACATCTTAGGATGTCATTTATGAAAAAGGAAAAACTTCTTGAAAAAATATTTGTTTGGTATTACATGTAAATTAATACCAAACAAATAATACAAACAATACACTGTAAAAGGGAATTTTATGATAGATAAAGCCATTGTCAGTCCATGTATCTGCCGAAAAAGTAAATTTATGAGTGCTGTTTATATAATTATAAAGTGTCGATCCAAAAGAAAAAATTATAAATAATAATAATTAATTGAAAAGTTTGTAGGTTGTTTATAATATTGCTATATACCTACTCTGAAAAGGAAAACTTGTTTTAAAAAAACATAAAAATTCTACATCTTACTTTTTAATGGTATCAAAAAAGATACACCATGCATTAAAGGGTTAACAAACTTAAGTAATTTAAATTCCTCACTTGATTTCCTATATTATTATTTTATTTATAAAATTTCATCATAAATTCTATATATATAAATAATTGTAAATAGAAATTATAGAGTTAATTTGGTATTTTATAGGGAATTATTTAATTAATAAATAGATTAGATTCATAAAAGGAAAATTTTTCTATGATTTTCTTAATTATGGAAAAAATGACACATTTTTCCATAATAAACATTAAAAAAATTTTTCTTTAGCTCCTCGACTGTTTCTTGGGACGCATTTATATGCTTTAAGTCACATGTGGTTGATGGTTATACACCCCTGATATACAAATTTCCGGATTGATAGTTGTTAATTATTGTGAAGTTAATTAAAAGTCTAATTAGTGATTTTACAGTATAGAAGTTTACTAACAGTGGTATTAAGATGTAGAAATACTTCTATTGAATAACATTTTTCTCTTTTTATTAACTATAAATGCTTGTATTGTTTCATAGTTGTATCGTAATCAAATCGAAAGAATAAAATTTTTTTCCTGCTTAATAGAATATATACTTTTTGTCCTAAATTAAAAAAATTATAGGCATAAATACGGTATTTCACTTTTCATAAAAGATACGTACATTCATTTTCTCTTTCATTTATAGTTAAAAATATGAACTGACTACTGATAAAAACCCTTGCAGATGTTAAGATGTATTAATATTTCTATTGGATAACATTTTCCTTTTTTTATTTTCTCTAAATGCTTGTCTTGTTTTATAGTTATATCGTAATCAAGTTGAAAGAATAAAATTTAATTCCTATGTAATAGAATATGTACTTTTTGCCCTAAATTTAAAAGAAATGCGGTTCTTACATAGGCATAAATACGGTATTCCACTTTGCATCAAATATACGTACATTCATTTTCTCTTTCATTTATAACTAAAAAACTGAACTGACTACTGATAAAAAACTTGCAGATGTTAAGATATATTAATATTTCTATTGAATAACATTTTCCTTTTTTATTTTCTCTAAATGCTTGTCTTGTTTTTTATAGTTATATCGTAATCAAATTGAAAGAATAAAATTTATTTCCTATGTAATAGAATATGTACTTTTTGCCCTAAATTTAAAAGAAATGCGGTTCTTACATAGGCATAAATACGGTATTCCACTTTGCATCAAATATACGTACATTCATTTTCTCTTTCATTTATAACTAAAAAACTGAACTGACTACTGATAAAAAACTTGCAGATGTTAAGATATATTAATATTTCTATTGAATAACATTTTCCTTTTTTATTTTCTCTAAATGCTTGTCTTGTTTTTTATAGTTATATCGTAATCAAATTGAAAGAATAAAATTTATTTCCTATGTAATAGAATATGTACTTTTTGCCCTAAATTTAAAAGAAAAGCGGTTCTTACATAGGCATAAATACGGTATTCCACTTTGCATCAAATATACGTACATTCATTTTCTCTTTCATTTATAACTAAAAAACTGAACTGACTACTGATAAAAAACTTGCAGATGTTAAGATATATTAATATTTCTATTGAATAACATTTCCCCCTTTTCATTTTCTCTGAATGTTTGCCTTATTTCATGGTTATATCGTAATCAAATTGAAAGAGTAAAATTTATTTCCTGTATAATAGAATATGTATTTTTTGACCGAAATTTAAAAGAAATGCGGTTCTTACATATGGATAAATAAGGTATTTCACTTTGCATAAAAGATACGTACATTCTTTTTCTTTTCGTTTAAAACTAAAAATCTGAACTGACTACTGATAAAAACACTTGTAGATGTTAAGATGTATTAATATTTCGATTGAATAATATTTTCCTCTTTTTATTTTCTCTAAATGGTTTTGTTTCATAGTTATATCGTAATCAAATTGAAAGAATAAAATTTATTTCCTGTGTAATAGAATATGTACTTTTTGCCCGAAATTTACAAGAAATGCAGTTCTTACATATGCATAAATACGGTATTTCACTTTGTATAAAAGATACGTACATTCATTTTCTCTTTCATTTATAACTAAAAATCTGAACTGACTACTGATAAAAAAAACTTGCAGATGTTAAGATGTAGCAATATTTCTAATTAATAACATTTTCCTATTTTCATTTTCTATGATTGCTTGTCTTATTTCATGGTTTTATCGTAATCAAATTGAAAGAGTAAAATTTATTTCCTGTATAATAATATATGTACTTTTTGCCCGAAATTTAAAAGAAATGCGGTTCTTACAACATAGACATAAATAAGATATTTCACTTTATATAAAAGATACGTACATTCTTTTTCTTTTCATTTATAATTAAAAATCTAAACTAACAGCTGATATGTAAAACTTGCAAATGCTAAGATGTAGCAATATTTCTATCGAATATCAGTTTCCTCTTTTTATTTTCTCTTAATGCTTGTCTTGTTTCATAGTTATATTGTAATCAAATTGAAAGAGTAAAATTTATTTCCTGTATAATAGAATATGTACTTTTTACCCGAAATTTAAAAGAAATGCGGTTCTTAATAGACATAAATAAGGTATTTCACTTTACATAAAAGATATGTACATTCTTTTTCTTTTCATTTATAATTAAAAATCTAAACTAACAACTGATATAAAAAACTTGCGGATGTTAAGATGTAGCAATATTTCTATTTACTAACATTTTCCTCTTTTTATTTTCTCTAAATGTTTGTCTTGTTTCATAGTTATATCGTAATCAAATTGAAAGAGTAAAATTTATTTCCTGTGTAATAATTATGTACTTTTTGCCTTAAATTTAAAAGAAAACAGTTCTAACATAGGCATAAACATGGTATTTCACTTTTCATAAAAGATACGTACATTCATTTCCTCTTTCATTTATAACTAAAAAACTGAACTGACTACAGATAAAAAAAACCTTGCTGATGTTAAGATGCAGCAATATATTTTTTAATAACACTTTCGCCTTTTAATCTTCTCTGAATGCTTGCCTTATTTCATGGTTATATCGTAATCAAATTGAAAGAGTAAAATTTGTTTCCTGTTTAATAGAATATGTACCTTTTGCCCGAAATTTAAAAAAAAATAATGCGGTTCTTACAACATAGACATAAATAAGGTATTTCACTTTATATAAAAGATACGTACATTCTTTTTCTTTTCATTTATAATTAAAAATCTGAATTGACAACTGATATAAAAAACTTGCAAATGCTAAGATGTAGCAACATTTCTATCGAATAACATTTTCCTCTTTTTACTTTCTCTAAATGTTTGTTTTGTTTCATAGTTATATCGTAATCAAATGAAAGAATAAAATTTATTTCCTGTGTAATAGATTATGTACTTTTTGCCCTAAATTTAAAAGGAATGCGGTTCTAACGTAGGCATAAATACGGTATTTCACTTTGCATAAAAGATACGTACATTCATTTTCTCTTTCATTTATAATTAAAAATCTGAACAGACTACTGATAAAAAAAACTTGCAGATGTTAAGTACCATGTCACACTTCAAAAATGCGAAATTTAAAGTGGTCACTTAATTTTGTCATCCATGAATGGCTGGTTAAATAGTTTATGGAGAACTTTTTGCATCAATAAGTGAAGCATCCTCATCACGTCAAATAGTTATTCAAAGCAATTTCAATGAACTGGCCGAAAGGGAATATTTTTTTGCGGAGCGAGGTTGGAGCCGTGGAGAGGAAGGTTTCCTGTCTTGCCGATGGACCTCAATCAATCAATCCAGGATGTCGAAAAGGAAGAAAAGAGACCAACGTTCAGTCAGTCAGTCTGGTGATGGGTTGAACTTGAACTCTACCAGCAGGACGTGACCAAGGTTGTTCGAAAATCGGATGATTTGCAAACTGAGGATGTGGACTCATACGATTGTTGCAGATTACTGCCACCAGGGTAGGCTTAAGATTCTTAGAAGTCTTAAGCACTTAAGACTGGGGCACCTCCATATATGTATAAATCAAAACAAAAAACAATGAGCATTAAAAACAACTTTATTTATGAAAATAAAAACATTATTTACAACAAAATGGTAAATAAAGATTTTGTTCCACTTTATTTGAAAATTTTTTTCAATCTTTTTTAATTGAAAAGTATGACCAGATTCTCAAAATTAATCTTTTTTCCATGCAACTAGCAATACAGACAGATATCTCAATGCTAAACACTACTGCAGTTACTCATTTAGCACCACCCAAGGATCACGTGTAGATGAACGAATGTTACGTTCATGAGTAACATTATCCCCGCTAGATCCTCGTAATTTTGAAGCAGGGACCAAGCAGAAGACCGCAAGGCTCGGCCTGCCACCTTAAGAAGTATGTTAACTTGGAGAACATTGCGATTACGACTTTGAATTTGGACGACGTAGCGACCACGAACCTATTTTACCTGCCAGTCGCCATTAATGAACACGGCTAAACTTTGGCTCGAGCCTTGAACTGAAAACCCTCCGATTGTGAGATCGAAGCCTTTGCCAACTGAGCTACTGCGGTTCTCAAAAATAATCTGCTTCATTAAATAGAGAAAGAGAGATAAAGCATTACTTCTGGCGTGTTGTGCAGCTGATCTGACAGGAATTTTAATGTATTTCAAGTGAGAAAATGAATGCTAAGTTAATGCTAAAAATATACGAAATTTAAGGTGTACACTTGGAAAGGAACATTCAGTACCGTCTGCTACAATCATTTTGTAAAGTTCAACACAACTGAACCTTGCTTTTTAGGTTTTTTACAGCCTTCACAAAAAGTCTGTTCATTTCATTTACATGAGAAGAATTTTTTCCTTCTATTTCATGATCATTTACAGAATTCTTTTTGAGTACTCTTAATATTATATATTTGTACATAGTTTTTAAAACCAATGGAGTAACCGCTTTTCAGATCCTGGTTCAGCTACACCATTTGCAATGTAGTACCATGTAAGTCTCCCAAAAAACTTTCCGAATATCCCATTTAGAATAATCCAGAAATGATTTTCCTTTTTTTAAAGTTAGCACTGGTATTCGTTAAGTGTACACATAGATTCCCAAAGAAATTTCCAAATATCTCCACCCAAAAATAATCCAGAAACGATTTTCCTTTTTTAAAATTAGCACTGGTATTCGTTAGATGTATACACATTCTCCCAAAGAAATTTCCTAATATCTCCACCCAAATATAAGACAATGAAATTTGAATTTTTTTGTTTTGCTTTAGTGATATTTGTTAATTGTACACAGTCTCCCAAAGAAATTTCCCAATATCTCCATCCAAAAATAAAACAATGAAATTTGAATTTTTTTGTTTTGCTTTAGTGATATTTATTAAGTGTATACACAGTCTCTCAAAGAAATTTCCAAATATCTCCACCCATTTATATTAATACGATGAAATTAGAATTTTTTGTTTTGCTTTAATGGTATTCAAAATATCGTTAGGTGTATCTTTTACACCTAGTCACACAAATGTACATAGTCTCTCCAAAAAATTCATCTTTTCAAAGTTAGAAAATATTTTCTGTTCAAATCATTCAGTATTATAGAAATTGCTTCATTTTTTTCTACCTTTCGTTTTAGTTTTAGAAGCGAACCGATGTATTTTGCTTAATGTATTTTGCTATTCTCTGTGGTTATATTGTCAGTTGGATTCATCTGAAGAACTTTTGTTACTATTGAATATAAATATCAATCTAGAATAACCTGAGTGACTTTGCTATTTAAGCTAGTAAACTATATTCAGATGATGTATGGAAAGTAGAATAAGTTTTCCTGCACACTTTAGCGTAGGCGATATTTTCGAGGTTTTCTCCAAGGTTTAGTCTTTCCACTCTTACATATTCATCTACAAATTCTCTTACATATCAACACTCAAATTCGACAAGGACACCATTTTATTCATCAAGTAACAAGAATTAAAAAATTATATAGAGTTACGTATACATAGAAAAATAAAAGAATTCATATGCTACTGTGTCATTGCGAATGATTAGTAAAAAAAATGGAAAAAAATGTAAGACGGAAATATTTTGACGTTATTCTCTAATGTTGATTTTTATATACATCCGAAGATGAAGAACAGCTATAAAATATGAGAATAACATTCTACTTAGAAAGTGGATAGTTTAAAAATATTTTATACGATTGCTTAAGTAATGTGTCACAACTCACAAGAACAGCACAAAGTTCACCATTTTTTTCAAGAAAATTTTTCTCAACAGCCTTTTTTTTTAACTCGTTGCCAAAGACAAGATATAAAGGTAGCTCATTTAAAATATTACATCGTGACATCACATTTAGTAACGTGACCGCGTGACCCTGTTAAATAAACTTTTAGAATACCCAATATGCAGTATTCATGCATATTAATGTAGGCTATTTTTCTCAAATACTTACTCCAATGCTTATCCATACAAACGAGCACTCAGACTCGACATTAATATTACTCTATTCTGGAGGTAACAAACTCTTTAATAAAAATATTACGGCTGCTTACGAAGAAAAAATTACTTTTTTTGCATACAAAGAATCCTAGGTTTGTGATTTTCAATTTTTCTTAAATATTTATCTGCATCCATTTAAAGATGAGATCTAGCCTAAATTCTAAGAATATCATTTTATTGAGAACTAAAAGTTCCTAAAAAATTATAAAAAAATATATTTAATTGCTTAAGGGGGACATAGTATCTCCGCAGACTTAAAGTGTAACTTATAATAGTTTTTTTATTTATTATAAAATAAAATGTTTTGTTCCTTTTAGAATGATTTTTTTTCAAGTAGTATACTATTTAAAATAACATAAAAATATGAGACAACAATAAACAGAAAATTTACTTACCCTCACGATAGCTTTTCATATATATATATATATATATATCAGAAACAATATTTTATTCCAAATAAAAGATAAATATCTTTTTCATTGTGTAGACTGAAAATTTTAAAGATACCTGACATTTGAAAATATATATTAAAAAATAAAAACATTTACTTAGTAAACTGAAAATTAAACTAATATGTTTTATCTTGTGATAAAATAAAATATATCTTTCGTAT
>CM063498.1:106865882-106868382 GCA_032207245.1 Pardosa pseudoannulata | reverse complement strand
AGTTCTATGTGCTAAATATGTTGTTGGCTTTAAAATATTTTGGTTGCTGTATTTATTTTACATTTCATTCATATTTTTGAATATCGTTTATCAAAATATTTGTCATAAAATGAGTCAATTTTTTTAAGTCAAGTACTTTTTCTGGTTACAGAATGGGTTATAACAAGAAAAAAAATAAAAACATTGTTATAATGAAAAATATTGCATATTTAGATAACAAATTTTTACAAGCTGTATTTAACATATCTGAAGATAGTCAGATATGTTAAATACAGACATATTTCTATATAGATACTAAACATGTAAAAACAATTAAAGCACTTAATTAATATGTAAAAGCACAGGAGTATGTTTAAAGAATGTTTTTAAATTATCTTAATTTTTATAAAAGCGTTCCAATTTTAATAAAAAAAATTTTTTTGTGACTTTTAGCATCTTAAATACTTGTATTTGATGCAACGGCATAATTTACGTTCATAATAAGAATACATTTAAAAGCTTATTTTTTTTACAAAGAAAATTTTTACAAGAAAAATTCAAGTAAATTTTCATTAAATTATATTTAACATACATAGAAATGTTCCAAGTGGATTTTCACTGCTTTCATTTTACTATTAAAAATTCATAATTTAGAATTCTTTCACTTAATAATTATTTTCCTTTTTTTTTAATTCTACCTCTTGATTACAAACTTTAAAATACATTTTTGACTTAAAGTTTTCTGACAGTTGTTTGATATTTTTATTGCTCGATTTAAATAAAAGATGGGAATTAAATTAAAAGATTTCTTTGAACAGTCTTCACAATATGACAAAGAAATTTCTCTACGTCAGTGTCTTCTGTGCCTTTAACTTGAAAATTATATTAGTTGAATACGTATACTTTCTTTCAAATAAGAGTAAATATTTTATAAGCAATGTAACTTTTAATTTTTTTTTCTCACTCTTCTTAAAAATTGAACCAGACATATTAAAAAGAATTAATTTTCCATTTTATAAATACATAAGCCAAAAATGAAAACAATCATAATTTCCTAGAAATGGGAAAACCAGAGATCAAATGAATTGTTATATATTATTGGAATTTTGCTTTAATAATTAAACAATGAATCTCAAAGTAGCTAAACATTTCACATATTATAACTTAGACTGAAATTTTATGAGAAATGAAATACTTAAAAAAAAGAGCTTTATAAACTGTCAATTTTATTTTCAGTTTTAAAAGACAATAAATAAATACAAACGTCATACAGTGTATAAAAACAGAAAAACAAACGAAACAATTTCAAGATTCAGAACTAATTTTGGACATCCAAACATTTTATGTGTGAAGGTGACATTAAATAACTTTCGTCGACAGGTATTCTTGACAAAATATTTTTGTGAATGTAAGTTTTTCTTTCAAAGTAATATTTATCAGATTAAACTGAAAGTTCTAAAATATTACTGACATTTATTTATTTTCGCGATAATGACGAGGATTGACATGATGGATATTAATAATATTGCATGTTAATAATACATTTTAAACCTGCGTTCACACAAAGTAAAGGTATTTATTTCCTTAAGACTAAGTTTATGGCTAAAAAGCTCTATAAACTAGTTAAAATATAACAAGAAAACAAGTAAAGAAACAGGTTAACTAAACAAGTTAAAATAAAAGGGGCTAATAGACTTAAGGAAAAAGTAACTAATAATTTCAATAATTAATAATTCCAATTTGTCAGGTAGTCACATTATGAATGATTCGGATTTTGTTGTGTATCGTTGAATTTATTCCACTTATTTAGCCTTTAGAAAAATTAAATACCTTTAAGTTTTGGTAACATTATTTAGACATATAAATTAACATAATGCGCACCATTTACAATTATTATGCTGTTCAAACAAATCATTTACAGCTGATATTTCATTATAATGTTCTCAAAAGATAAGAACAAGTTTTTTCAGCTGGAACTTGATATATCATGCATTTTAATTATATATCTATCACTTTTGTCTCTTATCACTTGATATGTTTTCAAATACTTGAATACCACTAGAAACGACTTTAAAATGTTTGTTGTAATATTAAGAAATATTGTGAAAATATTAATAATATTATTTCATTATATTATTAATTTTAAAAATATAATATTATTAATTTTAAAAATATAATATTATTTCATTATAATATTATATTTATGTCATTTGTTCTGCAATTTAAAACCAATCACAAAAGGCTACATCTGACAAAAATTATTGCTTTAAACATGCAAGCAGTTTTATCAATTTTGATATATTATCCGCTACGTACAGATGGTAACTGCTTTTACAAATTAATAATACAAACATTAATTTTTTGACTTATTGTTTAATATACATAATTCAAACCATTAAATAAGACTCAATTGTTCACTATGTTTGATAATCCCTAATATGTGTTAAATACCATTTTATTTATATTCCTCGTAGATCCTATTTAATGCCAAAACAAATATATATTGAATAAAAATTAGGAA
>CM063498.1:106830882-106853382 GCA_032207245.1 Pardosa pseudoannulata | reverse complement strand
TTCTCAGATAAAGGTACTTTTATTTTATTTGGACACCAGAAACCCAATGCTTGCGCATGCGCATTTTTATTTCATTTTTGTGGTCGGAGGAGAGGACCTATCAAAAATACATCGTTATTAACCCTTTGACAGTTTCATTTTTTTCCAGAATTCGATCAAAAAATGTCACATTTTTTATTGCATTTTTTTTACTCATTTTACATTTTTAAGTAAAGATATGTTATTTAAATTAACATTTCTAATATTTTTAAGCATTCATTACAACTTTTTTTTTTCTTTCTAGAAAAGCATCATAGAATTGAAGTTTACCTTTAGTATCATCGATATCCAAGTTAATTTTGGAAATACCAGCGAAAGCAAATCTAGGAGGCGGATCCGAAGGATTATCCCAATTAATTAAAAAAATTGTCTTGCTTGACTGATTCCATCTGTCTTACTATCAAAGTCACTACTATCCAGGTCATCTAGTAAATTTTCGCTACTATCATTTACAGATAATTCAGTTTCTGATTCCGAGTCACAGTTCGAATCATAAGAAATTAGCTCCATACCCTCTGAATTATCCATTATTTAAAAGTAAAAATATATTATTCAACTCTTACATGAATAAAATTATCAGGCGGTTAGTAAAATATAACCAGAAAGCTATACAGTGAAAGATAACAATTCGTCTTCTGATACAAAACATGCGAAAAAACCCGCGCTTTTGAACCAATCAGAGTAGAAAATACAATAACAAAAACATATACAAACTATCATTTACTGGATAAATTTACGAATAATTTGTTACTAAAATTTGAAAAAATACGGTCGAAACATTGCAAGCGAAATAGAAATCAGATTGCCCGTACGCCGCACGGGCAAATCAGGGAAGGGATTAAATTAAAATGATTTAATATAAAGATGAGATTTAATTTTTTAACTTCTTTGTGTCTTATATTTGTGCTTTTGAAATGTTAATAAAAAGATCTACAGTCCAAAATACGTTTAAAAATTAATGTTTCAAATAATCCGAAATAGATTTTAAGATTTAAGTATATTTGGCAATACAAATTTTCTGTTCATAATCAAAAGCAATTTTTTTGGTATTTTGCTCAGTAAAGTTGCACCGGGCCTCCGACACCCGATGTAACTTTCGTCCTCGCAGGTTAAAGCTTATTCACAAAAGTAAAGTCTATTTGTAAAGTCCGTTTAATTAAAGTTAAATTTTTTAAACTTATTGTTTGGAGTCCAGGTGAATTTTCCAGTTTCCGGATTTTATCAAATTTATTTTGAGCTCTTAATTATTTTTTCACAAGACTATGTTTAGAATTTCAGATATCTTTTGAATTAAAGTTTATAAAAATATTACTGATATTTACAGAGTAAAGCAATGAATCTGGACATTTTCTTATATATGTATATGTATATCTATGTATCTATCTTTCTATGCATGTATGTTATTTTTAATTCCTTGAATAGTTTCATACTGTACATTTTAATAAGCATGTATAAAAGTTTAAAACTTATAACTTTAATAGGAAGAAATATCTATAACATTTTTTGAAGCATGGTTTGGTGTGCTACGGTCTACCTTTGGAACAGGAGGGCTGATGAGACCGGGGCCTACATCTTAAAGCCTATTCCGAACGGCTTCGAACATCCATGCCACTGTGGGATTCGAACCCACGAACTCCGGTACCGAAGGCCAGCACCCTAACCAATCGGCCATCGTTAGGCTTTTGAGGCATGGAATTAGCGGAAAAACAAATATGTCGAAAAAATATTTAAAGATTTCATGTACTACATAAAGCTTCTTTAAATGAAATCAAGTAATTTTTGAATATTAATGATTTCAGACTTCAAATTTTGCATGAATTTGTAGAAATATTAGAGCAATACTTTGAGAGCGATAAAATATTCACCATATTTTGGGTATTACGTCTCCTTAACGTAATTATGTACCATTAATAAAAATATGGTATGGCTAATATACTAAGACATATTGGATTGTCAAGGTAACGAATTTACTTATCATGCAATTATTTTTATTGCATTTATTCTATTTATACTTCTCTGCGTGTTTGTCTAGAACTTTTGTATATGCATTTTCCCCATGAGTTCGTAGTTTCATTCAAGATAAGTAAATCGAAAATATTTTCAAAATAATGACCGAATCTGTTTTAGTGTTGTTACGAAACACACATATAACTATTCATTGTTTTGACTAGAATGTCTTCCATACCATTAGTTGGGAATTTTATCGCCTCAGTGTATTATAATTGATTGCGTCCTACATAAAAAGAAAGGGAACTGGTTCAGATATAAGAATTTCCTGTGTCATAACATATGACGCACATGGTTTCGAAATATCGTAAGGAATTTATTCCGTATCTGTAATTTTTCAGTAGGATATCATTGCAGTAACCGATTTCCTTACTGTTAGTGAGTTCTGAAATATTAACAGCTTTCCTAATTATAATCTAACTAAAGTTGAGTACGGTAAAATAAAGTACAATATAATCTCTATTCATCGTTTTTCAAGTGGACAGTAATAGAAAATGATGAATGTGAGCAAACGATATCCTTTCTTCCTCAGTGGCATGACAGCCCAGGATGGGCCTTAGCCTTCTCTAGAATTCCATACCAGGCAGTCCTATCTTTGGCTCTGGATTCCCAATTTGAAATTTTCAAGGATCGTATGTCTTTCTCAATGTAGTCTAACCATCTAAGTTTTGGTCGTACTCTCATTCGGGTTCCTATTGGTTTGGCCGTAAAAACTTTTTTTTTTGTGGATCTATTGTTATTAAGTCGAACTAGGTGTCCGGCCCATTTTAATCTTTGTAAGCTAATAAAATTAATTATATCTGGGTTTTTATATGTTCTGTATAATTCAATATTTGTTCTCCTTCTCCATATATCATTTACATTAATTCTCCCAAAAATACTTCTCAATATTTTTCTCTCAAAAACTGCTAGGATTTCCTTGTCTTTTTCTGTCAATGCCCAGGTTTCAGCTGAGCAAGACAAAACAGGTCTTATTAGTCATTATTACAATATTATTTTAGTCAATATTTTAATGTACTTAGACTTTAAATATTTCTTTAATCCAAAAAAAACATCGATTAGCAACAGTAATTCTGCTATGAATTTCAACAGATATATTATTTTGTGTATTAATTTCCGAACCTAGGTATATAAACTGCTTTACAGTCACAAATCTATAACTGCCAATTTCTAAGAAGGAGGGATTCTATTCTGATTCTAACCCATATTGGACCGCTGTCCTATAAACAGGACAGCAAATAAAATTCCATTTAATAATAAAGTTATAAATATTTTCTGATTGGATTTTGTTTTAACACCTTTAAAATAGACACACTTTAGCATAGTAACAAAAAAACCCTGAGAAATCAAATTATATTGTATTGTAAAATTTATTTTCGGCAACCTCTTAAAAATTGTCATTTTTTTAATCTTTAATTTTATATTTATTATTATTATTTTTTAAACATTGTGGAGGTTACTTTTAGTAAAACAGAGCTAATAATGTAGCTGAAAGGTTTTGTTGAAAAATATATTTTACATGTGTATTTTGTAAGTATAAAAAAGGTGCCCTAAAATTAAGACAACGGTCCAATCCCGATTATTTTTCTATGAATTCGATATTGCATTGATAGCGCACATTCTTTTCTTATCTTTCAATGAAAACCAGTTCAAACATCTGTTCACACACCTGGACACAACGAGGGGTAAATAGATGTATATTCTATGCAGAAAACTGGAGATTTTTTGCAAGATAATCTTGCTCTCTTACTGCCAGTTCAATAACTGCAAGAGAAAACCCACAACTGTATGCTTAAAATGTAATGTTGGACTTTGTTTTGACTGTTTTCCCAAATTTCATCTATGAATCAGCCTAATGCAATGTAAGTGATATTTGTTAAGTTTTAGTAGTGTAATGGACCGTTGTCCTATTTATAAAACAGCCAATTACATAAAAAATTAAAAATATTTCTTCAAAATTTTAGTTTTATATACTTAGTTACACCATATTAATGATAGGGATTAAGTTTTAATAACTTACAGAAATATTTAGTTGGTGTGGTACAATATGGGTTAAACAAGGCATATATTTAGTTTTAGCTTCATTAATGCTCAAATTCATCTTTTTGGCCTCAGTTTCCAGAGAAATAAATGCTTGTTTTAGTGCATCTAATGTCCGGACTATAATACCAATAGAGCAAACGATATATATATATATATATATATATATATATATATATATATATATATATATATATATATATATATATATATATATATATATATATATATATATATATATATATATATATATATATATATATACATATAAATATATATAGAAACTTTGTAAAATGTGTCCTTAAGAATAAATTAGGTATTTACAATACTAACTGAACTACTTAAAATTTTATAAACTATAACTAATATTTGAAATCAGATTTAACTGTGGCGTTCTGATAACCACATCGAAGAAGCTCCCTCAAATGCAAATTGACATGGATGCAAATTTTCCTCGACGCTGCGCGCGTGAGCGAGCATGTTGCAGTATCAAAGAAGCAGCACAGTTCAGTCGAAAGGGGAAATCACTCTCGGTTTTCGAATCATCGGTTTTGAGTAAGACAACTTTTCGCCTGTTAGTCCCTTGCAAGCTGCAAGTGTTATCAACGCACTGATGTCTTATACTTTACCTTTTTACTCTTTATTTACCTATTCATCTTTTAATAAAAACGTTTTGATCAAAGGCTCATGATGATGATTAGTTTGTTCCGCTTCATTATCCCTCTACAGAACATTGAAATATATTTTGTAATTAATACCTTCTTGTGCATTTACTTCTATTGACTGTAAAGAAGGATTGTTCTATCGTTTTTATCCCTGCAAGTACAGTATTATTGTCAATGTACATGTACATACGTAGTTTTAACATTGACAAAGTTTCTTTTCCTCCAGAAAAACTCGGTACTGGCGATCTATTAGTATTGGAATTAACACTGGAGATTTCGGCCTGCCGATGGGCAGATGAACTTATATCCTCCATACTGAACTTTATAGGTAGTGGACATTAATTACGTTTACTAATGTGAAATGAGTGATCGGAACATAATAATAAAAAAACACTTAAGATATCCGTCTAAGTTAAAAACGTCATTTATTGCCAAAAATCATAGTTTTTTTTATGTCTGTATTGTAAAATTTCAACTTTTAGGCTTCTAAATCCGTTTTTGTTTTGTCTCTAAGGCATTTTAAAGAAAAGTTACAGCTGTTTAAACATCAGTAACAGCTGTCAAAACAAAACGGAAGTTGTGAATTTAAAGCCTTTTAAAGAGCATTTTTTGGACAAAACTTTTTAAATTTTCATGTAGATTAGTTTAAACATTTTTCTAGTATTTTTAATAATTACCAACTTGGCAATTAAAAAGCTTTGAAGCAAGAAAGTGTGGGGAATTTTAAACATGTTTTTTAATTTTTTAATAGTTAAAGTTGCTTTCCTAAACTTCAAATGCATTTTTCTCAGAACGGTATTTTTAATAAAATGTCGAAACATGACGTGTGATTTCTCAAAAAGTTCTTAATATTTTGTTGAAAATTATTATGAATGCTTTTGATAGTATTTTACTAGGGAATGACCTAAAATCTTTAAAGTTGGATAAATTTTAATGATGTTACACTCATAGTTAGATATAAAGGTAATGCAAATTCTTTATAAATTCAATGTGTATGATTTTGAAGGACCAAATTTTTTTACAAAATGTAAATTAAGCAAAGATTTTAGGTGATTCACTAGTCCAGTGTATAAGAAATGTGTTGCGTCAAAAAAATATTGAATTAATTTATTATAAAAAATTAGACCTTTTGAAAACCCCCGCTTTTTTTACTAATTTTTCTTCATTTATTAGAAATTTTATAAAAACTTCTGCAGGAATAAGTATTTTAAGTGCAATTTTCTATGGTAATATAAAAAATAAATCTAAGAATGTAAAAACATGAATTAGTTTCTACGTTTAAAGAAAAAAGTTCTCCGAACGTAGACGGATACCTTAGCAGGAGTTAAGGATAACAAAAACTGAGGTTATTACTTATTAAAATTTAAGGAGAAATAAATAATTTGAACTAGAGATCAATTAAAAAGAAATTACATTACAAGAAGGTAGCATAAAAGACGTAAAAGTTAATTTAAAATGAATTTTTAAAGAACATTATTAAATGACTTAGGTTTGTAACTCGTGAAAATTAAATATAGCCCTGGAGGAGGAAAAAGCAGATGAGGTACACTGAAAATTACAGCGATGCCATGAGATCGAGAGAACCGGCGAGGAAGACTACGGACTGGACGGATACCACTGGCGATCTATCAAGTCTGGTGGATATTTTATTCTAGTATTCCATGGAAGTAATAACTATTCCCAACCAACTTCCATACCACTGGCGATCTATCAAGTCTGGTGGATATTTTATTCTAGTATTCCATGGAAGTAATAACTATTCACAACCAACTTCCATACCACTGGCGATCTATCAAGTCTGGTGGATATTTTATTCTAGTATTCCATGGAAGTAATAACTATTCCCAACCAACTTCCATACCACTGGCGATCTATCAAGTCTGGTGGATATTTTATTCTAGTATTCCATGGAAGTAATAACTATTCCCAACCAACTTCCATACCACTGGCGATCTATCAAGTCTGGTGGATATTTTGTTCTAGTATTCCATAGAAGTAATAACTATCCCCAACCAACTTTCATACCACTGGCGATCTATCAAGTCTGGTGGATATTTTATTCTAGTATTCCATGGAAGTAATAACTATTCCCAACCAACTTCTCCCTCCCATATAAAAACTCTATAGCCAAAGAAATATCTCTGATGATCTGGAATATTAATTCAACATGATTTTTTCACATGAGTTTGAAAAAGTCTTGTTGTCATGAAAAACTCATTTGTTCCAACTCATTCAACCGATCGTCGTTCTCCATTGGAAGGTAGTTGTCGGAGCACCCGGCCAGGGAGGGCATATCTCCAGTTAGTAAGATAGCAAATTTAACATGGTATCGGTTCATCATGATAATTGTGAATTCAATTTGCAGTTACATAAGATAAAAATAAAATTTAAAGTAAAATAAATTCAAGCGAAAAAAAATTAAATTGAGAAGATTATATTAACTGAATAATAAGAAAAAACACAAAAAATTAGGAAAAAATAAGGTTAAATGAAATTAAATAAGGTGAAAGGATATAAAATATTACATAGATACGATTAAGAACAGTGGAAACCCGTCTGGAAACGTAAAACGGATACAGGCGAAACTCCAATGAAATTCTTCGGAACAGTAATGGGTTTGGCCTAAGACACCTCATTATTTTTACTTGAAGACCCGAGTTCTTCTAGATTCCACAAAAACTATACTCTAGGAAAATTAACGCGGAGTTGTCAAAAGTTTTCGAAGACAGAGGCTTTAACCCTCTGACTCGCTGTGGTCATACCGTAAAATCGCATGTTAAATCATTTTTCTTTGCTTTGTAAATACACATGAATTTTTTATTTGTTTATTTGTATTTTACACCTAAACTTGAAACAGATGGAAGCCCATTCCTTAATTTTTTTTAAATGTACGCCTTTATGCCGAACGAAGGCCAAATGGTTGGGGCGTTTATCTTCGGAACCGGAGTTCGTGGATTCGAATCCCACTTCGAAATCCATGTGGCGTGGATGTTCATAGCCATTCAGAATAGGCTTTAAGAGTGTTTCTTATAGAAACATTGACCCTGATTAAAATATTTCTGTTTTTCTATCATCAGGGATTCTAGAGTTTACCTATTCAATTAGCCCTAAATTCAGTTTGGTTTTTCCGCATAGTACTGAAAATTTTTAACATGCATTACTGTGTGGAAAGAGTAATATTCAGCATTATTTTTTGCAAAACTTTGTATTTGATTGCTGAATTGTAATCTTCTAGCTGTTGAAAAGTTTTGTTATTTTCCGGAGCAATCCGAGCACTTTCCTAAGTTATCAAATTTTCTCATTTCTTTGGAGCTACTCCGGAGAATCCGGAGTAGTTGGCATGTCTGCTTAAGTAATAATCATTGAGGAATTCTGTTGCTATGTGTGTGATAAGAAAAGGGTTCCATGAGATAAAAAATTTGAGAATCATTGGTTTAAACGATTATTTTTTACAATCATAGAATGAGTATGTTTTTAAGGGCCAGTCTCAATAAAGACGTTTGACAGGTAACCACGATTAACCCATGGTGCCAACTAATGGTGGGACACAATTCTCGGTTTAAACAGAGATTAATCACGGTTAGCCGTTAAACGACTTTGGTGAGACTGGCCCTAAGTATGATTAGAAAGGATAGAAGCATTATAAATTAACTAATTTTCTCTAATGCTCATTTTAAGAAAGAGTGAATAAATGAATTCTGTAAATGTCTCTCCCCATAATGCAGCATTAGTTTAATGACTGTTTCTCTCTGTGGTTTCATCAGAAATCAAAGCAAGCAAAATGAAAACCAATTGTTTAAGATTTTATTTCAGAACTAGACCCTTAGAAACAATTATCAGTAACAGTCATTAAGTCCTGCAACAAAAAATTACTGATAATTGGACATTGTTTATGATTTTGCGTGAGGACAGAGTTGAGGAATGCTCACTAATAAGATAATAGATAAAAACGTCAACAGTAAAGGTTGTTTGTTGTAAATATTTTGAGTTACACGAAAAAATTATAAAATTTCGTGAGATAAGACCACAGAACGAAAAACATGCAATGCCAGAGAAATAAAAAAAATTGTTTTCCCAGTCTTAACACTTGGAATACCAATCTCGCAAATATTTTTCCCGAGATGAATATTTTCACGACTTTATTAGCAGAAACGTCGATGCAGAGAGATAAAGGATTGTAAGCAACTACAAAATGGAATGCAAGGAATAAAAAGAAAAACAAAATCTTCCCCAAATGTACTGTGCACCTAAAAATCGTATTACAAACATGATAACAAAATCGGGCGGAATGCTTACAATGCATGATTGTGCAAGGCGAAATATAAGTTTATGCGTATGATTACTTTCATCCAGCCGTCTGGCCTTGGAGATTATGGTCATAATCTCGTTTTATTTTTCAATTCAAAATTACAGATGGTTTGACTGAATTTTTGCTTTTGAATTATTTCTGAGGTTCAAAAAGAAAGAAGTTTGAGAACATCGAATCTTGAACCTCACATTCTCTGCACAAAACAGTAAAATTTAGACGTACCCCCAATGTTTTATTTGACTACAGAATTCTAATTTGTTGTTTATAAACTAATGTTTTCTGTTAAAATTTCTGATATTTTTTAGAAGTTGTCATTGTATTACATTGCTATAGAATTAAAAATTATGATGGTAACTTGCGAGTATTCTTCCATATTTATTCTAGTAAGATAATTTTCATTTTCTTTGCATGCACTCTATTACAAGAAACGAAGTTTCTTTGCCAATTCTGTCTATGATGAAAGAGTGTTTCTGACACTCTCTATAAAGGAAGTAATCTAGTGCCTATAAAAAATAAGGATAACACCGACCACGAATCTCCCAATCACTCCCACCCCCAAACTGTTTCACCAATTACAAGTTCTAAAAACATTCCTAAAAATATGTATGTTGAATTAAATTAAAAGTTCTATTTTTTCATTATATAGTTCTTTATTTTCGGGATAAACACACAAAGACCGGAAAAAAGAAATATTAATGCAATATTTGGGACATTGTAGAGTTGCGAAATTTAGAAAGGTTAAAAACCAAATATGATTATTACACTCTGTAACAAAGATATAAGCTTAATTTGCTTCTACATCTATTTTTCAAATATACGTACTTGAAGTAAATGCCTGTTAAACAAACCCTGTTCTTGAAAACGACAGTAAAAATATTTAGACTTTTTAGAAAGAACACAGTATTTGATACTGTGACGAGACCCAAAACTCCTTTTCATAAAAAATATATAGGGAAAACGCATTTAAAAAACATTTTTTTTCTAGCGGTTCAGAAACAGGATATCAGTGGTTATATAGCCATTCTTTATTAAAATAAGTTAGTCAATCAATATTGAAATTTTATGATTGATTCATATATTATCGTCAAAGATATATTCTTATAGAAAATTTCAAATGTGCTGGAGATCGGAAAGATAGAGAAAAACTGACTGTCAGATGTAAACCTAGAAAGACGTACAGTTCGAATAAAATTAATGTGTGTAATAAACAATTATATGAAATTAAAAACTCAAGGGAAACAGTGAACTTTAAACTGAGAAAAATATTGTTGAAACTCCTCATTTCTATGTTAGTGAATTGTGAAGTTTAACTTGTTTGCTTTCAAATTTATCGACTATTTATGTTATATCATATAAAATAAATATAGCATTTAAAAAGTTATGGTTTTTCATTATATAATTTTTTTATTTTTCTGATAAACACATAAAGACTGAAAAAAAGAGAAATTACCATATTTGGGTCATTGTAGAATTGCAAAGTTTAGAAAAGTTCAACTCAAAAGATGATTATTATACTATCTAACCTAGAGCTAAGCTTAATTTTCTTCTACATCTTTTTTTTTAATGTAAGTAAATGCCGATAACTCTAATAATAAGATAACTCGAAGTAAATGCTTGCTCAACAAGCTTTGTTCTAGAAAACAGCAGTAAAAATATTTGGACTTTTTACAAAGAACACAGTATTTGACACTGTGTCGAGGCCTCAAGCTTCTTCATCAAAAAATTATCGATATTGAAGACAGTATTACAAAGGAGCACTACCGCTCCCTTGAGTATGTAATCTACAATAAACATGAAAGCGTGCGACAAACTCAGACAACTCTCCAGTTTAGTATTTATATTTGTTTGTTGACATGATTGAAAATAATTTCGTTATCGCTTCTTACTTTGAAATACTATGTAATCCTGGTGCAAAGTGTATACTACGGACTGCGTCAGAGTGAAGTCTCAATCAATACCAAAATGTGTAAGAGCTGATATCAATTCTCTATCGAATTTCTTTATCTTAGATTATCTAATGCTACAGACTACACTTTCACTTTTTGAATTTTGATGCATGTATACTTGATTAATAAAACGTTGTATTGGATTAGATTTCAAATGAAGATGAATGTTATTTTCAAATAATGCGTTGTAAAAGAATGTACTGTTTCAAGATATAAAATGAATGTTCATTTTAAAACAACACTGAAAACTTATTTTATGTTATTTCAAGAGTATGTAATATTATATCTGCATAGTAATTAACTCGAGAGTGAGCTTTGAAAATTAATTAATTTTATTAATCAATGTTCGGAATTTTTTGATATGTTGCTAGCAAATTAATCATTAAAAAAGAGGTTAAATTTTTTAGAAAAATATTATTTTAAAGCTTATTATTTGTTTAATGTTTTCTTAAGTTGCTTTACAAAGAATATTCCTTTTGAAATACAGTCTTTTTTATTTTTTAGATACCTTTTATAACTTAAAAATAAAAGGCGTTATTATAAGCTATTCCCTGAAATTATTGAGAGGAAAAATAAAACTACTCATTTTTCCTATACACAATTTTCTAATAATTGTTTTTAATTCAGAATTTTCATATTTTATAATTCGAAACATATTTTTGACTAACTTTTATTTTATATGCTGTAACGTAAATAGTCAATAAATTTGAAAATAATAGGATAGTTAAAAATAAGTTTAATGTGTTTTTTTAAAACATATCAGATTTTGAATACACACAAATTCGATCTAATGTGCTTTGATTAACCCCTTAACATGCACGCTCGAGTTAACTCGAGTGAGCTAAACTGGCCAAACTGTGCACACTCGAGATAATTCGAGCGGCGTTGTACTTTTGTAGATATTGAGCTGTGTGTTGCGCTAAAAGGAAAGAGTCTTTCCATGTGTAAAAGTTGCAGTGTTGGGCTATGTGCTGCACCTTGTTTCGAAATATATCACAGAAAAGAAAATTTTGATCAATTTTATAAATACTAGTATTGTTATTATTTATGTTTTAAAAGTATAAATAAGTATTTTTATTGATAATAATGTTTATTCTGAAATGGGAATTCGAAAAGAAAGATGAAAAAAAGTCGATGTGCTTGTAATATTACAATATTCGATTATTTTTTGCAATGTTATCAAAATCCAAAATTGCAATAAAAATTTTCATTATTTTTGTATTTTTGTAATTTTTTTACAACATCCTAAATTGTGTTTTTTATATTAAAAAAATTGATTTTTTTGGCCGGCTTTTTTCAAAAATACTGTGCATTAAGGGGTTAAAATTAAAAAAAACCCTTTAGCCTTATGATGACCCTTAGTATTGTATGTTGTGGTTATTTATTATAGTAATTTAATTATAGTTTGTATTTTAAAAACACTTTTTTTGATTATTTTATAGTTAAACTTTACAATTTACTGAGATAGAAATGTTTAGTTGCAACAAAATTTTGCACAGCTTAAAGTTCACTGCCTTAAGTTTTAAATTTCACACAGTTGTTTATTACATGCATGTATTTAATTCACACTATACGTCTTTCTAGGTTTACATCTTATAGTCAATTTTTCGCTAGCTTTCCAATCTCCAGTACATCTGAAATTTTCTGTAAGAATGTATCTTTGATGATAATACATGAATCAATCATAAAATTTCATAATTGATAGATTAATTCATTTTAATAAACAATAGTTGTATAACTACTGTTATCCCATTTCTAAACTCCTTTATATTTAAATTGGTGGTGTTACGTTAACTTTTGTGGCTCTCTGGTTAAAATGTCTCTTCACTCCCTTAACGTAAGGTTTGATTCTGGGTCAAATATTTTGCACCAGAAAAAAATGTTTTTTGAATGCGCTTTCCATATATATTTTTAGTACTCAACAGTAATTATATCTAGGTTTCTAGATTTTTAACGAGATTCCATCAGACCCATAAATTTTTCTTTTAATTCAGTTATAAACTTTCTTAACGGTTACAACTATAGTTAAAGGTCTCCATTTATTTCCCCTCCAAAAATAAACAATTTCCTCTTAGTTTTGAGGATATATTAAATAATGGGATATTTTAGTATTCAGTTTCTTCGTACCAGTTTCCACGCGATATAAGTAAGCGCCTCTTTAAGTGTTTTTTCAGCAGTAAGTTTCAAAGAAATACGAGAGAGGAGTTCGTAGAACCAAGCATTAAAAGTGCCCAATTATTTTGAATGTCAATTTCTGAGTGACCGTTAAAAGAGTTGCATTTGCTGCATAAGATTTCTCTGATTTACTTTGATAAAAGATAATGCTGGCTTTGATGACAGACGGGTTCAACTTACACGTGACATGTGAGATTCCTAACAAAATTTTTTATAAGGCATGTAAAAATGCTTAGTCCTTACTTAATATTAAAGAATAAAAAAAAACAGCTAAAATGATATAGTGTTGAAGATAACTATGAAAAATCAAAGTAACTTAGCTATGCCACGTAAATTGGCATGTGAGACTCCTAGCAAAATTTTTGTTAAAGTATAAAAAACTGCTAAAATGATATAGTGTTGGAGATTACTATGAAAAATCAAAGGAACTTATAGCTATGTCACTTAAATTGGCATGTGAGACTCCTAGCAAAAGTTTTATTAAATTATAAAAAAAAACAGCTAAAATGATATAGTGTTGGAGATTACTATGAAAAATCAAAGGAACTTATAGCTATGTCACTTGAATTCGGGGAAAACTTTTGCATTTCAATTGTTTGTGATAATATAAAATCAGTTTTAAGATATTACCCAGAAAAATATAAAATTTAGAGGAATTCAATCATTAATATTGTGGGCGAATAATACAGAAAAAATATATGCCCAGTTTACTTATATATTAGCTGAGAAATTTTTTTAAAAGATTTAATCACCAAATGTAAAAACAATTTATCAGAGTATACTTACCTGTATGATCTTTAGGTAATGGCCCACAAAGTTTATATCCGGTAGGCATTTCAAGGTAGTCAGCTTCGCATTTTCCGTCCATCCCTTCTTCTACGTCAAAACTGATCACTTTTAACTCTATTCTACAATGGGAAGGACTTTTACGGCGAATGCGGTATTCACATGAAGAGTCGGCAGGATAATCTTCAGGGAATACTGGACTTTGAATCAAAAAGACGTCTCCTGAAAACTCGTAAGCACACAAACCACCAGTAGAAGCTAAATTAAAAAAGAGTCGTTACGGATTATTTCTATATATTTTTTATTGACAACTATAATTTAGTGAAACTAGAAAGAAAGAAAAAACTGAAAGTAATTAAAGTTAAATAATTACAAACGTTTGGGAAGCCATATTGTTTTAAAATAATTGAAATTTTACTTTAGATTTGTTTAAAATTCTAATGTGTTCTGTGTATATTACAACTTTTAATCATAAAACTTTATTTCAACACAACAAAAATAACATTCCATGACTGTATTATAGAAAATGTTTTATAAATCGCTCGAAACTGTTAACAACTATCTCACCGTGAATGGTTTCTATACTGATTTCGTATCGTCAACCGACTTGATTTTTATCTTTCTAGTACTACTTATTACGTCAAGAACAGAAAAATTCGAATTTTAATATTAAAATAAAAAATAACTTAATTTTCCTAGTCTCCTATATTTTAAATACATTTTTGCTTTTCTGACTTTACTTAAATCTGTGTATTTGCATTAAATTTTATCTAAAATAATAGTTTTGAAACCCTCATTTTGAAAAAAAATTAAATATAAAAGTTAATAGTTTTTATCATGAAAATTTACATAAGTATTTGTGGTTTAAAATGTTTTTCTGTATAGTATATAAAGAGCACAATTAGCGGATTATATGTTTTATGTAAGGCCTTATGGTGAAGCAATTGCTACATTCCATATAACACACAATACGTTTAAAAGTTTAAATGTAATAGATTTTATGAGGATGTATCTCCTCAAAAAGTAAATTCTTTTGTTATTTCAAGTTTATTGAAATCTATGAAAATAAAATTTTAGTTTTCTGCAGTATCTTTATTTGATGCAGCACATTTATCCAATCTGCCATTTATCCCTCATCAAAATATAGCTGGAATTCATCAATTCATACGCTTTTCAGAGCCTATTCATTTCTACTTTGACTTTATCCACATCTTAAAATCTTCTATCTTTGAAGTTCCTTTTTGTTCACGGAAACAACTGAATGTCTAAAGCACTCAAGAGGAGTGAATAATATTCTATATGTAACCATAATCTACTTCTGAGAAGCTAAATATGAAACATTTGAGAGAGGAGTGTTGTCTTGGTGCAAGAAGCAATCTGCAAAACTCAACAATTCTGACATTTTTCTACTCACATGTGGCATGTGTCAAAATCTCTTAATACTAATTTGGCTGACAGCCTGACCATAAATTCTTTGTTCCCTGTTTTCCCAAAATGAAAGGCAATCGATAGAAACACGAGAACTGTTTGGATCATGTCATAAAACATACTCTTAATGAACTTTGTTTATTGCATCATTCTAATAAACTTGACGAAGTATGGTAGGAGTTTAAAGAAATTCGCAGTTTTCTTCACCAGAAGGTCAATTTTTTAACACATGCTTTTTTCCTTTACGGACTGACATTAATAGTTTAGAAGGGAGAGACAAAAGTCACTTCAGAAAAAAAATAAATTGCGTCATATATTTTGTCTTAACCGAGACATGTTTCATCACATTGACTTATAAGAACACTCAGTACGAAGTATAATAAAGAACACTCCTACACATTGCTTACTGGTGAAGTTACAATAACATTCCTGGATATTTTAGGTTAAAATATTAATATTTTTTAAATTCTAATTAATATGATTTTTTAAACTTTAATATATACTTGTTTCTTGTTCTTTCTTAATAACCGTCATTCATGTGTTTATTCTAATTCTAAACTTCTAAAGCAATTTTTAAACAAAATATTCGCTTCTGACTAATCTAAAGTCAATAGAGAATACTTGAGATGTTTAGGTTATCCTTCATATTTTTAATTTAAGTACTGAAATATGTCGTTTCATAACACATTTATAACGTCTCCTCGTAGTTCTACTTAAAGTAAAATTCATGTGTTTGATTCTAATTCTAAACATACATACTAAAGAAATTAAACAAAATATTCGCTTCTAAAGTCAAAGTTAATCTTTATTTTTAATGTGCGAATGTATTAAAAGAAATACAGTATTTAGTTCAAACAAGGGATCATTGACTTCTTGTGTAATCTTTTTTTGCCTGCGAAAGTGTTAGAAAGTTACCTAAGTTTTTAATTACAGAACAAGGATATCTTTCGAGAAAAATCATTCTAGTAAAGTATGCATAAATCTCAAAATATTTTTTCATTGTGATATTATTTTCATTCAATTTTGATTTTCATTCAGTGTCATCGATAGAGATAATTTTTTTAAAGTTCAATTTGTTAAATTCACATAATTTGTCGAAAGTAGGGAATAAGATAAGTAACTAAAAACTTATTTTTAGGAAAAGCTCATTTAAATCATATTTTCCGGAAGATTACCGAATGGTAAGGCTCTGCTTTGTTGTACCGCAGTTTGCAGGTTTGAATTCCGTTGCTATCATGGATGTTTGTAGCCGTTCAGGATTTAAGCAGTAGCTTCAGGTCTCATTAAAACTCGTGTAGCAAAAAAATAGTACGCTGTAAAGATCCAAACCAAAGCAAAACTCCATTGTCAGATCAGCCACATTTAAAGGAAACTAACACTGTTTCCTTAATTTGAAATAAATTTTATAATAAATAATTTTTTTGCATTTATGATCGTCCGAATAGAGAGTAAAACTTTTATTGCCCCAATTTTATTCCATCTAAACGTCTGAATTACTTTACACTTTTAAAATATTTATGTTTTAGTCAAAATAAAATGGAAAACAAAATACTGGGTCACATATAATAAGTTCGTTTATTCATTGTTCTCCAAGTTTCCAAACGATAGCTCTAAAAGTGAGACCAAACATGGGGATTGTCTGCTAGGCTTGAGCAAAGTCGTTCTTTAACCCTCTGACTGCTCAATTTCTAAACCGAGATCTCTTTAAAAAATGCGTATTTATTTTGTATAGTTTAAATGTATATATAAATTGGAGAATTGAAATACTACTTTTCTAATATTTTTTTCTAGAAAAGATTTTTTTATATTGACTTTTATCATGAGAAACTAAGCTTTCAGAAAAACTAATTTCAAACGTTATCACAAAAAATTTATTTTTTAATAAATCTCAATTGAAATGCAGTTAATTTCTATTTATAACATACTATCCATAATTCTATTATCTAATATAACTATAGTTCTAGATTTATAATTCTATTTTTTTACCTAATTAAATGTCTAATACTGTATATAATTTATTCCACTGTTTAAACGGGAAAAAGACAGAATGTGCTTCTTAATAAAGGAAGAAAAACATATGCCCGAAAAAATCGCGGGATGAGCAAATTTTGCTAAATTTTATTTGCCCGTGGAAATCGCGGGATGAGCAAATTTTGCTAAATTTTATTTGCCCGTGGAAATCGCGGGATGAGCAGTCAGAGGGTTAACCCCCTATCCCGGTACTTTTCAAATGAAATGCCCAACCCTTCATCTTAATTCGTATAGCCTCCGGCTTACTTGCTTAGTTCGTCCAAGTGACATTTGTAAGAAAAAATTTAATGTGGACTGAATTCACTTTTCCCTACTCAACTAACCCGTCTTTGGCATAGAAACAGGACGAAAACCACGTCCTTTTGCTTTCAGCGAAGACTATTAAAACGTAAGGGAAATGTACCTAATTTCTCTTTAGTAATCTTGACTTTTCTTATTGGAATGATTCAAATGTGCTAACAGTCGGGTAGTTATGTTGTCATGCCACTACCTTTTATAAAACAAATATTCACTGGGATTTCGTAACTAACTTAGCTAGTCTGGAATATACGCCCCTGATATGTATATATGCACTGAACAGCCAAAACATTATGACCACTATGAAGCTTTTTCAGCAACTTGTACATTGTACATTTAGGCCACTATCCACACATTAAAAAAGAAAAACAAATTGATCGCCTTGAATCATAAATAGCTAGAAATGATGTGTAACTTTTCCATAACATTTATCTGACTGTCATCGATGTATATATGATATTTTTTAAAACACAGCTTACATACTAAAAATATAAATATTTTTTTAAAGCATTGAAACGTTTTACAAGTTTTCTCCTTATAATTACTGAAATATATACAATTTTCAATATGTGGGAGCTCCCTAAAATACACAAATAAAAGGGCAAAAATGGCTTTCTTCTCGAAATTATTAAGTTTCAATATTCATTTGTAAAACTCAGGCTGACTTACAAGAAATGTATTCAGAGTGTAAAGCAGCTAGTCCACTTTATATTTTTAAAGTTTTTAAAAATCTCATTCATATAGTAATTTAGTTACAGAGTACTTAGAAATATTTACCAATTTTGTATATAGTTTATTTACAATCCTTCAATTAAAATATTCTTTCGTTAAATTTATTTGACCGGTCATTTAACTTCCGGAAGTGTTTATCACGTGCCAAGCAATATTTATGTGATTTTAAACAAATCCTTTGATATCATAATCTCAAAATGTCACAGATAACTTAATGTTTTCTACGGGGTTTATTGACCTCACTATTCTGATTACTAAAGATAGAACATATTCCGATAACTCTTTATATTAATAACTGATATTTGATAAACCCCAATGCTTCCGCTTATTTTAATATAAGATTGTTTACAATAATGGTAGAGGGCGAGAATTTATAATGATACATACGGTGTGAAAGTAACTTTCTCCTAAATTTTGCTCTACTAATTTTAGTTCATTATTGAAAAATATATGGATTGATACGAGGGAAAAATCTAATATTCTTAAATACTATACAGAATTTCTCTCAATAGGCCTCAAGGTTGGTATTTAGTGGTAAGTACCACGAGCACCTAGGATGATAATTTAGAGCGGAATTCTACAAACAGTTTGGTTGTGATTTTTACACAATCCACTGTTAGGTTGGGGACCTATATTTAATCTCCTAATATAAACCCCCTCATGCTTGTAAATGCTTAGAATGGTTAAAATTGAAGACTACCTTTTTATAATTAAAAATTCTTTTAATGTACTTATCACTCTTCTCTACTTGCTCTATTTTGCCATATGAGAGTGTAAGAAATTTTGAAGACCTAAAAACCTTTCTTCTCAAACCTTTTGATTAGAAAGAATTCGTCAGATCATAATATCTATTTACTTTCAGTTGTCCTATAACGCTGTTTATTCAATATTTCATTGTATTTTGAATGTCTATGTCTTATACTACTTTTCAAAGCTACATGACACTTATATAAAGATTTTCAGTGCACACAGTACTTCTTCAAGTTCACATATAATATAAGCACTTTTTCTAACCTGATCTCTTGATTTCTTCACATTCTTCGAGCTGTTGTACGAGGATAGAGAAACCAGGTCTTTCATTTTTTACATCGGAATGAAACTTCATGATAAGCGTTTCTTCTTGTAAAGGCACGTTGCCTAATTGAGGAAAAGAAATAATTAGTTAGTTATTACTCTAGCAATTCCTGTAATGATATATAAGTGTCTGAACGTATAAATATTTATGGTGATTAAATAAACAGTTCTGAAACGCGAGTGCAATAACTACGAAACGAAATGATTAACACATTGTGTGCGGGTACATTTCGCAGCGGAATTGTACCGGGAGAGGGCGTTTTGAGTTATTCAGTTAAATTTAGTTATTCAGTTAAATCTCAAAAGATCTAAAATTATTCAATTTTACATCAGTCACATCGACTGATGTAAAAGCTAGTTTTTATTTGTCTATTTATTTTTCTGATAGCATAAATAACATGTGAATACCGTTATTTTTGTACCCACAAACAAACCATGTTGTTTAACCCGTACTAGTACGTGAAGAACAAGCAGTAATTTTAACTAACGAAAAGTAAAGTATACTCAAGACATTTTCTTAGGTTATTTCTATAAATTAGAAAGTAAAATAAGTTCTAGATATCCTGTATGTACAATATTATATTTCCATTGCAGTCGTGTCCTTGATAACGCGAGGAAAATGCCATGATCCAACAATATTGCACACAAATCTCCCATACGAACAAGGTAAATGTACGCATGTGCTGATTTTTTACCTCGAAATAGACCAGAAAATGAAGGACAGAAATAATCTGCATGCCGTGAGCCTCAAGTTTTCAAGTAAATACAGACCCTGAATAGCAAATAGATCAAAGGTTTGGTGTAAGCGTGAGTCCACTCAATTTTTGAACCGAGAGCTGGCGTTTTGAGCATAAATTTAGTTATTCAGTTAAATCTCAATATATCGAAAATTATTGTATTTTTCATCAGTCGCATCGACTGATGTAAAAGCTAGTTTTTATTTGTCTATTTATTTTTCAGAATCTATGTAGTAGACAAGAACATTCGGATTCGTTTTACTGTATATACAGTTATTTTTGTACCCACAAACAAACCATTTTGTTACACTAACCCGTACTAGTACGTGACCCGAGCTCAAGTATCAGTCATCAGAAAACGTACTAGTATGTGTCCCGCATACAATGTGTTAACAATAACAGCAACCGATATTAGCTAGAATGTTTCAAGGTCTATATGAGAGTTTACAAATTGAATTTCATGGTCCCAATGACCGACCAGTGCTGAATGATCTATCTAAACTATCCTTTTTCTTAACTTCTACGTAGTTTCTTGTAGGAATAGATAGGCAAAAAATATTTGAAAATGGCAACACAAGCTGTCATTACAATAACAGCAACTATTATTAGCTAGAAGGTGTCATGGTGTATATGACAATTTCGCATTTAGTCCCTAAACAGATTGATCTAAATGAGCTTATGTTTCGTAACTTACGCGTTGTCCTTGTAGGAATTGGGCCGCAGAGTCTGTCTTCTCCAATTTCCAGGTAGTCTTTATTACAATCAGCCTGGTTCTCTAAGTCGAAAGCTAGCATAGTCAAGCGGAGGCCACATACGTACCTGTTGGCACGACGTATAGTAAACATGCAATCTATCGATGGTGGGTAAGGATCTGGAAAAGCGGGGCTTTGAACCACAAACACTTCTCTGTCGTACATTCGATCGCACTGCACAGATGAAGCATTGTCTAAAAAATAAATATATATTAGATGAAATTAAATTTATATTTATGGAAATCAAATTAGATATTTAATCTACACAAGAACATACATACGCACACACTATTCTGTAACTATCAATGGGGTTCATATAATAATACCATTAGGAACTTTTTTGTATACCGACGAAGTTATTTCGTACTGTTATTTTTGCCAGTTTAACAATAGAATTTTGTTTTTTACTGGGTCGTAAGAAGTAATTGAGAAAACTTGACCATGATCATGACTGAATCCATTTTGACTAGTGTAAACGTTGCTTACGTACAAAGAAACGCCACCTTTAAAACTTTTTATAGCATGACCATTCTTGAATGTATTTTAAATATCCTCGTCTTGAGATCTGTACGTACGAGCACATGTTTGTATGCATGTATGTAGCATAACTTAAATGATTAGAATTGAATATAGAATTTAAATTTAAAAACTGTTTAAAACTGTTTGAATTTAAAAAAGTTGTAGCATCTAGATGTAAACCTCATTTTTATTTCAATCTGCTCTCTATATAATAAAAAAATTTAGTATAACAAATATATAAGCCTTACTAGTCACAGACAGATAGAACAACTTGAACTCCATTCATTGTTGAGTTAACCTTTTAGGGACGGAGGGTTGATACTTCGACCAAGACGCGGAAGTCTTGAGAGCACACAATTGGTTGAATTGTGCATCAAGGACCTATTTCTCTAACTGCCCACTATTTACCTGTTTTATGGGGAAAGTAAGAGCCATCCTTATCAGTCGCTTTTACTGTCAAACCTATTACAGTTGGGTTAATTTTCAACCCACTCTGAATATATATCTTTCCCTCCCTCTAGATTATTGTTGTATAAATGGTTACTATCAAAGAAATTACTCACAAGGGTAAAGACCGAATTCCGTCTTTATCTAAAAGAAAATTGAGAAATGCCCCGCCGTGAAATGGTTAAATATTTTTGATATTATTAAAAATTTATTTTTAACAAATTAATAATTTTAATAATATATTTTATCAAAAAGTAATATATAAAATTTTTTTAAAGTCAATTTCTACTTAGTTCAACAAAGAAAAATTTTAGTTACTTTTATTAAATAATTACAATTAATATAAATATGTATATGTGACAGAATCACAATATTGAGTAGCAAAATAGAGAGCGAATTTCTTTGCAATTTTTTCATTTTCCTTTCTATATATTGAATATTTTTGTTTGCTATTATTATTTTCTATTTTTTTCGTTTGTATTATATTTAAGTATCATCTAAATCCATTCGTATATT
>CM063498.1:106808382-106825882 GCA_032207245.1 Pardosa pseudoannulata | reverse complement strand
CAGAAAATATTATGGCCTTAGAGTAAAAATGAAATAACCGCATAGAAGCCTAAGAACTTGAAATTTTACTTTGTTCTTCCAACCTATTATATCAACCCAATATACTACCCATTGAAAATAAGTCTTTTCTATTTAATGAAGTGTTTTGAAATTTCCTTTAGTGTGCATTACCATGTTACGAAAAGTGTTTGGTGTCATGCTTAATATGAGACAGCTGTTCCGTCATTATTTGGAAAGGAATGTTTTGAAGTGAACTAACTATAGCAATAAATGGATTGCTGTTACATTTCAGTAACAATACAAAAATTTTCTGGATAACCTAAAGCAAATTTATTTCATCTGATTACAGAGGTACAGTAATTTCTACTGCCACAGTTAAAAAATTATCGATATTCAGAAAAATAACAGCAGAAATTGGTGATACTATAGTAACAGAAACTTGCTAATGATAATGGCAAATATTCAAATCATTTCCTTTCCAACGTTAAAGAATTTCAGTTTTAAAATATAAGATAATGAATTTACTTTTGATATTTTCTGTAAAACTCTTTTATATAAATGCAAGCTATTTAATGTCACTCTCGCATAAAATTAATAATTCGATATTCTTCCTCCGTCATAGCCACAATATAAAACATAAAAATGCATAAAATTTGCAAAGAGAAATCTTGCGTTATATGACCTAGACTTGCAATATTTTTCACTTTTTTTCAAATAAAAGAGTAAAATGGTACGAATAATATATAATGCATATTTTAAGAAAAAAATGTTGCCCGGGATCAGTTTAACTTTCATAAGAACTAATAAATATAATAAAAGACGTTTCTTTTTCTCTCTAGAGATTTATGTAAAATTAGTAAAATGTACTAATTTTAGAATACAAAATCTTAGAACTTACGTATATCATCTTCTGGTAATGTTCCACATATACGTTTACCATTAATGCTTAGATAATCAAATTGGCAGTCATCGCTGGGCTCCAAATCAAAACGTATGAAAACAAGCTTAACCCAGCAGATATCATCAGAAGCTCGCTTGACGAGGTATCTACAATTCAGACCATTCGGGTAAGGCTGGGGAAAATTAACACTTCGAATTTCGAATTCGGGTCTCTGGAACATCCTATCGCAGTTTTGATTATGTACCTATAACAAATGTAGACAGTTCAAGTTTATATTGTATTACTTTGTTGTCACACACTTTACATTGAATTAAAAAATGGATAAAATGTTAAAACAATGCAGAAAATAATAGGTCTCAATGTAATTGTAACAGTACATTAATTTTCGATAACTCCTTTCTGGAACCACTTGTTGCATCATATGATTTATGATTTGGAGAAATTACACGGAAATAGCAGTAAACTGTATTTGCAAACTCTTTTTAACTCGATACAAAAGTACAGAAGATATCGGAATGTCCTGATACCAAAGCATAAATAACCTAAAAAAAGTCAGTTAATATAGCCCGCAAATATAAGTTTTCAGGCTACACTAAATAGATAACATTTTCCACTTTATCAATAACAATGAGATCCCCTCTCTATTGTTTCTCGATTTATAACTATTCCAAATGAAAGGGAAGCGAGTCCATTGTAATAAATTTTGTAGAATCTAATTCAGTAAAATCTAAAAGGTACATGTTTTAAAGCTTTCTTGGAGTTTAAACTTCAAGAAAGTTTAAGAGAGTTCAAGAGAGTTTAAGCTCAGTATTATGTCAAAATAAACTTAAAACTGAGCGTATAGCTGCAGAAATCCAAGATACCATTTTGGAACATAAGTGTGAAGCTGTAAGGGGTACATGCAATTTTTGTCAAGCGTTGTGTTAAAAAAGTAAATTTAACAACAGTAAGAAGGCATGTTTTCATTACAGCAAAATAATCACTATTCCTTGCCGGAAATTCAGGTATTTATTGTATGTATGTAAGAAGGATAAATATATTCCATATAAGCCAAAGAACATCGCACCGATTTTTAAACATAATTTCAGAAGGAAAATTTAATGAATTTAACACTTTAAAAGTGTGTGTGCTATTCGGTTTTTCTAAATCAGACAACCTGTTTTGGATTTAAGGAAAACATATAAAAGTTTTGTTGCCCAAATGGGATATAATTCGTCGATCACGTTGATTTTTCTTACGGTCAGAGCATTTGACCACCGAAAACCTATTAAGCATGACATGCCCTTTTGGGAAGTTAAGCCTCTACAAAATTTATTATATAATACAAAATTACAAAATGTACAAAATTACAAATGTTACAAAAAGTACAAAATTTATTATATAATATAGACTCATCATTAGCCAATCCCGCAAGGCTTATGACTAAGTGCCATGAGAAAAAAAGAAACCATGGAGAAGCCATAGTCATGAGAAGCGATGGAGAGACAAAATGCCACTTTACCACATCAGAACCCCAGACTCAAGACTATGCCTGTCATAAACATATGGGTTTAAAGGCATTAATTTGTTTCAATTAAACGTTGAGGCATAAACAGGTATAAATTTTACAAATAATGTTTGTAGGTTAATTTCTAACAAATTATTTCTTTTGTGTTAGATACAATATTGTTGTTTTTAAATTACAACATACACTATAAATATTATTTTAATATTTATCTAAGCATTAACAATTTATAACATTATGTAAAGTTATAAAACAAATACGAATAAGAAATAAAAACTAAAATATGCGAATTCCTCTTAAAACTTACCTGTAATGTTTAAGCCTCTACAAAATTTATTATATAATACAAAATTACAAAATGTACAAAATTACAAATTTTACAAAAAGTACAAAATTAATTATATAATATAGACTCATCATTAGCCAATCCCGCAAGGCTTATGACTAAATGCCATGAGAAAAAAAGAAACCATGGAGAAGCCATAGTCATCAGAAGCGACGGAGAGACAAAATGCAACTTTACCACATCAGAACCTCAGACTCATTAGCCAATCCCGCAAGGCTTATGACTAAATGCCATGAAAAAAAAAAGAAACCATGGAGAAGCCATAGTCATGAGAAGCGATGGAGAGACAAAATGCAACTTTACCACATCAGAACCTCAGACTCATTAGCCAATCCCGCAAGGCTTATGACTAAATGCCATGAGAAAAAAATAAACCATGGAGAAGCCATAGTCATCAGAAGCGACGGAGAGACAAAATGCAACTTTACCACATCAGAACCTCAGACTCATTAGCCAATCCCGCAAGGCTTATGACTAAATGCCATGAAAAAAAAAAGAAACCATGGAGAAGCCATAGTCATGAGAAGCGATGGAGAGACAAAATGCAACTTTACCACATCAGAACCTCAGACTCATTAGCCAATCCCGCAAGGCTTATGACTAAATGCCATGAGAAAAAAATAAACCATGGAGAAGCCATAGTCATCAGAAGCGATGGAGAGACAAAATGCAACTTTACCACATCAGAACCTCAGACTCACGACTATGCCTGTCATAAACATGTGGGTTTAAAGTTTCAATTAAACATTGAGGCATAAACGGGTATAAATTTTACGTATAATGTTTGTAGGTTAATTTCTAACAGATTATTCCTTTTGTGTTAGATACAATATTATTGTTTTTAAATTACAACATACACTATAAATATTATTTTAATAATTATCTACGCATTAACAATTTATAACATTATGTACAGTTATAAAACAAATACGAATAACAAATAAAAACTAAAATATGCAAATTCATCTTAAAACTTACCTGCAATGTTCGCTGCAAAGCAACTCCTTCGTAAACAGGATAATCCACCAAGTGTTCATAATCGAATGGGTGGTGGGGAGGATAAATGTATGGCTCTTCTATTGGTGGCTCGGCAACAGGTATCTCGAAATGTGGTTGTAGTTTATGAGGAGGTGGATGTCGTTTGTGCGGCGGTGGTTGTGGCTTATAAGGAGGCTGCTGCATTTTTTTTGAGTTGATTACTGCTTGTCCTGGCATTCTTCTTTACTTTATACGAAATGTTCGCCGAATCAGACAATTAAATCGTTTGGTAATCCTTAAATTCTACCATACCTTAACCAGAAGAGGAGAATTCATTACAGTTCATGTTCATTCAATGTCTAGAGTAATCTTAATGATTAGAGAGAATTTGATCTGACCTTAGAATTATTCTTACCAAGCGTTGTCAAAAGACTCTTTCCAAGTTTTAACTTTCGATCATTCTCTGAGATTGATTATTTCTCCACAACTATTTTTTTTTTTTTACTTTCGTACGATAGACATTAAATTAGTTCAATTATGTCATTTGTTTCAGTTCCTGGATCTAGAAACATGCATATGGAATACATATTATTTTTACCACGAGGTATCATTTGACAACTTAAACACTTCATAGATTTTTAATTAAAATTCATCATGTCTAATTGATATTCTTCCATACCTTAACCAGAAGAGAATAATTCGTTATAGTTCATGTTCTTCCCATGCCTAGAGTAATCTTAATGTTTAGAGGGAATTTGCTCTGACCTTAGAATTATTCATACCACGAGGTGTCAAAAGACGCTTTCCAAATTTTAACTTCCGATCATTCTATAAGATTAATTATTTCTCCATAGCTGTTTTTTTTCTTACGTACAGTAGATACTAAATTAGTTCAATCATTTCTTTTTTTTTCAGTTTATCCTAAATCTAGAAATATGAATATGGTATACATATTATTTTTACCACGAGGTATCATTTGACAACTTAAACACTTCATAAATTTCTAATTAAAATTCATCATGTCTAATTCATATTCTTCCATACCTTAACCAGAAGAGAAGAATTCGTTATAGTTCATGTTCTTCCAATGCCTAGAGTAATCTTAATGTTTAGAGGGAATTTGCTCTGACCTTAGAATTATTCATACCACGAGATGTCAAAAGACGCTTTCCAAATTTTAACTTCCGATCATTCTATAAGATTAATTATTTCTCCATAGCTGTTTTTTTTCTTACGTACAGTAGATACTAAATTAGTTCAATCATTTCTTTTTTTTTCAGTTTATCCTAAATCTAGAAATATGAATATGGTATACATATTATTTTTACCACGAGGTATCATTTGACAACTTAAACACTTCATAAATTTCTAATTAAAATTCATCATGTCTAATTCATACCTTAACCAGACGAGAAGAATTCGTTATAGTTCATGTTCTTCCCATGCCTAGAGTAATCTTAATGTTTAGAGGGAATTTGATCTAACCTTAGAATTATTCATACCACGAGATGTCAAAAGACGCTTTCCAAATTTTAACTTCCGATCATTCTATAAGATTAATTATTTCTCCATAGCTTTTTTTTTCTTTCGTACAATAGATACTAAATTAGTTGAAAGATATAATTTTTTTTCAGTTTATCCTAAATCTAGAAATATGAATATGGTATACATATTATTTTTACCACGAGGTGTCATTTGCCAACTTAAACACCTCATAGATTTCTAATTAAAATTCATCATGTCTAATTCATATTCTTCCATACCTTAACCAGACGAGAAGAATTCGTTATAGTTCATGTTCTTCCCATGCCTAGAGTAATCTTAATGTTTAGAGGGAATTTGATCTAACCTTAGAATTATTCATACCACGCGGTATTAAAAGACGCTTTCCAAATTTTAACTTCCGATCATTCTATAAGATTAATTATTTCTCCATAGCTTTTTTTTTCTTTCGTACAATAGATACTAAATTAGTTGAAAGATATAATTTTTTTTTCAGTTTATCCTAAATCTAGAAATATGAATATGGCATACATATTATTTTTAACACGAGGTGTCATTTGCCAACTTAATCATTTGCCTTAAAACAACGTATGGGAGACGTGATCGTACTGCTCTGCATAAAATGAGAACCTCGTATCACACACGTGATGATTCTGTCTGGCCTAAAATGAAAAGCTCGTATCAGACATGTTATTGTTTTTAGGCGATAAAGTTTTTGTTTTTGCGTTATTGTTTGTTACAGTTGCAATATAAGAGTTGGTCGTTTATTCTTATTCGTAATTGCAATAGAGTATTATATTATATGCAATAAATAATTAACTGTTGATGCTTAAAAAAATCTTGAAAAAATCTAAAGAAAAAAATCTGGAGATACGCCAGAGAGACTGCAAGGAAGAAATTGGGGACATTTTCCAAAACATATTAATCCCACACCATCAAAACAAAAACCAGCCAGGACTTGTAAAGTTTGCGCAAAGCATAAGAAGCACAGTGAAACGAGGGAAGGAAAAAAGTGTAAAGTTGCCCTTCATGTTTCTGATTGTTTCGAGAAATATCACACACTGGAAAATTTTTAATTTCCTGTCATTGGTTTAAAATGTTAGTAATAAAACAATACCTCTTACAAAATTTTGACTAATATTATACATTATTCACTTATAGGTTATTCAAGCAATAAATTATACATAGAAAATATTTAAACGACTGAAAATATTTACTTTTGATTTATAACCAAAAACATATAAATAATATGTGAAATAAATACATTAAATTTTTTTTAATAAACATGAAATGAAATATAATTATCAAATTCTGTGGTTTTATTAAATAGTAAAAGCAGTACTATTAATGTCCACTGGTTTCTCACAATTTAGACGGTGATGAAACTGCTTCTGTTCAAGACGCATGACAAAAGCTTTCATCGAAAGTGGCACACACAGTCGTCGCTCGATTCATAAGGCAAGAGGTTAAACATTTCATAGATTTCTAATTAACATTCATCATGTCTAATTCATCACAGATTTCTAATTTTATTCCTTAAATTCAACCATACCTTAACCAGAAGAGAAGAATTCATTATAGCTCATGTTTTTCCAATGCCTAGAGTAATCTTAACGTTTAGAAGGAATCTGATTGGACCTTAACATCATTTATACTAAGCGGTGTCAAAAGACACTTTCCAAGTTTTAATCCGATCATTTTAAGATTAATTATTTCTAGACCTCTGATTTTTTTTTCTTTCGTACAACAGTTGTTAAATTAGTTCAGCGATATCATATTTTTCAGGTCATCCTTATTCTAGGCATATGGTAACCAATTATTTTTACCGCGAGGTGTCTTTTGACAACTTAAAGATTTCATAACAATGTCTAATTTTAATCTTTAAATTTAACCATAATTTAAGAGGTCATACGACTGTTAAATCGAAAAAAATTGGATATTTTAGAAAAAATATGTGAAAAGAAATTCAATTCTGAACATTTTAAAACAACCAGTTTAAAAAATATTCCAATATTCAGAGGAGTTATGGATAAAAACGTGTCATCTGTTTACTGTAAACAAATTTAAACTTTCAAGACTTTAGCTTGATTTTTCTCAAATTGTGTTTTTCTCATGTAACGCGCTTGTTATCTGACATTAATTTTAATATTTTTTCATGAAATTACACAAGCAATGAAGACAAGCTTAACCCAGCAGATTACAATATTTCATGGTTGCATACAATATAATTTTCATTCAATTGAACCTAAATTTTCTTGTATAATTCCCAAAATATGTTTTTTTTTCAAATATAAATTTTTTATTTTTAACGAGAAAAATTAACTTTTTCAAATATTTTTAAATATATATGTAGATTAAAAATGTTAAGAATATGCAGTATAATTATAGAACTCATTAACGATATATATGAAAAGACACATGAACTGAACTATATAGAATGTAAAAGCCGATCGAAGTACACATAGAAATTTTGCTTATAAAGCAAATAATATTCTGAATACTCCTATACATACTCAGCTTTTACAAAGTTGAGAACAAAATTCTAAATCATACATAAGAAGGATTCTATTTTTATATATGAAATATGTGTCTCATCTTAACTACTCTAACAACAAAAAAAAAAAACACACACACACACAAATATATAAAATATATATATATTTTTACATATATATATGAATATATATATCATAAATTTATAATAATACATACATAAATATTTTTTATGTATTATATATTATAATTTATATATATATATATATATAAATATATATATTAACATATAAATATATATTTTACAAAAATATTATTTATATAAAAACTCACACAACAAACAAACTATATTTTTATATATACATATATATTCATATATTAAATATATACTAAAAAAAAAAATTTAATATTTTATTTTTAATATATATATTTTTTATGAATTATTTAGTATTTTAAAACAATAAGTTGTCTTAAACGTAATTACTTAGTTTATGCGCGTTAGTTTTCATATAATTTTTTGTTACCTAAATGTCTCTTATATAAAAATTTCAAAATATTTTTTTTTATCAAAAAGATGAAATTATGCAGATAACAATTTTCAAACATGTTAAAAAAATTATGTTAAAACATATTATTAGATATGAGTGTCGAAAATTAATGTTTTTTCCATTTTAACTAAGATATTATGAGCACACCAGAAGTGAAATCTCATTATATTACATGTTTTCTTTAACGTGAGTATTATTACTGAACGTTTGGATGGAACGTGATTTTACCTTCACTATTTCAACTAAGTGGTTTTAAAACTCTTTCTAATTTTTTCTTTAAATCATTCTCGAATATTATTAATTTCTTTTCTCCACATAATATTTCGATTTCTGTACAATAAAATGCTAAATGAAATCAGTGATTATAATTTTTTAATAGTTCATAGATTTAAAATATGCACATGGTAAACAATTATTTTTGCATGAGGTGTCTTTTCAAATTAAATTTCATAACTACCTATTTTAAAGATTTTACAAGTAAATATCAGCACCATTTTAAGGAAAATATCGATTATAATGACATTAAAAAAATACCGATATCAGTTGTAATTAATTACAAGAATTGTCATAACTGACATTCAACTTTTTTTCTATTTGATAGTACAGATTATTTGTGATAGTATATGAAATTGAATAATGCCTTTTCTTATTTTCTGTAATACGCATCAATGGTTAATACTATACTGGTGACATACTTATTGACTTTTGGCAATGATTGCATTAAATTGATTGTGTAATAAAACACCGTTGGTAGAATTGGTATTTACGATCAAGGAGTGTTAAAAGGACACTCTGTTCCGTAACTATAATTAAAAATTATATCCTCAAATAATAAAGAATATATCAAGCCTGTAAAAATGAATTAAAAGAATTTCAAACAAAACTATAAATTTATTAGATAAAACCGTATATTTTCAATTAAAAAATAATTATTTCTCTTGATTATGCCAATTTCTATTTGCATAAAAATTTTGAGACTACTTTTGTGAAAAATATACTTATATTGCTTCTCAGTTGTTTTTTTTTTTATTTAACAAAGCCAAAGTTTATTGTTGTAACAATCATGCGCATTTGATCAAGTGTTGTCAATTCAAATCAAAGTTCCATGAAAATAAAACTTTGATATGAAATGTGATATGAGTATCTCCATTTGACTGGTAATCTTGAGTAACTGTGTTGTTTGCAGTGTAGCATCACGCTACTGAAAAACTATTTTAATTTGTATTTGTTTTTCTATTACGGCTTTCTCTGACGTCGAATGTTTTGCTATGTGTCCGGTGTGATTGCATGAAAACAGCGTCGAATAGATGAGTTGTCCGGCGGGCGAGCATGAATGAGCCGTGCAGAGAATATACATGATGTAAATATTTGTATTATATATCAAAATAAAAACCTTCTTTTTCTCAATCTCGCTTTTGTGCGATGATGTTATTCTCATGAGGTCTTTGAAGAACCATACCCTACCATAACGCTGCCAAAGTTACCTATTTTAGAGCTGTGACGTTATAGCAGGATTGTAGAAAACCAACCATCGACGAAACAGTCTTTTCAATCTCGCTGTGAAAATGATATTCGTTCTGTGCGTTGCTTATACGTAACACATTGTTAAAAAGATTTAATAAAAATGAAATTATATTCTTACGTGTATCCCCATTCGGCAAAGTTCCGCATAACTTCTGTCCATCAATTTCTAGGTAGTCGTATTCGCATCCCTCGCTGGATTCGATATCGAATGCTCTGAAGGACAGTTTTAGCCTACAGATCCGGGGTCCCAGTCTTCGTATGGTATACTTACATTCGACATCTGAAGGGTAATTTTCTGGGTGTTCGGGACTTAAAATACTGAAGGCTAATGAGGCGTACAATCGATTACATGATTTGAGATCTTTACGACGGGAAGGAGAACGTCCTAATGAAAAAAGGAACTCATGTCTTCAATATTCAACAAAAGTATATAAAGACACTATTCATGATTCTAAAAGAGGAAAATATAGTGAAGCTGTGCAGTTATTGGCAGATTATCGATAATTATAACAACTTTATATTACTTTTGTAGAATATTGCAAGAAATTTATAGAGGGTATGGAAGAGCGAATGGATTAAACTTAATACATAACAATAAAAACAGTTTTCTTTTACAATAAACAGAGGTTTAACAATAAATGTCATTACTAAATTGACAAGAAAATGTTAATCAATGGTTTGAGTGCGGCTAAGCGCTATCACTCTTTTTATATATTCTGTCAAAAATGCATGGAAGTGCAATCGTGGTGCTGTATGTTACTATAATTTTCCCATTAACTGAGAGAAAAAAAAGACTTGATCTCTAGTGTGAAAATTATAGTAAAATACAGAAGTGCGATCACACTTCTATGCATTTTCGACACAGCACATAACAAACGCCATAGCGCTTCCTAGCAGTTGGTGATAACTTTCATTCCACATGTTTTCAAGTTCCTAACACCGAAACGCACGTTTGAATTCTATAAAAACGATAAAGACTCTGCTGTCGCAGGTCCTTATGACAGTACTTCAGACTAGAATATTCTAGGAAGCCTTCGAATAGAAGACAGAATTTTCACCAAGGTGAAAAATTTTGCGACAAAACTAGTCGCTAAAAATGCAAATTCGCAATCTTCGTAAATTGTTTTGGTGATTAGGATGCTGGAGGCTAACGAGCCAAACAACAGAATACAAGAATTGATATCCTTATGACAGGAAGAAGATCGGCTTAGTAAAAGCTTATTTTTTTCACTATTTGACTAAAGTAACTAACAATGTCAGTGTATAAATAAGTAGATTCTACAATATAGAAACCTCATTGAACGATATATTGTGCGGTTACAGAGAGATTATGAAAAACTTTAACGACTTAATACATTACATTTGTAACAAAAAGAGAGTTTAAGCTGAGTATTAAGTCAAAATAGACTTAATACTGAGCGTATAGCTGCAGAAATCCAAGCTACCATTCTAGAACATAAGTGTAAATCCTTAAGTGGTACATGCCATTTTTGTCAAGCATTGTGTTAGAAAAGTAAATTTAACAGCAGTAAGATGACATGTTTTCATTACGGCAAAATAATCACTATTCCTTGCAGAAATTCAGGTATTCAGTTCTCGTAAATATGCATTTTCCCATTGTGTGTGAAATGATAATAATAATGATATAATGATTTTACGTCCCTTTGAATTTTAAAAGATAAAGAACGAAAACTACGCACTTGTTTTATAACATGCTATAAGTACTTATCTGCTTATGACAAACTAAATAAAAGTATATTCTTCTTTTCACACAAGTCTTACCAACTGCAGGTGAACACGGTAACTGCCTGTAGACAGCGTAGAATCCTTTGTCTGATATTGAGTCATCACTCTCAAAAGTGACATTAACTTCTCGAGGATGCCCGTAAAATGTCACGGTTCCTGAAACGTAAAGAATGACACTTTAAACAATAAGCCATTAACATCTGAAGTCGTTTTATACTTTGATATTCATAAGTGATACACAGAAGTAATCAGTATTATTTAATTTTTTAACACCGAACACCCTGTTTGGAAGATATGCCCTTATAATAAAAGCCTAAGTTATCTTTCCGTCTGTCCTCGAATTTATGAAGCGGTTGGACCTGGAATGGCATTCATATTGGAATCTTGATGAGTTAGGGTTAGCAAAATTCAAAGCCAGTAAAGTTTATCGTCTAGTAAGCTACCGATCCGGTTCTAAAATAAATTGGTATAAATATGATTCATATCACAGTGAAAAATACTGTCGTCTTAAAATCATTCGAAATCCAACCCTTCCCCCCTTTTTGAGCTTTTAATGCTATTATTTCAAGTCCTATTTTCACGGTTAAGAGCAGGCGATTACATTAACCAATTTATCATATAATAAATAGGAAAAAATAACATTTTTTCCTAGTATTATGACGCCATTTCTTTATCCATCTCATTTAATCATTTCTTATTTTAAATTATTTAAATATAGTCTGCATTATTTTCATGCGTTTTATAATTAAACTTAGATATTACGTAAATAATTTTCTTTTTTATTTGGCTTAAATAATAGATTAGGTGTGTATGTGATAATTTTAAATTTAATCATCGATTATTTTTTATTGCAATAAAAATTTATCACCGGTATTAACAACAAATTATTTTCATAAAAGTCTAGGGATCTATTTCCCGGACTAATAAATATCTAGCGTTTAAGTTATATATATATATATATATATATATATATATATATATATATATATATATATATATATCTATATATATATATATATATATATATATATATATATATATATATATATATATATATATATATATATATATATATATTTGAAAATTGAGAAGTTAGTTCGTTTATGTATTTGTTTTTTATACATAACCACACGGTTTGTCTAAATGAGTTCAATGTGATTCTAAACTGCATTCACAGTATCGGGAGATTTTAGAGGAGTATGAAGATAAACAAATTGAGCTTGTACCAGATAATTCTCCGCAAAAAAATAAACCAATTTTTTACTTGCCTCATAGGGCACTTTGAATTCTTTAAAATTAAAAATTTTACTGATCCCGTCATATGACGGGCTATATGCTAGTTTAATATAATAGCGTGTAGAATCTTTATATTTTCTTGGTTTTCTTTTCTTTTTTTAGGAAGGCAGATGTCACTTCTGTAAACAATTTTACGAACTGTATGCTGGTGTTTATAATTTCGTGTGACTAGAATAAACATTTTTTTATTTTTGAAGCCTCGCTCTTGATTTTGTCTTTTCCGAAGATAGAAACAGAATGTAGAAACAGAACAAATATCCGTTATACAATTTTACTTTAGAAAACTGTATGGGAAATTTTAATTGATAAGTCAAATATTCATATTTAATTTTAACATATTTCTTATATGTAAAATATAAAACTAGAAGATACATTTTCTAGTAAAATTTTATATCTTACATATCTACTTTTATGTGCACATGTAAATAGATGATTAACACTTTGATTGCCAGACACATTTTCGATGGTTTGCCCAAGTAGCCAACGTGAACTTCCATATGCTGAAATACTATTTGCAGCAAATAAAATGAGTTATAAAATCATGCTTGAAGCAGGTTTCCTCGTGGGGTCACCGGTGACTCCCACGGCGCGGTAGGCAATTGTTACGATTGTCCTTTTTTTCAAGCAAGCGTGCTTCGATTTCTAAGAGATTACTCTCATTCTTTAGCATTCAAAGGAGCTAGGAAGAACTAGAGCAAAGAATTTGACTAAAAAAGTGGTGACATATTGTTCCTATTGCGCTGATTCACCTTTTCTTTGCCTTGAATGTTTCAATCTGACTCATCGCAATATACACTGATAAAATATATATTTTTCATATACTGATAAAATTATTTTTGTATGTTCTATATTGCATTAATTTCTTCAAACCATTATAATAAAAATGGTATTGAAAAATTTATCAATATCTATATTTAATATAATTATGTATTTTTATTATTTGCAGCGCCTCCGGTCACCGGTGCCCCCCACGGCGCTGTAGCCAAGTCGAGTGCCGGTTACTGGTGGCCCCCATAGCAATCAGCGTGTTAAATAAAGGATAAATATACTCAAATTTTCAGTCAGAAAATTTCTTCCTTAGAGTTTGCTTTTTAGGCATCCATAAGTAAATAAGATTTTGAACAAAAAAACTCAGCATAACATTAGGCTAAACAAACCTTTATACAATAACTCTTGTATTAGATTTTTATCATTGTATAGTTAAAAAAGTTGATATTATTATTCTGAATTTATAATTTCCATCATAAGCATTAGATTAAAATTCCTATAGTTAATAGGTACTTTAATTCGAACGGCTAAAGTATAGTATGTACCACTTCTCTACTGTGGTAATGAACATGCGTACATATTGAGAATGCATGTTATTTACACCGCTAAGAAATATAAAAGTGGCATAATAGTCGGTATGGTAAATTGTTTAGTGTAAGTTAGTATACAAAATAAAAAGTAATATATACGGTTGATTGGTTACAAGAACTGCAGTCTGCTGCTTTGATTCTCAAGGGCTAATGAGACCGGGATCTACTGCTGAAAGATGATTTCGATTATTCAAGCCAGCAGTGGGATTCTAATCCATGAACTCCGGTACAGAAAAGCAGCGTCTGACCCCTTCGACCATCATTTTGTTTAATATATATAGAACATATATGTTAGACATAGCTGCCTTGAAGGTTGAAAGGTTGAAACAGGTGTCCCAGAATCCCACGAAATAATGGATATCCTGTGTGAAGAAATTCTGGTGTTGGCTGTGGAACAAGTTTTCAACGTCAATTTGAATCTCAATTTTTGTCTGCAAATCGCTGTTCCTTCACACCTTTCTTGAACGGACTAAAGGCAGTGTAATCACAAGGTAAGAGGTAGAATGTTTTAGAATCCCTCAATAAATTTGAATTAACAATGTTTGGAACGTAACAGTCACACGAGGATGGTCATTATCATACAGGATAACAACAATATGCCAAATACCGGCTCTTGATTTTTTTCTCTCGAGTTATGCGATGTTGTACAGTAGCTGGTAACATTAACAGCAATACCCGGCCACTATTATACGTTGACAACGTCTGAATTAATACATGACACAAGTGGTACCATTGAAATTTCTGCTGTGTAACCCACGACTACACATTGGCAACTTTTAATGGAATACATGACACCAGTGGTACCATTGAGCTTGCTGCTGTGCTATCACGCAAGCGTCTGTTTTAATATTGCGAAATGATATGCGCTCCAAGCACTTATTGTACCGTGAATTATATTCCAATTTTCTTTTGTGTTGTACTAATTGTAAATCTAAATAACATTAAAATTTATGTTAATTATTTTTACTTTGTGTTAATTAAACTATTAATGTATAATAATTTTGTATTTTCTAAAGTCCTACTTACTCTTTTGGCCAATAAGCTGTGGTCCACAGTATTTGATACCATTGATTTTCAGAAAATCGTTCTCACATAACGCATTCTCTGCTTGAAGGCTGAACTCCAAAAACTGAAAGGATATTCTACAACGATCTGGTACTGCCATGAAACGATACGTACATCGACGTGGTCCTGGGTACTGATTCGGAAACCCTGGACTATGGAAGGTTCCACTGATATTGTTGAAAGTTAAATCACAGTACTCTGCAATATATTATACAAAGCATGTTGTTAAAAGCGTTTTCTATAAGGTATCCAAAATTAGAAAATATATATTTAATATTTTAATATGTATATCAAGTTTGGTGCTTTAATAAACTTACTCAGTTTATACTTTCAATGTGTAGTCATCCTGATTAAACTTTTAAGCCTCTCATTTATATATTTAATGTAGAATATTTATTTAATGTAGAATATATATTTAATGTAGAATATTTAATTTTACTTACAGTAAAACTGTCTTTAAGCATCAACTAAAGATTAGATTTTAAACTTAAAATATATTACTGCAGACAGTGAAAATCGATCTATAATAATAAATTGATGCAGTTGCAAAATGTAATTGAGGTTAAAGGTAGAAAATGAAATTTTTAAAATAATTGATGAAAACACAGGGACGAGAAATTTATTTTCTTTACCATCTGAAGGCGTAGGTATTGCTGGTGAAGATGATGGAGAACAATCCATTTGCTGACCCCGAATGTGGAATCCTGGCCTAGAAGTAGCACCATCGGAATGAAATTCGAACGTGATCTCGGGGCCTTCGAAGGGTATTATTCCTAGGAGATGAAAAATATTAGGAATTCAAAAGGAGTAACAGTCTAATCTGATAAGGTTAAGATCCAATAAATATTATTCAATTTCTAGATGATAAACAAAAGAAATTAAAAGCTGTTGAAAACATTTCAATAGATAAATGAAGTTGGCAATAATATTTCTTCGGGGCTGTTTTGTTATCATATTCTGAAGAAAAGGTTCAAAAGAAGACAGTTTGGTAATTACAGCTAGTAATTATTGTTCAATAACATATTTAACAATTAACAAGTACACAATTACTCTATTTTTTACTTTAATAAATTCCATGTACACTTCAAGCTCTATTAGTAAACGTTAAAAGGATCAAAACAGTTTTAAAAAACGTTCAATATCCTAAAACATGTTCTTTTGCTCAATTTTTTGTAGCAAATATTAAAAATTACAAACTCCTTAAAATTTTTACAAGTTTTTGAAATCAATCATTCTGTTATGCAGTTTGTTAAAACTAATGCTTTTAGGGAACTTCGAACTAAATAGAGAACATAATTGACAGTATTACTAAATTAAATTGAAATTTGAGGTTAAAAAACTGATCGCTTGTCTTCGATAAGTAAATAAATACACATTAGTTTTGAGAAAAAATAACGTTTCCGAGAAATGGTTTCAGATGAGATGTAGTTTCCCTTTGATGAAGATTTTTGTTACGAAGATATGGACAGAAAAACTTTAAACTTGGTTTTTAGAAAGTTTAACAAAGATTTAAAACCAACTATTTTGCTTTGTAATTGATAAAAATATGTAATATCAGGAAACATAATAGAGCGCAGGAGCTTAATAGAGGGCATCTTTTCTGCATTGGAATTAAATCGAAGATGAAAACTGATTCCTTATTTTTGATAATTAAATCAATACACATTGTCTCGGAAATCAGTACAGACCGCCTTTGAGAAATTAACCCCTTGACATACAATGACGTCTGGAAGACGTCAGTCATCTCATGTGCCAAAATAGACTTTGACGTCTCCGAGACGTCAATAGCGCTGTCTCCGATAAACGCCATGCAACATGATATTAAATCATAATTTTATGCTTTTACTTAATTGTTGTACATTAGCATCATATATAAATCACATTAAATGCTACATAGCAATGAAAATTTCAAAATACAACGTTCTTTTCTTAACTAGTACAAAATTGTTCAGATGAGCCAGAAATAAAAAGTATTTTTTGGACACATCAGATTCCGTTTTACTTGTAGGTCAAGGAGTTAAACATATTTATTCTGATTTTGATTGGTATGTATATAAGTTCCTCTTAAACTTTCACCTAGCAGGGTAAAATTATAAATGACAGATATGTGGGATCTGTTAGTTCCTTGAAATTCAGGCAAAACCTGAAAGTAAGTCTAAATGACCTGGCAGAATATGCAAGTGCAAATGTTCTTACCCTTTTCTTGAGTAAAGATAAAAATCGAATTTAACTCGAGCA
>CM063498.1:106800882-106803382 GCA_032207245.1 Pardosa pseudoannulata | reverse complement strand
ATATTCACCTACATTTTCATAAAGATATTTAATAGGAGAAAAAAAGAATCATATTGCATATTTCTCATAGGATGTGTTTGTAATCGTGTGGTATTATTGCCAAGTTACATATTTGATAAAGATTACAACTAAGAAGCTGTTAAAGAGATGTCAAGGAAAACACATATTTTTTAATCTATATAAAATAAAATGAATCATAAGCCTTAAATTTATTAGTAAACACGATTTACAAAGAGAATATGTTCTTAATTTACTGTGACCGTTCCCAAACTTTTTATTTACTGTTGATACATGTTTCTTGAATTAGATATGTACGATGAAAAATCTTTTATAATTTTCGTCCAATCTTAAAAAAATGTTTGTGTTCATATAAACAATTTAGTTATATATATTGAAACGCATTAAATAACGTTATTGTTTACTTTGGGAATTATAGTCAATGCTACATTTATCGATAGAATACTAAATAATATAACTTATGAAATAGAGAACCTGCAGTTAAGTCCGTTGTCATAATCCTTGGGGTGATTGGGGCTTGCCAATATAAACTGTTTGCTATCAAATACTTGATCGCAAGACGAGTCAGATGGTATGGCAGTTGTCGAAGATGGACATTCCCTTTGCCTCAGCGTAACTTCGAATCCGCGATCGGTGACAGAACTGTCGGAATGGAAGTGCACCACGATTTGTTCTGATTTGAAAGAAAATATACCTGCAAAAATATGACAAAAAACACCCATATGAGAGTTAGAATCAAAGAAAAGTATTATCAAATATGCATATATACCCAATACTTTCCATAAAATACTCTGTTACAGACATTTACAAAACTGTAGCTGTGATGTATCATTTCGTATAGGGATACATTTCTAGAACCAGTTAAAAACTAACAGTTTTATCTTTAATTAACAGTTTAATCTTTAAAATGTTTCATTGGCACTATGATTTATTTTAATCATAATTTTGCTCTTTTTTAAACATAATTAAACAAATAACACTATGATAATAATTTGTACTACAATTTCATATATTTTTAAGTCATTAGTAAGCTAAAATCTGTATCTTAATTTGTACTACATGTCTAAAACAGTACTACTGACGATAAAGAGCTGATGTTATATGGTGCCTCCAACCCAAACCGTAGTACAATAATTTAATAAATTTGTAGATTTAACTACATGCCAGTCCACAAAAAGAATCTAAAGACTGCTCACGCTTATTTCCTGCTGTAGTACTTCCACAGAATCTGTGTCCATCCACTTCCAAGTAATCGAACTGACAACTTTCCCCCACTTGAATGTGTAGACTATGAATGGTGATTTCCAGTTCACAGTACTTTGGATCTGCTCTGATTATCATCCAACGGCAGTCTACATCTGGTGGGTAGTTGTTGGGAAACCCTGGGCTACGAATCTGGTCTTCCTGACCCCGGATGGTCCTGTCACAGTCCCAAGACTGAGCTTTGCGTTCTGTAGAATTTTTGGCAGCTGTGTCATTGCATTCCATCTGAACTCCAGAGATGTGGAAGCCTTTGTCCGTAACAGATCCGTCAGTGTCGAAGTTGAGGAGCAACGTATCCGAGTTTCCAAAAGAATAAGTCCCTGTGAAATGTATAATGCATGTAAATATTAAAAAATTGAAAAATGACAAAAAAAGACGAAAAAATTTATATGAGTAGCTAAAATAATTTTCAGTTTTAAGTTTTATAAATAAAAGCATGTTAAACAGGAAAATTACCCCTTAAGAAGCCATAAATACTAAATCACTTTTTCTTCCTATTAAAGCTATATTACATTTTCGAAAGTTAGACATACATGATTTATTTAAGTATCATTAATGTCTCGTATATTTTTTGAGTACTCCTATTTATAGTACAGAATGTACTATAATCAAGTAAATCATATTTGAAGCTATTAAAATAAAACTATGTTATCTGTGCTGTTTATTATAAATTGAATTATCTATAATACTTTGATTTCACTGTAGTATTCATTCACAAACAGGTATAGCCATATTTATGGAATAAATTAAGTTTGCCTCAGTGGTCAATCTGATGAATATTTAGATAAGATATTAACTTAAAAAATTCTATTGATTTTTACACGAATCATAATCTTTTAATATAAAATTATACAAATCAGTCTACAATAATTATAGTTTATACATGCTCAAACCTAGTTATATATGTTGAGACTATATGAATACAATCATAAAAAAAAACTGTATCGTTTTCTTCGATTTTAACTTCAACAATGGGGAATAATACTTCATCTGTAATATGATATGAGACTAAACAAAAATTATGAAAATAAACTATTTAATTTGGGAAATTGATTTCCAACATTCTTTAAATATGAAAATGTGAAAATCTATAAGGTTCTAAATGTCTTATTTACAAGAAGCCGGACAATTGTCGATGTGGATGAACTTTTGTCATCTGAGTGAATGGTTTTGAGTTCCACAGATTGAACGAACGTTGACAGACTTTCTTGTTGTTGCT
>CM063498.1:106713382-106795882 GCA_032207245.1 Pardosa pseudoannulata | reverse complement strand
AAAAGTTAATATTTCCATGATAACTAATTACTAAAATTTATATAATACGATAACTAATTACTAAAATTTAAAAGTAAGCAAAATATATATAAGATACGAAAATAATACATACATTTAATATATGTAATAAATCAAAATTATTGCTCCTAAAATATCTGCCTAAAATTTTCCCATTTTCCCTTCTCATTTTTTGCTATCTAACTTCCCAGCCTTTAAATGTCAGTTAAAAGAGTATTTTTCGATTAAATTCTTTTTTAACAGTCTCTCAAAACATGCTAGAATAAATGCTAATTATCTGTCCACTGGCTACATTTTCAGTTGTCTAATTAAAATGATTTCATTTCTTGAATAAATAAATTGCTTCCTGTATGGTTTTCGAACTATCTTAAACTATCAAGGTTCAGTGTTGACTCCCAAAAATCGCTGAATAATCTCTAGTCACATAGGAACAAAATTATGTCACTCGCTTTCTTTCTGGTTGTACATAGTATAAGATGTATAGTTCTTGTGCCATGCAATATAAAGCTCTTGCTTGTAATGATGGTCAGTTATCCTCAATAAATTTAAAGTTCCTCAGTTCTATACTTGTGTCTCTGTTGGATCATGAATGAATTTAGATTAGGAAATCTCTTTTTTTTTCCAACAATTCAGGGCAAGTGAAATGATAGGGGCTACTCATAAGTTTAATTGGTGAGAAATAATTTCACTGGCTACATATATATATATATATATATATATATATATATATATATATATATATATATATATATATATATATATATATATATATATACATATATATATACATATATATATATATATACATATATATATATATACATATATATATATATAACATATATATATATATATATATATATATATATATATTATATATATATATATATATATATATATATATATATATATATATATATATATATATATATATATATATATATATATATTCAGTAGAAACGATTCCGGATCTAAATAGCTCAATACTGTGTGGTTAAATCCCGACTGTAACTGGGTTTGTCGTTTACGTTGAAAAGAACTAACCTTAAATATAATTCGGTGTCAAATTTTATTTCTATGACTTATAACTTTCTGCCTATATACATTAGTGACCTATTCAGATAATACCTATAAATCTTCTGCTAAAAAAATTTATAAAAAATCTTAGAAGAGATCAAAGGGAAAACTAGGAAAAGACTGAAGGAATTAACTCGAAGTTATTTCGAAAGGTGAGGTCGATCTTTGTGCAAATTCGTGCTTTAAACTATAAAATACGACAAGGAATTTTGCTAAATATTATAATTTACAGGTAAAATATTGTTTTTAGATGGTTTTAAATCATTGACAGGTTTTTACTGTAGTTTACTGAAACAATAATGATTACTAATGCGGCACTTTTTCTTATTAAATATTAATTCAAAGTAAGTTAAAATTAGTTTCTACATTATGAATAAAATCGGTTTGAAACTTCAAATAAAAAATTTAATATATATATTTTCAGAGTAAAAAAAATAAGGAAACTTTCCCCAAAACCTGAGTACATAGGGAGTCGTATGTATGAAATATCTCGGACATGAAAGAGTTAAGTTTTCTAAAGATAAATTTAGAAGAGATTACGAAATATTAAAAAGGTCTCCAACTTAGTGCAACTACACAGAGCATAAAGAAATCCATAGATCAATAAGTCAAGATTGTGCTTATGTTATTGCAAGCGGTATATGCCCGTCTGTGTATATTTATAAATTGTATGCACACCTATTTCTATTATACAATAAGAGAACAATCAAAGCATGGAAATATATTATTGTTTTTGGTTATTGATTCTACATTCTTTACTCAATGTTATAAACTTCGGCGTATTGCTTGGAATGAATAGAAAAAATCTTTATAAAGAACAAAAACGATAAGCAAATACTCTCTTATAGTAATTTACAAATAGAAATCTACTGTAACATAGTTGAAGAAATCAATAAAATTGTTTAAAAGAATTATTTTTCATAAAAGTGGGAGATGATTAAATTAGTTGTCTCTAGTTCTCATACATAACCATAACTTCGAGTATCATTCTTTTCAAGAACTTCCGGGAGATATTTCTTTGATCTCAGAACATTTGTTTCCGAACTTTCCCTTGATGAATTTTATTTCAAATATTAACTTTGACAGATGAATTAACCTATTAGTTGGTAGTTCAAAAATGCAAACATTATATAATTTCAATGTTTTTCTAATCATATTTTACTTTATAGAAAGTTGAAAGTGTATGAGCCTTATATTTACATGACTTTAAATGAAAATGTGTGCATAAAACTAAGTAACGAATAAATCCAATCAAATCATCATAAAGATAGAAATAATTTTGATATTTACATATTTTTAGTGATGGATGCTAGTCTATGCTACTCTTGTAGCTGTGACTTACACCCTCTTAGAGAGAGTTTAATCCAAGAAGCCAAATATATTTAAAGGTGTAAGGTATTTTCGTTGATCAGATGATCAGATCAATTTCTCAGCCCCCCTCCCCGCCCGATAATTCGTAGGATATAGCCAGAAGAGTCCTGAGTGATTCAGTGCAGTTATGAAAAGATTTATACCCCTTCGAAAGTAAAACAATGTGTCTAGTAGCAAGTCTAGAAATGTTAATTTGGATTCCGCTATAGCTCAGCGTGCCACCAAGTGCTTTTAATATTATACATAAAGTGGGTTGACGGGCTTTTCTATAATAACTGGTTTTTATATTTTCTCTTCTAAATAGATTCCGGGAAAGGTCAAAGTTGCATCTGCAGTTGATGGACCAAATACAGTTTCCTTTTGTCAAGATATTAGCTATTTTCTTACCAGATAGCTTTATGTGAGTTTTCACCAATGAAAGTAATATATTTTATGGTGCCGATAAGAGTGGTTTGAGGGGACAGTGAACGTTACAATGTGTTTATAAAAATTATTAACTTAAATTTGTGAAACGTTCAACAAATATATACGAAAAATAATTTAACAGTAACACAATTATAAATAAAATATTATAATATAGTTACTATAAATAAAAAAAATAAAAAAACAATTTAAAAAATATTTTAAATATCAGATAATTTTACTTTAAATTTAAATTTTTGGAATTACTTTGTTGATTTTTAAAATATTCTTTTGCTAGCTAATTTTCAATTACTACTTCAAATCGTCTTTCGATCCTATTTTATATTGTTTTGTATATACATTGGATCGTTAATATTTAGGAAATATTTTTACGGCTGTGCATAGAGTTTTTATTGGCTAGGATGTCATCCATATCAGTGGTTAGCTAACTTTAGAACTTCATGGACCACTACATATATAAATTTTATTTTGCGGGCCCCGAATTATATGAATTTAAAATACAAAAGGCAGCAAATATATTTATAAAATAATAATTGGAAAATTTTATTTCTTTAAAAAAATACTTATACTAAAAGCAAACAAGTTATATAGTAATATTTAAAAATCTTTGCTTATGCATTACACATTTTTAGTGTTATATATATTGCTTATTGACCATCATTAAGGATAATTTTGACTTCAATGATTTCACAGCAAGAACTAAGAGTTGTGCTTATTTTAAACTGAGAGCGATATCGAGTTTTGTTTGCTGTGACAGACGAAAATCTTTTTCCACATTAATATGCTGTTGAAAATTGAACTAAAAATTTCAATGCTTTCTCACTCAGTGATGGGTATTCCTTTTTAATAAAAAAGCTAAAAATGAGGTCCTGACAAAGATGGCTGAAATATAGCTTTGAGACTTGAGTAACAAAATAGATCGATGAGGTAGTTTAGAATCTAATGTTAGGTACTGTTTATTTCTCTAATAAATAGGACCTAATATTTAAAAAATAATAAAAAAATAATTCATCATAAATACTGTTAGTTTTATTTCTCTAATAAATAGTACCAAAGATTTATAAAATAATAAAATGCATAATTTATCATAAATACTGTTAGTTTTCATTTTTAATCTTATTTAAATCTTATTTTGAATTTGTTAATGACACTTTTTGTTAGTTGTGTTGCAGCTTACAATAAATAATCATCCATTTTTTCTGCAGACCATCAAAAATTGTTCACGAACCACTGGTGGTCCATGGATTATCAATTGGTGACTGCTGATCTATTTCATTACCAGACCTTCCTTTGTGAAGTCACCCATTAAAAATAAATTTCAGCATACTGGGAAAGTTGTTTAAGAGTTTCGAAATTAAAAAGACCTGTTTTTTCACCTATTTTTGTTCTGTTACTTATGTTTCCTATCCGCAGATTTTCAATGGGACTTTTCTGAGAGATTTAACCTACCCAGTAGGTTTTCAAATTAAACGGTTCCAACAGTAATCTGTGATTAATCATAGACCGGAAAACATCTTACGAGTGGTGGCATCTTCTAGCTTGCCGCAAAACTTCTTATCTTCTATCGCGAAATAGTCACTCTTGCAGTTGACGCTCTCCTCCAGGTGAAAAGTGGCGAAAGTGACTTTCAAGGCGCATACTCTTTTGCCGTAGCGAATGACTCGATAGTCGCACTCGATGCCGTCGCTGTAGTTCAGGGGATAGTTAGGACTTCGCAAAAAGAATTCTTTTCTGTTCAACGTTTGGCTACATCCGGAACCTGAGTGTAAAGAATATACAATTTTTGCTTCGAATTTCAAAACATATATGTAATTAACTATATCTTTAATTTCCTTGCATTCAAATTGTATTACAAAAATTTATACAAACTAGAGTACCCATGCTAGTACTCTGGCATATAGAAACTAGAAATCAAATTCTCACAGATACCCGTGTAAAATATAAAAAATAAAAGTATAAAAATTATAAAAATTACACAAACCTAACTTTCAATAATATATAATATAAAAACCATATAGAATGCAATGAAAATACAAAAAATATTTTTCACAAAACAGATGATTAAACTATAAAATTACTTGAAATATTTTCCCCAAGCGTTTTTTCCATAATTTCAAAAAAATTCTTGACGGTTACACTTCTATAAAACCGACATTAGAAATAATACAATTTATTATAGATACAAAAATGTCAGAAAACTCTTTAACTTATGTAGGATTTTCTTTTTTAAAATTTACTCAGTATCGACCATTTCTATATGCAAGAGACTGTACTCTTTGTAGCTTCAATTTTTAAATCAGTAATTCCCGTTTTTACCTTCTGAGCTATTTTTTATTTGTATTCTTCCATAAAGGAGCATATATTAAGTTAATTTTAAATAATATTCTCAAGACAAATTCATTATATGCAGAAGGGCAAAATGAGTCATCTTATAGAGTGAAATACACAGAAAGTGTAACTGGTAGCATAGAATGATAGTACAGAAAAGAGTCTACTTTGCTGGTTATGTTATTCTTTTAAGGCTCTATAGATTAAAACAAGATGTCGGTCACCAATGGCTACCATGGTGAATAATGTATCAAAAATTTGAATGACGACTGTCAAAACTTACAGTCTTGAATCTGAGATGCATTAAATATTCGGACAGAAAACTCAGAAGTTTTAACGCTTTTAATTCAGTTAACATTGAAAAAATAGCTGAAGCTTTAAAATGTAATAGCATGTTGTTCACTGACAACAATGGTGATCAATATGTTAAAAATTATATTGACAATGGTCTAAATTTATTATTGCAATTTCAAACTTACTCTAGATTAAATACTCTAGATCAGGTAGGAAACAAAGTCAGTCATCTTATAGAGTGAAATACGCAGAAAGTGTAACTGGTAGCATAGAATGATAGTACAGAAAAGAGTCTACTTTGCTGGTTATGTTAGACTTTTAAGGCGCTATAGATTAAAACAAGATGCCGGTCACCAATGACTACCATGGTGAATAATGTGTCAAAAATTTGAATGACGACTGTCAAAACTTATTAGTCTCGAATTTGAGATGCATTAAATATTCGGACAGGAAACTCAGAAGTTTTAACGCTTTTAATTCAGTTAACATTGAAAAAATAGCTGAAGCTTTAAAATGTAATAGCATGTTGTTCACTGACAACAATGGTGATCAATATGTTAAAAATTATATTGACAATGGTCTAAATTTATTATTACAAATTCAAACTTACTCTAGATTAAATACTCTAGATCAGGTAGGAAACAAAATCGGTCTTCTTATAGAGTGAAATACGCAGAAAGTGTAACTGGCAGCATAGAGTGATAGTAAAATAAAGAGTCTACTTTGCTGGTTATGTTAGACTTTTAAGGCGTTATAGATTAAAACAAGATGTCGGTCACCAATGGCTACCATGGTGAATAATGTATCAAAAATTTGAATGACGACTGTCAAAACTTACAGTCTTGAATCTGAGATGCATTAAATATTCGGACAGAAAACTCAGAAGTTTTAACGCTTTTAAGGCAGTTAACATTGAAATAATAGCTGAAGCTTTAAAATGCAATAGCATGCTGTTCACTGACAACAATGGTGATCAATATGCTGAAAATTATATTGACAATGGTCTAAATTTATTATTGCAGTTTCAAACTTACTCTAGATTAAATACTCTAGATCAGGTAGGAAACAAAGTCGGTCATCTTATAGAGTGAAATATGCAGAAAGTGCAACTGGTAGCATAGAATGATGGTACAAAAAAAAGTCTACTTTTCTGGTTATGTTGGACTTTTACGGCGCTATAGAAATAACAAGATGTCGGTCACCAGTGGCTATCATGATGAATAATGTGTTAAAAATTTGAATGACGACTGTCAAAACTTATTAGTCTCGAATTTGAGATGCATTAAATATTCGGACAGGAAACTCAGAAGGTTTAACGGTTTTAAGGTAAATAACATTGAAGAAAAAATAGCTTAAGCTTTGAAAGGCAAGAGCATTTTATTCACTGATAACAATGGCTATCAATATGTTAAAAATTATATTGACAACGGTCTGCAATTTTTATCGCAATTTCAAATTTACGATGTATTAGATACTATACATCAGGCAGGAAACTGTCGCAAGTTTTAACGCTTTTGAGGCAGATGATATTGTAACTAAACAGCTGAAGCATTTAAATAAAAGATTTTGTTTACCGCTGACCACAATGGCGATAACGTGTTAAAAATTTGAATGACTATGGTCTAAAATTATTACCGTAATCTCTATTTTGCGATGCATTAAAAACTTTATCTTGAAAGGGAACTGTCATCAGGTTTTAAATGCTTTTGAAGCAGATGACATTGAACAAAAATGGATAAAGCTTTTAAATAAAATAGCATGTTAGCATGATAATCAAAACTGTTCATCTATTTACCTGAACTTATTGCACAAAGAATAAAAACTCTGATTGAAATGTTTAATTTCTCTCCCTACCATAACAAGTGGAATGTATTTATCAATTTAAATAAAGTCATAGAAGTTCTTGTCTTTACCTGTAGATTCTGGGCTGCACATCTTTATCTGACGAACTCGGATGTCGAAACCGGACCTAGAATTTTGTTCGTCGCTTCTGAAGCGGAAAACAGTTTCATTCTCCGCAAACATGAAGACACCTGTAGAAAAAGAAGAGAAGATGTCGAAAATTTAAAAGTTTTTACAGTACCTGAAAAGTGCCATCATTTATAAAAAAAATTTAACTAACTCGCTCATCCAACCTAATACGAGGCTCCAATCCTAAGCAATTAAAGCTGGAGATAATTTATCAGCAAATTTTTATCTTCAGTGACATATTTTTATCCCAGCGGCATTGTATACAATGAAAAATCTCATTATAATGAAATTCAATGCTACAACAACACAATAAAATTACACAACGGCGTATTCAGGCAAATGTAACAATGCTTTTTACTACATTAAATGTCCCTGATAACAAAAATACAAACATATAATTCACAGAAAGTAATTTTGAATTTTTACTATTTATTATTTCCTGGTGCAGAGTAAAGGAAGTATTTTAACACATTGTGTGCGGGTACAATAAGCAGCGGAATTGTACCGGAAGCGGGCGTTTTGCGCGTAAATTTAGTTATTCAGTTAAATCTCAATAGATCGAAAATTATTTAATTTTTTAACCAACTATTCGTATTTTATATTGAAATATATAAACAAATATATAAATATATAAATAGACAAATATATATATATATATATATATATATATATATATATAAATATAAATATACATATATATATATATATATATATATATATATATATATATATATATATATATACATATACATATAATATCATTTTTGCAAGGATAAATAAAAAGTTAATTTTAAATCTAAATTGATTTTTTTAATCAACCTTCCCGTTCTGTGGTTCCGCATCGACTTATGTAAAAATTAGTTTCTATTTGTCCAAATTTTTCCAGAATCTATGTAGTAGGCAAGAACATTTGGTTTCGTTTTCCTGTATATACCGTTATTTTTGTAACCATAAACAAACCATGCTGTTACACTAACCCGTTCTAGTACGTGTCCCGCTCTCAAGTATCAATCGACAGAAAACATACTAGTACGTGTCTCGCATACAATGTGTTAATTGCGAAAAATTTCGGTTTAGAACGAGATGTCTAAATGACTAAAAATCTCATTATAAGGAGTATATCTCTCAATATAACTCTGCGGATCTACGTCTGATGGTAGTACTCTATCTTTATTCAGACAACATAGATTGTTTTCATTAACATGAAAAACCAAAGGAAGGAACCATTGGAGGGAATGTGCAAATGATAATTCTGATACGCATAGCAATTACAATAAAATAAAAAAATTGTATAATCTTCTGGGGAAGGGTGGTTGACATTTCAACCGAGAAGTAAGTTTGAAAAGTATGAGACTGTTCGAAATATGCATCAAGCATTTCCTTGCCCCATGGTCAGATTTAGCTCTCATACGGTTTGGTTCATAACCATACTTATGGATCATCTATCATAGGTCTCGTTTGTGTAGGGTCACGTTTAAAACTGTTCTAATTTTTTCCTTCTTTCTTCTCCTTTTGCTTATTATTGTACAAAGTCACAATCTCAAACAAATTGTTCAAAAAGGGGAAAGCACTTTACATAGGAATCCCATATTTACCAACGCGAATATGGTAAAATCTTAGCAGCGGAAAAGTTAATATAGACACGTCATGTGGTGTGCACATCAGACTTTCTTTTTCGCTAGAGGATCTGAAATAACATTTTAAGCATAAAATATCCAAAATTCTTTAATTCTTTGATTTTTACACAATAAGTGAGCTAGAAATAAAACATGACTCTTTAACAATAAAAAGAAAAAAACCTATCGCGGAAGAGGACGAGAAATTAAGTTTGGAAAACCTCGAAATATATTCATAATAGCTTTACTCACGCACTGCTCCCTCCGCAATTTTTCCACAGAGATTGTTTTGCTCCACTTGCAGGTAGTCATAACTGCAGTTGTCGCTAGGTTCGAGGTCGAACTTCCTGAAAGTGAACTCCAGTCCACAGACATCTGGGGACTGACGAACCACGCGCCACTCGCACGTGCGACTGGACGGGTAATCGGCCGGATAGCCAGGACTCTGAAGACTAAAGTCAGTTTCTGTAAATATGCCGCCGCAGAAAGATACTGCAATAAAACAAGAAAAGTTTAAATTGGTTTATTTTATGTCAAAAAAGTAGCGTAAACTAAAAAAAAATAAAGAATAAACTTCAAGGGGACTTAGTACTTTTTGAGGTGAAACCTTTTAGCTATTATAGTCTATTTTGGATCAAAATAAAATAAAATTTCTGGTCTGATGAGAATAAAATTTTCCTAGATTACTGGTAAGGTACGAACTTTATTAAATTAATATCTAGTCTTCTTATTGGAACAAGTACTTTTTAAAGAAATATAAAATACTTTTAAAGAAATACAAAATATATACATCAAGCTACGAAAATATAAATTAGCTTATCTCAAAATACCTTTTAAAATTTTTAAAGTAGAATCTCATTTTTTTTATAAAATTATTTGTGCTCAGGTTCTTATGCTTAGTTTATTTTAATACCATATATTTTTTAGTGGAAAGTATTAACAATAGGAATTTTTAAAATGCCACATAAGAAATTTTAAATGTAAGAACTACAATTTTAATTAAAATTTAAAACTTAAGTAGGTCTTGGTCTCATTAACTCTCGCGAAGAAAAAACAGCGCCCTAAACCAACCAATCAAGAAAACTTACGTTGTTTCAAAGATATTTGTTATGACTGGTTCGCTTGAGAAAAATCAGTTTTGTTATTTTACTATTACTTTCTAATCTTACTTAATAATGATACGACAGCAGTGCTCACTATTCGGCAATAATGCAACAATTTCAAAAATGAAGAGATTCTATAAAAGTGAAAGAAAAATTATCTATAAAATTCATGTTTCTGCCTTTAAAGTCAAGATTTATAAAAGCAGAAACATAATTAATGGAATTAAACGATTGATTCATAATTTCCACATTTATTTCTGAAGATAGAATATTCAACAAAAGTTTTAAATTTCATAGAAAAATGCAATTTACAAAGAAGTAATCTTAGCCAACCTTTGATAATTACATATTATTTAAAGTTTTAGTTTGTTTTAAACAACAGGATATCAGGTATTTTTCTTGTTAGTAACAGGGAAATATATTTTAACACCTTGACATAATTACAGATTATAACCAGACTTACAGTTATCCCCCAAACTCAAGAATTTACGACTACCAAAGTCTAGGGCGGGCTGGGAGCTACACCATAAATCATACAATAATTATTATTACAAGTACACGAACACACACGCACACACACACACACACACACACACACACACACACACACACACATATATATATATATATATATATATATATATGTGTGTGTGTGTGTGTGTGTGTGTGTATGTCCGGCATGCAGCCATATAGTGAGTCTGACATCAGAGTATTTTGCTATAATGTCTTTATCTATGACTATTGCACAGTTTCACATCCAACCATCAAACATGGCCTCGGCCTTGTTCAGCGTGGATTCATTAGCGACCCTACCTCAAGGCGTTCTCTCCCAATTCTTAAGCATCAAGAGCTTTTATAATGCCTTTTAAAGATTAATGAGTCTGAATTAAAAGAGTGCTCTGCGTTTCTGCTCTCAAACCCGTAAATTATTAATTTTACGTTTTCAGTAGAAGTAGAATAAGTTTAAATAGAATATCAATTAGCAAGAGTAGATATTATAAACGAATAATTTTCGTTATAATTTTCATAAATTTCCAAAATCGTCTGACATATTTATTATTATTATTTATTCTTTTATAATACTGTAGATTTGTTTCTTGCTTTTTTCTTCTTGTATAATGTCATATAATTAATGTACTTCTAGAAAACAATAATGGAGTTCATCATATTTTCCACAGGGAATGTCATTTGTGTCGAATTTAAAGAGAAAACACTTGACATACAAACACGAGTAGGGATGGTCATTTATTCCATGTGTTATTGTAGACTTTAAATCTACCTTGTCAAGAGCTATTCTTGTCCAACGCTTAGCAGTATATTATTAGATTACCCAGTTTCTTCACTCAGCGTCGATTCTGATTTGTTTACAATATTTAAGATGTCGACCCCTGAACCTTCTCAACATCACCAATCACATAGTTGCATCTACAAATCAGTAAATCAGAAAGAAGTACATTGAAAGAAGTATTCAGTGCAGCAGTGATCCCTCACATCTAGGGGATAGCCATATATTTTCCATAGGGGAAGTTTCTCCCACTCCAACACTACCCCAAAATTCATACAGGAATTTTTGCATGTATAATATATGAGAAAATCTTATGGGGTATTATAAACCAAACACACCCTTTACCCTATGCTATTTTTCTCAGCAAATACCATACTAGGCAAAATTAGAGACTAATAGACTATTATTTAAATAATAACTATTATTTAAATAATGCGGGGCACTTACCTATTAAACATTCTTTCATACAATTCCATAAATATTTGCCCATTTTTTTTATAGGTGCATCATATAATGGGCCAATATTATTCCTTAGGACAATACTAAGAAGCAAAGTAGATCCTCATAATTTAGAAGGAAGAACCAAGCAGAAAATACCAAGTTTGGCTGGCCACCTCAAGAGGTATAGATTGGGTACTTGGAGGGAATTGTGACCACGAACATGTTTTATGTACCCCAAACTGGCATTAATGAGCACATTGGATCTTTGCTCGGTCCCGAAACTGCAACTCTCCGGTTACGACTGAGGCTACTCTCTGTTCTGACTGAGTAACCGTGACTTACTGAAATATTATTACAAATAACAGAAATTATTATGTTTGAGCCAATTAAGTATTTTAAAATAATCAAAACTTTAACACTAGGTTTACGGACGTTTCTTATATACCTATCACTACGAACACGTATCAATTTGAATACATATAACAACACTCAGCGATGTTATTATACACCATAAGTAAAAATGAAAATATGAGATAATATTTATAGAAAGTTTTTAATATTCAATAATTTATTATTATTGTTGTAATGTTTGTGTTCCGACGAGAACTGCTTGAACTCTTCTATACGAAACACTGTATAGATCTGAACTATGTGACTAATCACTGTATAGAACTTAGCTAACTGTCCAACGCGCATGCTCTTGCTACTGTGTATTATTTTTTCTCCTAAAGCGCGCCTATTGCGCACGAGAGATAAGAGTTTGATTCCATCGATAGCTGACGCGTAAAGTTAACTTAATATTCTTTATTAAATTTATCTTAACTTTTCTCGTTGAATCTTTCTTTGAGTTTTTGATTTGATATGAACACACTGAACCACAACAGATTTAGAGGCATTCTTTATAGATATTTGGATGTAGATGAATGCCGCATTAACAGTTTGCATGAGTAGAACTAATTTAAATATTTTGTCTACGTTAAGATCGCGTTAAATTGATGCGTATACGTAGACATAGGTATCCACATAGAAAAATTTAATATTTCAACACTTTTATAGAAAATAGACTTCAATATATATTTAGCTCGTTCGTTGAATAAAAGTCAGTAAAGAGATAAAAATGCAAAACGTTATTGTAATTTTCCTTATAAAATTCGAAATGTATCAAAATGAGTCATCCCGTAAACCTAGTGTTAAAATAGAACACTCTCTCTCTCAGTTTGTTTAAAAACGCTTTATTGCCAAAATAATTAGTATTATTCAGACGTATCAAATTTAGTTTTATTCGCATATAAAGTTACAGTATTTAATTACATATGAATTAATTTTGTGACAAAAATATTTAAAGAATTTGAAGTATAAATAGCTTCAGAAGTTGAATGCAAATAGATATAACTTATTTGGCAAATTTGCAAATAACACATATATCTTAGGGTTATCATGATTATATATTTGTTTTTCCTTATTTTGTTTCCGTTCTCACGCTAAAAAAAACATAAAAACAATAATCAATTTTGAAACCCCATTGAAAAAAAATGCCAGGAAGTCCTTTAAAAATTAAATGCAATTCGTTTAACCCCTTTTAAATTGCATAATGCATTCTTCTCGTCGATATTTCGTTTCCAAACACGGATGCTGACAATAAGTTGCCGTGAAACCATCCGATCCTTTTGTCAACAGACGCCTACGGTGTGAAAGAGAGAGTGTGGTTAGCTGCAAAAGGAGTGGGTTAACAATGCTTATTTCGTTGCAATGCCACTGAACAGTCAGTGACGGATGATTTAACAGAATAATGGGGTTTGCATACATTCGGAGACTATTTACGACTTTTCGGTTTCATTCAATACCTTGTTTAAAAGAGCAAAGTATCTTTTGACTAGGAAATATTCGTTATAACAGACTTTTTTCGTTTATTTCGGAAGTACAATGAGCCATTTTCTTTTAAATGGTGCAAGTCCATTTTTAACAAAATGTTAGTCTCTGATAACAACTAGGATATAGTCCATCATATGACCATATCAGTTACGTTTTCAATTTTCTAGAATTGTAAAGAACTCTATGAGGCAGGAAAAAGAAACGGTTTGTTTTTTGGATAAAAATTATCTGGTACACGTTCAATAATGTATTTGTCTTCATACTCCTCTAAAGTCTCTCGATACTGTGAATGCAGTTTAGAATCATTTTACAATCATGCTGAGTAAAAATTATTCGTTTTAAACTTCACTCGCTGTGAATTTTGTTAACCCTAATTCATAAAGAATCCAATATGGATGCCTCTATCCATTCCAGGTCTTTTGTCCACCGCGGAATGTAATTGGTTCAAAGATGTGGGTTCGGGGAAAATCTTCCGAAGTTTGTCGAAGTTCAACAGCGATACTTGGAAAGCGATGTCAAATAGGTACAGTTAAATCCCAAACAGCGAGCGAGATAGATTAGTAATACAGTGATCAGCGATGGGGCTGCTTGACTGTTCCCGATAGTTCCAAACCATTGGTTTATGTATAAAAAACAAACAAACTTTTTTTAATTTTCAGATATATAAGTTAAATGCTAGATATTTATTAGTCCTTGAAACAGACTCCTAAACTTTTATGAGTAGAATTTGTTGTCAATACCGATGGTAAAACTTTCATTCCAACAAAAAATAATCGATGATTAAATTTAAAACTATCACATATGTACCTAACCTATTACTGAAGCGAAATATAAAAAAATTATTTACGCAGCATTAAATATAAAAAGTTTCAGCTCTAAGTTAACAATTTGTGTAAAGTTTTTGTTGCGACTTATGGGTAGAAAATATTTAATATTTGCTATTTTAGTAACAATATTAGGAAAACTATATTTTTTATTGACAAATAAATATCTTTAAACTTGACGACCCACAATGTTTTGAGACCTCGCCCACGTTTTAGTACGAATTAACTATTATAATATTTTATTAAAATATAGGAAATAAAATAATCTACAAAGACTTTTTTTTCAAAAAATGAGCATTATATATTTATAAATGAAGATTAAAAGATTCCATTTAAAAGCCTTGCAGTTTAGATTTGTTATACCAGTCATGCAAAATAGCTTTGAGTACTGAGACAATCATCACACTGATTCACCAGGTTGAATATACCCCTTTGGTTAAACACCTCTTTCTGATGCTTGAAGAAGTCAGAAACTCCTGTTACACTTCTGCTTTTGACAGAAACCGTCAAACTTCCATGAATTTTTTAAAGGATCAAAAGCACTTAACCGCATAGGAAGAGATCAGGGCTATAAGGTGGATGTTCGAGTATCTCCCACGTTAGTGAGTGTTACTTTTGAGTTGCGACGTTTGCGATATGGGGACGGACGTTTTCATCCTATTGAAAAGAATCGGAAATCAAGGCAAATGACTCCATTTCGCAGTTTTTTCAGACTTTTCACCTTAATTGCATGTCGTAATTTCTTTAGCCTTTAGCGCAGTACGCTCACCCGTTAGGGAGATCCTTGAAATCTTTGAAATAAAAAACGAGACATGGTAATCAAAGAACTGGAAAGCCGAACGATGGCCGATTGATTAGGGTGCTGGCCTTCGGTACCGGAGTTCATATCCCTCTATGGCATGGATGCTCGTAGCCGTTCGGAATCGGCTTTAAGCTGTAGATCCTGGTCTCATTAGTCCTCGTGTTGCAAAAAAAGTAGACCATAGCACTCCAAACCAAACCAAAGAACTGGAAAGAATAACTGTACATAGGGCTTGTGTTAGATGCTTTTGGTAGTAGAGATTTTCAAAAGTTTAAATATTTTCCCGCATTTACTAATAAACATATGTCACAATAGTCCTATGCTTCGATGTCAGTGCTTGTGTACCCGTATCAGTGAAGTGCTAATTTATATATACTTTGCAGGGATGTACTCAACTTTAAATCTGTTAACTGCACTTTTAATTCAGAGAAACTAAGATATCTCTATACACAATTGGCAAAAATACCTCTTGCAAGGACGTCTAAACTTGAAAAAGTTTTAAAGCTAGCTATAAAAATGCAATTTCGGGGTTAAATTTCAATTCATAAATAGATCTGAGAGTCTAAGTTTCTAGCTTCTAACTTTAAGCCTTCAACTATTCAATGCAACTCCTTCTTTACAAAAGTAAAATCAGCAGAATATGTAACTTTCAAGGATTGTATGATATAAACTGTCCTGTTCTTACTTTTTTTACATTTTAACTGCTTCTTTTATTCAGCTTTCGTTTTAAAAACCCATAACCTTCTAAACAGCCATAGTTTTACCACTTGGAAAGGTTATTACTGTAATCATCTGTCACATAACACATTACCGAAACCGAAAAAAAAAACATTATTTTCACGGAGGATGAACCCAAAGAATAACTTGCAGAGTAATAGCTTCCTGCGTATTCAAGTATTTTTCTTAATTGTTAGTTTAAAAGAAAAAAAAATTAGTATCGAATTCAACATTTCAAAAGAAAAAGAAATTAGCATGTCCAATTTTAAAGATTTTAGAGATGAAGCATAAATACGAAACTTTTAAGAGCTAAAACAAACTATACACTCTATAGGTTTAACATTTTGATTTTAAACATATCAACTGAGTAATAATACTAGATGAAAATTCTAACGCTAAGCAATACGTCCTCAAGCATAAATCTGTTAACCACACTTTTGATTAAGAGAAACTAAGATATCTAAATATATATAGCTTGCACAAATACCTCCTGAAAAGAAATCTTAACTTGGCGATTTTTTAAAACTTGCTATAAAGACTGGTGGATTGATTGGATGGTTTCATGCGCTACATACTATTTGTTGCTACATAATGACTAATGAGGTAGGGACCTACTGATTAAAAAAGAATACGAACAATTACATCCATGTATGTAATAGTATTCAAAGCTACTTTCTACGATTACAAAGAGCAACACTTATTTCAATCGGACATCGTTTAGCTAGTTCAAAATTAGAATCTATGACTTTTAGTAAGATTCTAAATTGATCATTATGTACCTCATACTTCTGTCAAATTAAATTTCAGAAATTGAACTCTTTATATCTGTTTTTGTAAGATGTTTCGATCTTTAGGAAAAGTAGTAATAGTCTCGTTTCATCAGAACCGCCAACTTAGCAAGCAAAAAAAATAAATAAATAAATAAAATAAACTGCATTTTTAATGTACTACAAAATATGGTAATATTTTAAAGAATAAAAAAATATTTGAAAATTTTACGGTGTCATTATGAAAGTGAGAAAAAAACTCTTTACCGTAACAATTAGAGATGGCAATTTAGAGCATAATTGGACGAACATGAACTTTGTTCTGCACAATGCATTCCAAAGTACAAAAAATTACCTCATTAAATTAGTTTATGAAAAGCTAAATATATTTAGGTCTCATCTGTTATTTTAATGAAATAAACCATTTGTAAATAAAACAACATTCAACGTATTTAAAAAATGACTGTTATTAGCTGACATCTAAAAAAGCATCATTAAAAAATTTATAACTATGGCCCAATGTAAGACAAAAAAGGAAATTGAAAATATATAAGGATAAACCACACTCAGTGATATGTATATATAATTATTTCTTTTGCTGTTATATAATAACAGGTTTATATATTTATTATACTAACTAATCTTCAACTTTTTAAAAGCTATGTTTTTACAGCTTATTAGATATTCTGTAACTCATTAAATACATTACGGTTTCAAACTGAAGTAAAAAATGAAACGCATGAGGTATTTGGATAACAAGTTCAGCCACAATTTTATCTCACATTACCTGTAATAACCATCAGTCATTACTGGATATAAGTCTGTAACAAAACCAGAAAAGAACTAATTCAGTTACATGAAAATTGTTTAGTGAATGTATTTAATTGTAACTTTTATGTAAACGTAATTATAATAAATAGATAAATTTTAACGTATAGATCAATTTCATGCAACGTCACGAACTACTTTAATGCCATTTCCATTCATTTGTAAGTTTACGACAGCCAATAGGCAAACAATAAGCTGCCTATCCGTTTTAAACCAGAGTCAGAATTATTAGAAGTTGAGATGTACTCTGCTGCGTGAAATCGCCTTATGATCTCATTATCATTAGCCCTTCATATGACATTAAAATTTTCCTAACCCTAATTCATCAAATATCCAATATGGAATCCTCTATTGATTCCAGGTCTTTTGATCACTGCGGAATGTAATTGGTTGAGAGATATGGTGTCGGGTAGAATCTTCCGAAGTTTGCCGAAGTTCAACAGCGATACTTGAGAAGCTATATCAAATAGCGAGGGGTACAGTTAAATCCCAAACAGTGAGCGAGCTAAATCAGTGATACATCTATCAGCGATGTTGCTATTTGAATGCCCCCGATAGTTCCAAACCATGTCATTATGTATGAAAAACAAACAAACAAACAAACTTTTTTAATTTTCAGATATATAACTTAAAGGCTAGATATTTATTAGTCCGTGAAATAGACTCCTAGACTTTAATGAAAAGAATTTGTTGTTGATACCGGTGACAAAATTTTCATTGCAACAAAATATAATCGATGATTAAATTTAAAATTATCACATATGTACCTAATCTATTATTTCAGCCAAATATAAAAGAAAATTATTTACGTAAAATCTAAGTTCAGTGATAAAACGTATGAAAGTAATGCAGACGATATTTAAATAGTTTAAAATAAGAAAGGATTAAATGAGATAGTTAAAGGAATGACGTCATATTGCTAGAAAATAATGTTAATTTTGTCTATTTATTATGTGATAAATGAACTACAGTTTATCTGGTGAATAGGAGCAATTTTAATTTTATTGGGATTCATATCTAAAATTGCGTTGTAACAACCTGATCTTACAAATAACGTAACATAAATTGTAGAAAAGATAAATTACTTTTATCACAAGAAAAAAATTTAAATAATCTAACTCAATATAAAGGTAACATACAGTACGCAACCATGCGTTTACTCGGCGGAAGATGTACTATTGATATGCATCTGATATGAATACGTTTGAAGAAAAATGAACGTCAGCGATGCATAAATAAATTCAATCAGCATAAGAAATAGTACAAATTGAAGCTCACTTTTCCTGCTATTTTTTACAGCGCCGAAAAAAGAAAAAGGTATCGTATGTCTAGGCACGTTAATAGTATTTGCTGATGCATCTCTAAGAGAAAGGAAAACGAGTATGAAAGGAACGCATTGATTGATTTAAGTTATATTATTACAGCAGTTGTACTGTGTTCGTATTTAAACCTTTAATTAAATTCATTTATAAACAGAAAAAATATTCTGAGTTAAAGTAGTAAGTTATTTTAAGAAACAATTTCACGCAATAAGGAAGTGAATATTACAAGTAATACTTGTCAGTTTACAAAAGGACCAGAAAGAGTCTATTGATAAATCCAATCATATACCTCGAATCTAAACAGAACCAGAGATTCGAATAGAAAGGAACTGGATGTTGTCTAATGATTGATGCATTAATTCAGATGCAATTGCTGATATAGCACAAATCTTTAACAAAGAAAAGAAAATGGTTTAAGAAATCTTTATAAACTTTATACATATAAGGTATTTCATACATTATTAAATAAACATAAATGCTAGGTGATTTAGACATTTGAATTTACTTATCACCCGGGAAAAATATTCAAACGCATTTAAATTAGAAAACAATTTGAATAATTGTTTTAACACAGATACCTAAGAAATTTTAATACCGGTTTAAGATTCTAAAAATGTATTTTTAAATCTATATAAAAATTTGTTTAAACACGATTATCTTACGATACTTGTCTTAAATTAAGGTTATCTTATTATAATTAACATTTCAACTCAATATTTTGTATTTCAGCAAAGGTGCATAGTGAATAAATTGACTGTGGCAAAAAATATATGATAATATATCAGTTCTACTTTGCAATGAATTTCTCAGTTTCTATATAATTTAATATTATAATAATTATATAATAATTTCTATATAATTTAATTTATTTGTTATACCTTGCTGCTTACCATACAATGCTCTTCGTATTTTGATATTTTAATATAAAAAGAATTATTTCATGGAAAAATATGATAAAAAATATCTATATGATAAAAAATATCTATAAAAATATGAATATTAATCGCTTAGAAACATAAAAGTTTTAAATCAAAATGTTACGTTTTCAGCAACTCATAATCATCAATAAAAATTTTCTATTTAAAAAAATTAAAATACTGTGCATTTTAGCTGGATTATTAAATTTTTAATATAAAATTTTTTATTCGTTATTGAAAAAAGTTAATTCAACATTAACATGTCATGTGAACGATATTAATGTATGAAGGAAGTTGAAAGTATGCACTATTAATGTCTGAAAGTGAAAATTTTCAGCTTGAAAATAAAATTATTACCGAGATAGCTTAAAAGAAAAGAGCTAAGTGAAAATAATCTAAAGAAATAATCAGTAATATGTCTTTATCTAATTGACAGGATCGACTATGACAAATGAAGCAATAAAATAAAACTTAAGAAAAAAGTAACCGTGAAAATTTCACTTGCTTTCTAGAGTACGGCACGTAAAATATTCAATTCTCCAACTGTAGATACTGCTAATCTCTGCTCAATACGAACTGAAACTCTTAGAATTTCTTTACAAACAGGTTGAAAATACTTAATTTGATAAAATTTGACAAATAGAATAGACGGAACCTTACAAGGAATGGGATAACAGTTAATCATTAAGGGAGTAAGAGAATACCCAAAAAAGACCTTTCTAATGCTGATTTAGGTAAGGAAATTCTCTACATGGAATAAATAAGCGTTTCTGGTCAGAAAACATGCCAAAGTTGTGGTGTAGGCATACATGTCTAGACAGGAATTAGAGGTATGAGCATTACTATAATAGAAATATAATAGTGAATAGGTTTATAGGTTCTATTGCAGAAGAGGATTACTAAAGTATATGAAAATTTCTTGTTAGATAAGTCTTACTGAGGTACTTTGAACTTTGCCATAATGAGGAACTTTTTTTTGTTTGTTTTTCAGCAAGATAATTACTGTGCCATTACTGTTAATACTATACATATCATCTTTGAGAATGAACTTATGGTCGGTTAATCTTGACCATCTTCTAGCCGCTTGAATATAATTGAAAGTTTATAGGAGGTGATATCTGACATTGTTTATGAAAACAAAATGTTGGATCAGGATAAATAAATGGCAGCATGGTAAAATGGTACAAGCAGCAAAACTAATCGAAGTTAATGGAAAGGACAAAATTGAAATTTACTTTACAGGTTGAACACAAAACATGAACAAGTGATAGAAAATAAAGACAAAAAATAATATATTAAGTACAAATAAAATATGTCGATCGTATAATTATAGATTTACTAAAATTTATTTCATACGAAATTATTTTTTCTTTTCAGTGTTGAAATTTAAATATTGTAAAGAACTTTTATTTAAGAGATTCTCCTTGCTATGTCGGATTTAATAGGTTGCATTACTTCAAATATTATTGAATACCAGAAAATACAACACAACTAATGTATTTTAATTTAGAAATTTAGTGTATGTGGGAACATCTTACAGGTTAAGAGGATTTTTATTAAGCTTCCTTAAGATATAAAACGTCTTTTTTATACCTTTTTATTTTTTAATTTATTGTGTTTTTTATAACATTTTTTGTGAAATTTTTTATATAAACATTCAACTATATTTAATGTTTATGAGAATGTTATTAATAGAAAGAACTAATATAGTATGTTAAGTCAGTATTCGCCATAACTAATTCTACATTCTCCCCTTTTAGTTAATATTTAAAAGAAAAATATTTGCAAAATATATTTTTCTGCGTTATATTTGGATTGGATTTTTTTTAAATGATAGGTATTTATGAGAAACTTAACAAGGACCGAAGTACAAAAAATGCTAGAAACAAAGTCTTTATTCCTTTGCAACTTTTAAGTGTTGTAACCATATATCAACGACATAATTTATTTTTCGTCGCTCAGATGTAATCCTCTTGAAATACAAACTCCAAATACGGGAAAATTAGGATTCCTTTTGTGCAAACATCTATCTCAGATAATGTTTTCATCTCAAATCTATTTTTCTTGTTCTACAGCGAGGGATAAACATGATGGATTTCTTTATGTAAGCACATAATCTCTCTTTGTCATAAGAAAGCAAACGTCTAACCAGCTTTTCCATCCCGTTCTTAATACATTATTTTCTTCAATCTATTACCTGCTTGTGAAACATATGCTGTATTTCCCGGAAGCCATTTTATGTCTCGTAATTAATACATAAATACAATAAGTAAATTAACTTCCAAAACTTTATTAACTCAGTTATATTCAGTATTTTTTTATAGAGGAGAATGCTTCTTTTAGCCAGAGGTGAGAAAGGAGCTTTGTTTTCACTCCATGGTGAAACTTGGCCGTAGCAGTTGTGTCCGAAGAGTTTGGATCCCAGCTTAGTCACTTCACGACTGGATGGATACTTTCCATCAGAATCGGGGTCATTTCTAATTAGTGACTGACTGTTTAATTGTGGTGGGATTTCGCAACGGTCTTTATCCAATCTTTTAGTGAAGAAGGGGCTTTCAGAGCTGGAAAAGGGAAGACGACCTCGATATCTGACCCGAAAAGTGGATCGCTGTGGCCTTCCAGAATTGCTTCAGAAAACAGCATTGGGAAGTGTGGATAATTGCTGGAGATGAATAGCATCGAAATCGATTTTACAAAAGTGGATATTTTTCGCTTTGAGGGCTTCTTATATGAATGATTTTGGTGAATTCTACAGGATGCTATTCTTTGTTGGAAAATAGGGTTTAGATATGTCTCCGATCTAGGTTAAAAATGAAGACGATCTAAATGACGATGATGAGTGAGAATTATTCTATGTGTTAAAAATATCTGCATCTGTACTATTTATGGCAACTTTCAGTGAGAAAGATGATTTAAAGGGGATGGATGGTGCATGATAAACATCATTTTTATAAATTATAATATTCATGGGAGTTATGAAACTTTTTATGCATATATAAATTAAAGTAAAAGTAAATTCATTGCATTGAACATTTTATTAAATTTAGATAAAATTTCTAAACTTCCCGGGGTTATAGACCACGTGGGATCTATGGTGCCAATTTCCATTTTCAAGACCAAGAGCCTAGGGTACGAAACATATGTCCCGGTTTGGTGAACAATAAGCAGAACCCCCAGAGCTTAGTTCCCAACGATGCTGGGCCCTTAGTTTGTCTACCCACTAAAAGGATGAATCACCTTTGCCAGCCTGAGCATCGAGTTTGTGTCTTGGGAACTTGAAGCGTTACCCCCAACGTCACTGAGCTTTAGATAACATTCAAGAAAGATTATTTTTTTATGAAAACTCTAGTTAATTTTGTAAATGTCCCTAGCGATTTAATCTTTCTTAAATGTCAACAAAATATATACCAAACCTTTCTAACATACATTCAAACATTTCTAGGTATTTATTTTTTTAATTTGATATTATGTAGATTATTAAAATTCAATTCAAATGTAGAGGATTTTTTTTCTCACGAAAATAAAACATACAATCATCAAAATATATCTTATAAATTACTTGTCCAATCTATGACTAAATAAATTCTCATAAATATGTAAAAGATACTTAAACTAATAATGAAACTAAAATAAAAAAAAAATTAAAATTAATGTGGAAGAAACTTTTCAAAAAGAAACCAATTTTTAAAGAAATTAAATTTTAAAAATATCTGACTTTTTGATGTTTTTGTAAGTGATTTATTTAGTCTTACTTCAGTGTATATGTATACAAAATTTCATAAATCTAAGATAATAATTTTCAAACACACTTTGTAAAGTCCATTGTACCCGTACAGTGTCTTATGTTTGAAGCTTTAAAAAATCGAAACCAAATTCAGAGAGATAAAATAGTTTGAAATGATCCTTTAATGCTTCAAATCAAAAATTGTAAAATGTTTTTAAATAAATTAAAAATTGGACCATTTTGATGGAAAAGTAAGGAAAAAAATTATTTTAAAAATACTTGAAGCCTCCCCCCTTCGTGTACAGTCATCACAAATATAATTAGATTAAATTAAAATTCCCACATAGCCTGTACAGAGATTCTGGGACTTCTCGTACTGAAGTTCGTTTATCAGAATGATAATAATCTCCATAAGCGTGCAATTCTGGATTTTAATAAAAAATATTTTCTACCGGATCAGATTGTGAATCTAAACCATTCTCGAATCAACTTAATTACATACACAAAATGTCATCAAAATCAGTCCGCAGTTTAGAAGGAATTCTATTACAAACCCACAAACAGAAGAATTTTGTATATAAAGACATGTATTCGAATTAGAGGTTATTTGACCTTACGGGCTGTTCTCTCACTGCAGTTTTGAGTATTATTCATTATATTTATTAAAATCTAATCAATAAATCCATTTCAAATTTTTCGTACTTGAATATATGTTTGTTATATATAGGGGATAGCAATACAATGATAATGTTATAATATTTTATGTATTTTTCAAAATTTAAATATTGTACGTACATAGTTTTTTTATTTTTATTTTTTTGAATTCGAAAGATTTTATTACGAAGATTTCTATGTCCCACTTATAGCTTAATTATTCTATAGACCACTTATTTCTGATAATTTCAATGTAAAGTTAAAATAGATACGTGTTAAATAGAACTTTAGTTAATTTCGAATAACAAATGGACTTGCAAAAAATTTTAGAAAATGCTGCATTAAATACATTATAATTTTTTACTTAAATACTGAAATACTTCATTTTATTAAAATGCTAGCTAATGTTTTGGGCCTCCTTTCGGTAAGAATGTACTTAATTATTTCAAGACTTGACATTTTTTAAACAGTTTTGCGGATATTTAAATTTTAAACAAATCATGATGTGTAAAAGAGCCTTATTTAGAAATAATTTGGTAGTTTATTCTCGTACACAGCTGGTGGAAAATAATATATTTTTTGTATATCGTTATCACTTTCAGGAACCATAATATTTTTCATAAAAAAAGTTATAAGACAGAAGGTGATGTGAAAGCATTTACAGAATGTAGGTGTATATCGTTCCAGCTAAACATCAATTTAAGCGATTATTTTGGCGTACTTCTTAAATTGATGTTTAGTCGGCTTTTCTTCAATTTCTTCATTATAGTACGAGTTTAAATAGGATTTATTTCGTTGATTTATTTATGTCTTTTATCTATGCAAACCGCCTTTAAAAAATAGTTAGTACATAATTTTACCATAAGATAAATTAATGATTACTAAGTTACAATTAGAAAACTTATTGTTTAAAAGATCAAATACAACCATGAAATTCCTGTACTGTCATCGTCGACAGGAAAAGTTAATATCCGTTGTATTATCATATTACGTGATAGAGGGATTGGAAGAGATTTTAATATTGATAGTGACATATGGTGGTATCAAAGAATATCAATCTAAAATTTGGTGAATCTACGACAAATCGTCTAAAACACAGAAAAACGGACACTCTCGTATTGGAGTCTTTTTACTTATACAAAGTAAGTTATGTATTCAAGAAAAATTTCAATACTCAGATTTCAACAAAAATACTTGTTTAGATCACCGAATTTTCTTTAATTTCGTATTATCTCTGTACGTACGTAGTATGATTTTGAAGCCTTAAATATAACTTTTGATCCTTCCTGAACTGATTATGACTAGCTTTCTTTCTATGTCTGTACTTATGTATGTTTCTCGCATAATTCAAAAACAATTAGCGTAGAAGGCCGATCTTTTGTATTTAAGATTCTTATATCGTCTACTTGTGCACCTTCCCTTTAAATTACAATCCGTACTTTATATACCAAAAAATTACAATATAATATTATCAACAGCGTGGGTCATAAATGAAAAACTATTAGCCATAAAATTTTGAAATCATGCATTTAGGACCCTTAAAATATTTTGTTTACCTTCTGCACTTTTTATAATGGAAAAATTTCAATATAAAATAAATTAATGCTGTACTGCTTAACTCAATATTGGTTAGCCATGGAATGTTGAACCATATATTAAAACGTTTAGTTGTTCATCTGCTCTTTATTTTATTGGTCAAAATAGGAAGGCCGAACGATGGCCGAATGGTTAGGGTGCTGGCCTTCGGAACCGGAGTTTGTGGGCTCGAATCCCACTATGGCATGGATGTTCGTAGCCGTTCGGATTCGGCTTTAAGCAGTAGGTCCCGGTCTCATTAGCCCCCGTGTTGCAAAAAGTAGACCGTAGCACTAAAAAACCAAACCAAAATAGGAAGCATTGTAAGCAAGAAAAATTTTAGTTCATAAATTTCAACGGAAATATTTATTTTAACTATGCCTGAATCAATTTCAACAAGTTTGAGAGTAACGTGTATATGTGCGTACAAGAAAACTTTATTTTAAAATATTAAATATACATTTTGAATATTCCTGTACTAGTTTTGACTAGTTTAATCTTGACGTCTGTACGATTGTGTCTCACACAACTCAAAAACGATTAGCTGTAAAACATAAAAAATTTTACTGTACATTAGGGATTTTTATTTTCTTTGGTAAATATTGATCAATATTAGTCTACTATCATATAGTCCGTAATATAACGGTATCAGTAAAATTTTAATTTTACAGAATTATAAGTACCCTAAGAGGCAGGTAAAATACAGTTTGGTTTTTGGCTGAGAATTATCTGGCACACGTTTAATAATTTATCTTCATACTCCTGCAAAGTCTCCCGATACTGTTAATGCAGTTTAAAATCCCTTTGAATTCATTTAGAAAGATAATTCAAAGTTTTCTTAACTACGTCGAAATTATTGATAAGTTCTTCCCAAAATTTTTTTTCCACAGTAATTGATGGAAGTAAAGGAATGAAACTATCATTTCCACTACACCCTGGAGGTAGATAGAATTTGTTGTTAATACTGGTGATAAAATTTTCATTGCAATAAAAAATAATCAAAGATTAAATTGAAAATATGACATATGTAACTAATCTATTATTTAAGCCAAATATAATAGAAAATTACTTACTTAATATCTAAGTTCAGTGATAAAACGTATGAAAATAATGCAGATGATATTTAAATAATTTAAAATAAGAAATGAATAAATGGGATAGTTAAAGGAATGATGTCATAATGCTAGAAAAATATTATTTTAACCGATTTATGTTATAAATTGATAAATTTAATCGCCTGTTCTTAACCGGAGAAAATAGGGCTCGAAATAATGGCGTATAAAAACTCGAAAAAGGGGGAAGGGGTGGATTTCAAACGTTTAAAAGACGGCAGTATTTTTAGCTGTGATATAAAGCATATTTATGCAAATTTAGTTTAGAATCAGATCGACAGTTTAGGAAAAGATAAACTTTACTAGCTTTGAAGTTTGCTATCCCTAATTCATCAAGAATCCAATATGGATACCACTATCCATTCCAGGTCCAACCACTTCTTAAATTCGAGGACAGACGGACAAATAACATTGGCTTTTATTATAAAGAGGATGATCTTGTGGAATTGCCACTTGAATTTCAGTGGATAAACAATGGCCTACTGTGAGGGCACTGCTCTTCAGTATCAGAGTTCGTGGATTTGAATACTATAAGGCAAGATGTTATTAGCTATTTGAAATTGGATGTAAGCAGTAAGCCGTGGTCACCTGAGCCCAGGTGTATCAAGTAGATATTAGCGCTTTAAACCAAATCAGGATATCATGTGGATGTTGAACATTTATTTTACTGAACATGTGTGCTAATAGGATATAATTAGTAACAATACAATATATACATATATATTATTTTATTAATAATATATATTATTCATTAACAAATGCAATAAAATAATATTTATTATTTTGTACATTATTATTGTTACAATATTAGTAACAATAATAAGATATAAAATAATATATATTATTTTATTTAATTTCTGTAAGACATCATTAGCTGTTGAAATTTGGTTTTAAGCAGCAGCAGTCTTCTTAGCTCAGGTGTAGCAAAAAAGTAGATTGTAACACTCCAAACCAAATTAAGATATCATACCGACGTCAACAAGATGTCTTACAGAACATGTGCGCTTTTAGGGTATAATTAGTAACAATAAAAAAATATCTTTTTTTAGTATATCTATTCAATTATAAACTCTAAAATCATACGAAATTTGAGGATATTGCTGTATAATCCTATTTGCATTGTGATCTTTAAATATATAATTTTTTTTATTCCGTTCCTATGAATTCTCTCTGTATTTAATTTTAACAGGAAGTTTTAATGAAATGAAGATTCACTTGATTAATAGAGAACAAATTTCCTGTATTGACAATTTACGGGTGTTTTTGTTATCAATAAAGCGTTCATTTTTTGAGCGGTTTAACACTCTGTATCCTTTCAGTAAATAAGTTCCAATAAAAGCGTGTCCTTGAAAGAATAATGATTGTTTTATTGACAATTATAGGATTATTTCTAATGAAATTTTGTCCTTGAGTTTTAATGCTTCCTAAAACAAGAGATGCGTCGTAAAAATAAAAATAAAAAAGAAATTTGTTAAATCCTGTAGATATATTTAGATAGTGTAAACGAAATTTCCGTAAGATGAATTTACATCCTCTAGTAAAAATAAGTGCACAATACATAAATCTCAAGAATTCCTTTCACTATAAAATATATGTAAAACTGATGGGTTGCGAATCGTTTGGGAAAATTTCTCTCAATTCCACATAAAATCAACTTAAGCTGTAAAACATTTTTCAGTACGACAAAATGAGGTTTTAATTACATTTCGATTCTCCAGAACATATTTAGATAACATGAATGAAGTTTCCGTAAGTTGAATTTACATCATTTAGTAAAAATGTTCAGTTACGAATCGTTTGCCAGAATAGAGCAATTTTATGAAACGTCATGAATTACTTTATGCCCTTCCCATTCATTTTCATGTTTAGGACAGCCAACCGGCAAATAATAAGCTTCCCTTCCATTTAAAACGAAAGCCAGAATCGTAATAAGTTGAGATGTGCCCTGCTGCATGAAATCACCCTATTATGCTTCATTAATCCATGAGAATAGCATTTATTTCACATACGAAATATTGTCAAACTTCCTCCATATTTGCTTGTAGACTTCATACTTACATATATTACTTTTCATATTTACAAACAGAAATTCTCCCGTATAAGCATTTCTATAAACTGGATGAGAAAAGTTTAATTTTTCAAGAGGTAAGAAAAAAAGCATTTTTTCAGTTTTTAGGTTTGTTCAGGTAAATTTCTCATTTTCATGTAATTTTTTATAATTCCACTTAACAGCTTCCCGTTTAACTTTACAAAATGAATTAGGATTCAGCATTTTTTAGCTTATTTAAAAATGATATTTACATATCATGCGGAAGCTTATCTAACTTATAGTACTTGCTGATAGAAATTCTATTATAACAGCATTTCTATAAACTGAATGAGAAAAATTTTAACTCTACAAGAAGTAAGGAAATCGTCTTTTTAAATTTGTTCAGATGAACTTTCTTACATTTAAACTTTTCTCACGTTTTATGTAATTTTTCGTAATTCCCCTTAACAGCTCCACGATTGCCCTTAAAAAAGGAGGTATTCAATATTTTTGGCTTACTTAAAGTGATATTTATTAAATTCCGCTCAGATTATACAGTAGTTAGCATATTCCACTCCCACCTGATGGGCTAGGGCCAGATTCTCGAGTAACGCTTGGATTATTTGTGTTCTTCCCTCATGGTGAGTGATGTTGCCCTACCTAATATGGTACTCTCGTAATAGAATAGAGAAGCAAAAATCAGCGAATTGTATGATAAAGGGCTAGTAATAAAGGCAAGTGCCATGCTTTTATATATATATATATATATATATATATATATATATATATATATATATATATATATATATATATATATATATATATATATATAGCCCGTCATATGACGGGATCAGTAAAATTTTTAATTTTCCAGAATTGTAAAGTACCGTATGAGGCAGGTTAAAAAAAGGTTTGTTTTTTGGCTGATAATTATCTAGTACACGTTCAATAATTTGTTTATCTTCATACTCCTGTAAAGTCTGCCGATATTGGGATGCAATTTAGTAACACGTTGAATTTATTTAGAAAGCTAATTCAAAGTTTTCTTGGGTACGTCGAAATTATCGTTAAGTTCTTCCAAATTTTTCTTGCCACAGTAACTGATGGAAGTAAAGGAATGAAACTATTATTTCCACTACAACCTGGAGGTAGACAGAATTTGTTGTTAATAACTGTGATTTTCATAGCAACAAAAAATAATCAATGATTAAATTTTAAATTAGCACATATGTACCTAATCTAATAATTACGCCAAATATAAAAGAAAATTTTTTTCGTCATATCTAAATTCAGTGATAAAACGTATGAAAGTAATGCGGATGATATTTAAATATATAAAATTTAATCACCTGCTCTTAACCAGGAAAATAGGCCTCTAAATAATGACATTAAATGCTAGAAAAGGGGGGAAGGCGTGAATTTCGAACGTTTCTAACCCTAACTCATCAAGACTCCAATATGGATGAAAGGTACAACCGCTTCCTAAATTGGAGGACAGACGGACAGATAACTTAGGCTATTATTATATAGGGGATTGTACTTGCTGACAGAAATTCTGTTATAAAAGCATTGCTATAAACTGAATGAGAAAAATCTTACTTTTAAGAAAAAAATCTTTTAGAAAACGTTTACTTCTAAAAGTCTACTTTACTTTAATACGTTTATTTTACTTTTTTTCTGTTTGTTAGGTAAACTCTCTCAGAATAAAATACTCATGACACTTTATGTCACTTTGCGCAGAAATCCACTTGATAGTTACAAGTACATTTTCATAAGAAAAAAATATGAAATTGTGTTTTAGAATTTTAATGTTTCCTAAAAATAAGTGATGCATCACAAGAATGAAGAGTTTTGATAAGCTGTTTACACATATATAGACAATACTAATTTTCTCTCTGTGATGGTATTTTGGTATTATCTAGTCGAAATAAGTGAACATTTCTTAAATCATAACAGATTTTTCAACAGGATGGAACACTTTGAAATGCCCGATAAATCGACTAAAAACTTGTATAATATAGTTTATATTCAACTCTATCATGCACCACAAAATAAAGATTAATACTTTAATTTTTAGTAATTTATTCCAATACAATATTTGGAAGAAAAGATTCCTGGCTTCTTTAAACTTCGACTACAATGTAAACACAAATGAATTACAAAATATCAATTACTGTGAATTACAATAAACAAAATCGAAATGCCGAGAGATAATAGTATATATATATATATATATATATATATATATATATATATATATATATATATATATATATATATATATATATATATATATATATATATATATATATATATATATATATATATATCGGTCTATCTAAGCTCAGTGGGGGTGGGGTAGTTCCTCGAACTTCCAAGCCACAGCGCCGATGTTTGATCATCAGGAATGGGCTAGGTTGACTTTTTTTTCCCAGCAGACAAATTGCTGACCAAACATGGTCAGCAATGCTTGGAAATTAAATACTGGGGGTTCCGCTTAAGGCTGACAGCCTAACCTGGACATAGGCTTTGCACCCAGGCCCTTTGGCCTTGAAAACGGAGACTGGCACCGTAGGCGATGGCCCCAAAGTTGGGCTGTAGCACCTAGGAGTTTAGTTTAGTATCCACCCAAATATTTATTTAGATATATATGCATATAATATTTTAAATTTGTGCAAGGAAATATAATTGGTAGAATTCTTTTTTTTTTTTTTTTTTTTTTTTTGTACTTGGTCTTGACATATGTTTCTATTAAAGTAAGAATATGCATAATGAACAAGAAGGCCTTTTATCAGTCCCATTATATAGTTTTGTTAAATTTTAAATTTACTAGAGATATGAATAAGTTTATAGATTACGATTCCGCAAAATTCGTCTCTTTACTGAATGTTATTCATTTGAGTTTTATCATGCATATTCCTTTATGGAACATAAAACCTTATGACATTCTATTTCTCTAATTCAATGAATCATTAAGCTAAAATTATGACTTATTTAGACTATAGCGTTTAAGTAGCACATTAAAGCTAGCCTAATATATCATTACTGAAAAATTTCTATTATAAAAGCATTTTCACGATAAATTTTGTTTTGGAATGTCCCTTCCTGAGTTTGTTCGCATGAACGTTGAACGCTTTCAGAGTTAAATACTGATCACGTTTTATTCCACCCCCCCCCCACCTTCCACATATAATTCCAGTTGATAGTCCCACGTTTGCGTTCATAAAAGAACGCAGGTGAAAATAAAATAAAATAAAAGCTCACCAGTCGGTAGGACTTCGCTTGTTCCTGCGTTCGAGCTTTCATCGGCCTACAAAGAAATGAAAACCATTAGAGAAACCATCGAATCGGGAGAAAAAGCAATTGATGAACAAAATAAAACAAAAATCTTCCTCTCATTCTCTTCTCGGTAGCGGAAGTAATCTTGGAAATATCGCACAATTGGGGTGAAATTCGACGGTTCGTAGCTGACATAAAATGATCACCGATGATACCGAAGGGTCAACTCCCAATGAAATTTCCCATGAAATTCTTGCTTGTTTCCTTACCAAGTATTATTGTGTTATTGCTTGTTCTGGGAAGCAGTTAACCTTTCGTACGAGAAGCTGTTTTGTAGATTTAAGTGCAAGCAAATGATGCATGAAGCAAAATTTCGTCTAAAGAAATTTGATAGGAAGTGATTCTTTTATATTCAAGTAAATAAACGTTTTAAACTCTCCAGAACTGAAGTCTATTTCTTTACAATCTCAAAAACTCATTGTAAAATTATAAAATCTCTAAAATGGTTTTGAAATGTTCTAAATTTTGATAATATTCTTCCCATTTTAGATTATACAAAGCATTATTTTATAATGTTTTTCAGAGAAATATAATTATTTGTGATTATTGAGTTTAGTAATATGCTGGAATGATTCCCTACCGAAAATTCTTTTTGTGATAAATATTTTGTGAGAAGAATTAAATTTTAGAATAACCAGTTAAGCCTTAATATAATTTTGAAACAAAATCAATTAACCCAATTTATTCACAGTATTATTTTACAATCTTTTGCAATACATTATAATCATTTAGGATTAATGGGCTTAGCAATAAAGACTGGCATGATTTTCTACCAACAATTCTCTGTGATAAATATTTTGAGAGAAAAATTAAGTATTGTAATAACCAGTTAGGACTTAATATTATTTTGAAACAAAATCAATTACTAAAATAACCTCAATTAACTATTTAAAAAAATATAGCTACTACATTTCAAAAATATAAGTGTTAGAATATCCAAATTCTGAAGTTTTTCGATTTAATCTTTATTGCAATTAAGATTACACAGTATTATTTTGCAATCTTTTGCAATACATTACAATTATTTAGTATTGCTGAGGTTAGCAATAAAGACTACATGATTCTCTACCAAAAATTCTCTGTGATAAATATTTTGAGAGAAGAATTAAATTTTAGAATAACCAGTTAGGACTTAATATCACTCTGAAACAAAATCAATTAAGTCTACAACATCAGTTAACTATTTAAAATATATAGCCCCCACATTTAAAAATTTAAAGTATTATAATACTCAAATTCTGAAGTGTTTAGTCCTAATCTTTATTGCAGTTAAGATTACAAAGCATTATTTTAAAATATTTTGCAATAAAATATAATTATTTGTGATTACTGAGCTTTGCGATAAAGACGATTCTCTACCAAAAATTCTATATAATAAATATTTTGACAGAAAAATTAAGTTTTGTAAAAACCAGTTAGGATTTAATATTATTTTGGAACAAAATCAATTAAGAAAATAACCACTATTAGCTATTTAAAATACATAGCTACTACATGTCAAATATTAAAGTGTTAGAATACCCAAAATTCTGAAGTTTTTCGATTTAATCTTTATTGCAATTAAGATTACAAAACATTATTTTACAATCTTTTGCAATCCATCATAATCATTTAGGAGTACTGAGCTTAGCAATAAAGACTGGCATGATTCTCTACCAAAAAAATTCTCTCTGGTAAATATTTTTAGAGAAGAATTAAATTTTAGAATAACCAGTTAGGACTTAATATCATTTTGAAAGAAAATCAATTAAGCCTATAACATCAATTAACTATTTAAAATATATAGCCACCAGATTTAAAAACTTAAAGTATTATGATACTCAAATTTTGAATTTTGTCGTCCTAATCTTTATTGCAATTAAGATTACAAAGCATTATTTTACAATCTTTTACAATACAATATAATTATTTGTGATTACTGAGAATAGGAATAAAAACTGGCACGATACTCTACCAAAATTTCTCTGTGATAAATATTTTGAGAGAAGAATTAAATTTTAGAACAACCAGTTAGGACTTAATATCATTTTGAAACAAAATCAATTAAGAAAATAACCTTAATTAACTATTTAAATTGTATAGCTACTACATTTTTAAAATTAAAGTGTTATAATACCCAAATTTTGAAGTTTTCGATTTAATCTTTATTGCAATTAAGACTACAAAATATTATTTTACAATCTTTTGCAATCCATTATAATCATTTAGGATTACTGACCTTGGCAATAAAGACTGGCATGATTCCCTACCAAAAATTCTCTCTGGTAAATATTTTTAGAGAAGAATTAAATTTTAGAATAACCATTTAGGACTTAATATCATTTTGAAACAAAATCAATTACAAATATAACACCAATTAACTATTTAAAATATATAGCCACCACATTTAAAAATTTAAAGTATTATGAAGTTTATCATCATAATCTTTATTGCAATTAAGATTACAAAGCATTATTTTACAATCTTTTGCAATACAATATAATTATTTTTGATTACTGAGATTAGCAATAAAAACTGGCATGATTCTCTCCCAAAAATACTGTGATAAATATTTTGAGAGAAAAATTAAGTTTTATAATAACCAGTTACGACTTAATATTATTTTGAAATAAAATCAAATAAGTAAATAACCTCAATTAGCTATTTAATATATATAGCTACTACATTTCAAATTTTAAAGTGTTATAATACCAAAAATTCTGAAGTTTTTCGATTTAATCTTTATTGCAATTAAGATTACAAACCATTATTTTACAATCTTTTGCAATACAATTAAATTATTTGTGATTACTAAGATTAGCAATAAAAACTGGCACGATTCTCTAACGAAAATTCTCTGTGATAAATATTTTGAGAGAAAAATTAAGTTTTAGAATTACCAGTTAGGACTTAATATCATTTTGAAACAAAATCAATTAAGAATATAACATCAAATAACTATTTAAGATGTATAGCTACAACATTTCAAATATTAAACTGTTATAATACCCAAATTCTGAAGTATTCTGTCCTAATCTTTATTGCAATTAAGAATACAAAGCATTATTTTAAAATCTTTTTCAATACAATATAATTATTTGTGATTATTGAGCTTAGCAGTAAAGACTGGCATGATTCCATACCAAAAATTCTCTCTGGTAAATATTTTTAGAGAAGAATTAAATTTTAGAATAACCAGTTAGGACTTAATATCATTTTGAAACAAAATCAATTAAGAAAATAACCTTAATTAACTATTTAAAATATACACCACATTTAAAATTAAAATTGTTATAATAATTTCTGAAGTTTTTCGATTTAATCTTTATTGCAATTAAGATTACAAAGCATTATTTTACAATATTTTGCATTACATTATAATCATTTAGGATTACGAGCTTAGCAATAAACACTGGCATAATTCCCTACCAAACATTCTCTGTGGTAAATATTTTTAGAGAATAATTAAATTTTAGAATAACCAGTTAGGACTTAATATCATTTTGAAACAAAATCAATTAAGGATTTACTATCAATTAACTATTTAAAATATATAGCCACCACATTTAAAAATTTAAAGTATTATAATACTCAAATTCTGAAGTGTTTCGTCCTAATCTTTATTGCAATTAAGATTACACAGTATTATTTTACAACCTTTTGCAATGCAATATAATTGTGATTACTGAGCTTAGTTATAAAGACTGGTACTATTCTCTACCAACAATTCTCTGTGATAAATATTTTGAGAGAAAAATTAAGTATTGTAATAACCAGTTAGGACTTAATATTATTTTGAAACAAAATCAATTAAGAATATAACCTCAATTAACTATTTAAAATATATAGCTACAACATTTCAAATATTAAACTGTTATAATACCCAAATTCTGAAGTATTCTGTCCTAATCTTTATTGCAATTAAGAATACAAAGCATTATTTTAAAATCTTTTGCAATACAATATAATTATTTGTGATTATTGAGCTTAGCAGTAAAGACTGGCAAGATTCTATACTAAACATTCTATGTGAAAATATTAAGCAGATAGAATGTTTTATTAAGAATGAAATATTAAGATAGAAGAATTAAGTTTTATAATAATCTGATAGGACTTAATATTCTTTTGAAATAAAATCAGCTAAGTATAAAACATCAATTAAATATTTAAAATTATAGATCCTAAGTTTAAAAATTTAAAGTATTACAATACGCAAATTCTGAAGTTCTATGTCCTAATCTTTTTTATTGCAATTAAGTTTACCATCGTTTCAAGTGAAACTCTTAATTATTTTGAAGCTTTTAAAGAACTCTAAAATATTAATAACAAAGTGGAAAAGAAGCACATGTTTTATATAATTTATTCAAAAGATTCTAGTAAATTTAAAATTGCGTAGTTCCCTGAGCTGATGAAATTGGATGTAAATGCATCTTACATAAAATTTCAGAACCGTCCTCGTATGCTATTATCATGGTTGCTCTTTAGAAGGGAAATCTTTCAGAGATATAATCTGTTTACGATTTGTATTTCTAAAAATAATTAGATTTAATTAACGATAGAAACGTTCTCAGAAGGCGAAGTCATCTTTCGGAACACATGATTGACATAAATACGTATTCTTAGACAGCAGATGTACAGTAAAGTTGATAGTTAAAGTTCGTGCTCTGAACACAAAATTGTTGTTTGGGCGATTTTTGTAATTTCACGGGGGAGAAAATTATAAAATATAGAAGTTTTGCGTGACAAGCCTCCGTTTGTTGTAAATGACTGACTTCTCAATCTCAAGATTGCAGTTATTCGCTGCAATACATAAATTTTGAAGATAATTGCTCCCTCTTGAACGTAAATGACTTAATCCTGTGGCTTTATATGTATAACGCACTTAAACTCCTACATTGCTTTAGAGGTGCTCAGTTCTTTAGATATTTTGAGAGTCTCGTCTGTTAGGATTTTAAAGCATTTATAGTCGGAAGGAAATTTTAAATTCGTGACTTTACGCTATGTACTAAAAATACAGGCAAAATATAAAGGAAATGATTTATAATTTAATGGCCGCAATGAACTAAAGTTGTGTTGGATTAAAAAAGTGTTTTTAGTTTTTATATTAAAAAAGTGGTAAAATCTATGTTAATAAATAAGATGAATTTTATGAACTTTACTAGTAATCAATATGAATTTTTATTAGTATCAAAACCACAATACCTTCAAATTTCGTTTAGGTATATTTATAATTCCGTTCATAACAATTTTTTAAAGACTTAGAATTCTTCCCAAAAAGTTAAATAATAAAGAAACACATATGGAATATTTGAAGACATAATTTCCAATCTATGATACATAAAAGATTTTTGAGCGCATGGTTAGCGTAGTGGCTGCCGATTATAATTTCGTTCATAATAATTTTTTAAACACTTAGAATTCTTCTCAAAAGGTTAAATAATAAAGAAACACATATGGAATATTCGAAGGCATAATTTCCAATATATAATGCATAAAAGATTTTTGAGAGCATGGTTAGCGTAGTGGCTGCCGATTATAATTTCGTTCCTAATAATTCTTTAAAGACTTAGAATTCTTATCAAAAGGTTAAATTATAAAGAAACACATATGAAATATTTGAAGACATAATTTCCAATATATAATACATAAAATATTTTAAGGCGCATGTTTAGCGTAGTGGCTGCCGATTATAATTTCATTCATAATAATTTTTTAACGACTTAGAATTCTTCTCAAAAGGTTAAATAATAAAGAAACATATATAGAATATTTGAAGACATAATTTCCAATATAGAATAAATAAAAGATTTTTGAGCGCATGATTAGCGTAGTGGCTGCCGATTATAATTTCGTTCATAATAATTTTTAAAGACAGAATTCTTCTCAAAATGTTAAATTATAAAGAAACACATGTGGAATATTTGAAGACATAATTTCCAATATATAACACCTAAAAGATTTTTGAGCTCATGGTTAGCGTAGTGGCTGCCGATGGCCGAATGCATAGGGTGCTGGTAATCAGTATCGGAATCGGAATTTATACATTCGAATCTCAATGCTAGCATGGTAATTCGAAGTCCTTCATCTATAACACATAAATTCTCGACTCCTTTCTACCGAATATATGTTGAAGATAATCTTTAATCTATGTTACTATGAACTAGACAGAGCAAAAAAAAATTAAATTTATAAATCTTTGAATTTTACACAACGTCTTCATAGTGATCAGACGTCATTTTGAATAGAAATATCATTTGTAAAAAGAGAAAAAAAGTTGAGTGATAAGGGATTTGTTACTTTATTGTAATATGAAGCTTTTACAATAGATAAAGCTATTTAGTTTGATTTGAGTGAATGTGCCTGCCGGAAAAATAAATTTATATACGAAGTTCCAAAAATCTTGCTTCAAATGACTTAATTATAAATAATAGCGAATACTTTAAAATATCGTAGATTGGTTTATAGGATGGCTAAATGAACCTTAATTAAAAAGGAAAACTCTTTCCGAGAAAACATAATTCTATAAAAACTTTTTTAATTGTTAATAAAATTAGATATGGTTGGTTGGTTGGTAGCGCTACGGTGTACTGTTTTGCAGACGAGGGCTAATGAGATCGAGACCTACAGTTTAAAGCCGATTCCGAACGAATCCATGCCAGAAGCGGGATTCGAACCCACAAACTTCGGTTCCGAAGGGCAGCGCTCTACCATTCGGCCATCGTTCGGCTTTAAATTAGCTATGCATTACTGGGTTAAGCTGTAGGTTCCGACCTCATTAGCCCTCTGATAACAAAACAGCCTAGTGCTTCAAACTAAATCAAGATTAGGCATCATGATTTAGATTCCTTAATGTTTTTCAGAAAAAAAACATCGCGTACAGTTACCAAAAATAATTACCAAACATCAACAATTACCAAAAGACTTTGTTGTAAAGGAATCTTGAAAATTTTGCTGAAGTAGAAATAGCTTCATGGTGTGCTTCTTTCATTTACCGGTGATAAAACATTTCATCTTTTATACATGTTTTGCATTTTTATGTATTTTCTTTTATCATTAATTAGTTTTATACATTTTAATGTATTTTTAATACGGAACGTTTGTTATTGAAATAAGTTTTAATGGTTGAACATTAAGATTTGTTTACGCAATTTAAATGCTTTGTTACTTAATGTGTATTTGGTCCATCATCTTGTGACGAAAGTTTTACAAATGAAATAAATATAAACAGCTATCATACCATGAAGCAAGCTATAATGGGAAAATACTTTTTAAAAATACAATCAAGCACCAAAACGGGCCCATATGGCCGTGAGGCCCTCCAGGCTGATCCCTGCGGCGGAGGGCAGATCACGAGTATTGGGCCACCCCACCTTGCACTAGGCCCATCGAAGTACCCGGTCCGCGCTCGTCGCTCCGCAGGCGCCATCCACGAGCGAACGTAGTAGACGGGCGCTACTAAGAGGAAGGAATTTGGAAAACTACTGGATGCTTAGAGGACCTCCTGACTTCGGAATTAATGAGGGTGGAGCGAAAAAAATACAAAAATACAAGTGGTGTAATGTATGAAACATTTATTAAGGGGGTATGTACAGCGTATTCCCTCGATATATCGCACATTCGAATACATTGCTTTTTATGCGTCCCAAATTTGTTTATTTGTACATAAAATTAAAAACAGTAAGAGAATTCCTCTATTTAATTTAAATGATTTCTTATGACCTTATTTACACTATTAATCTCTCATTATACTTTAATTGCGTATGTTCATAAAAGTAAAATTTTTAATATTTCACCCTCTTTCCACGAATATTTCGCGCATTTTGCTTCTCTCCTGATAAACACTATATGCGAACGAGCTACTATCTGAAAGAATAATACTTTGTTTAGATTCGTTGGTTGGAAACGCTGCCATTGTAATACACGAAGTCTAATGAGGTCAGAAATACTGCTTAACGGCTATGAATATCCATGTCAGCAGCGGGATTAGAGCCCACAAACTCTGGTACCGAATATCAGCGTCATACGTAATCGGTCGTCGTTCCGTTATGAGACTTTTATAGCACATACATTGAAGAAAAAAATCAACCAATTGCATTAAACAAATTTTATCAGATATTTTTAAAAAATTTAATTTTCTATATTTTCATTAAATTTAAAATGTTTTCTGCTACTGAATAGTTTATAAAATGCTGCATGTTTTTCCAGACATCTAATTTACACTACAGTAAATCTGGGCATTTATTTTAAGTTTTGACTTCAATGAAATCATTGCAACTTACTTTAAATTAGAAAAGTTCAGTTTTTTTTTACAAAAAATTAATGTACAGGAATAAAAATAATTCTTGTATTTTAATTATTCAATCAATTAACAGAGAGATGCCTGGTTAAGGTAAAAATCTATTTGGAATAAATTGCTTTCATAAATTGCTACAGAGGATTCCTTAGGGTGTAGTTCAATTGTGTAACTGCTTCCCGCTCTTATCCTCCTAAGAACTTTTTACGAGTCTATAGCTTGTTTATTCCTTCTGTTTTACATTTCTGCATGAAAATATGAAAGGCACACATTAAAAATTAAAGAAATGTGACCTAAAACGAATCAAGGTAAGATGAAAAATTTTCTTTAAAAAATAAAGATTACAAATTGTTTACTCTTCCAAGCAGCGCAGTTGGAAATTAAACAAATTCATGTTATTAAAATAATAAGTTCTAACGTGAACCGTTTTCCGTAAATATAAATCCTTCCTTAATGCAATCTTCTTTCTTAGAATAATCTACTTAAAACTGATGCGGTTTTTGAAAGCAAACACAAAGTAATTACATTCTTTTTAATTTTGTTATGCAGAAACAAGTATCTTCCATCAGGAAGGAAGATTACGCAGGAAAATTAAAACACATTTGTTTAACTATTATATTAAACTGTAATATAAATGTTGTTTAATCGTAGACACTCAAAATTAGCCGAAGACCTTTCAGAGAATGGAAGGAAGTTAATGCTTTAAAGTATAATAAAATGACCTAATACTATTTGATATTACATTAAAGGGTCTCTTACCTTTGAAAAATGTCTTACTACATGAAGAAAATGTGTCTGTTTCGATAGACTGTAACTCTTTAAAACACTTAATAAAATTATATAAAATTTTATGAAAACTTCAAGACCTATTCCAAGTTTTATAAAATCATGAATTCAGGATTCTTCATGATTTAGAATGAAAATTGTAGAATAATTAATACAGGAGAATTTTGAAAAATAAGTTTACATGTGATATTACAATCTAATAATTGAATTTAAAATATAGCTATTGACTTAGAAAATTAAAGTGATTCAAAAACGTTATTCTATAGAGTCAATTAATAATACAGAAATATTTTTGATCTAAGAAATTCAAACTTTCAAATAAAGATAGAAGAACAATAGAAGTAGAATAAAATTACATATTTAACTGTAATAAAAAAAATAAATATTATACAAATTTTATACATTATATTCATTCTAATAAATGAATTAGGATATCTTATGATTTAGAATGAAAATATATAATTAATACAGTATTTTGAAAAAAAATTTACATTTTAATCTAATATATTAATTTTTTACTATATTAGTTTGTAATGAATAAATTTACTATATAAGTTATAATACAGAAATATTTTTGATTAAAAGCACATTAGTAAAAAAAAACAGTAGAAGTAGTTTTACTTACTTATAATCAAAAAATAACTTCAAATATGTTATCAGGTATATAATTTTTTCGATATACAAATATTTATGCACAAAAAATTTTTATTTAATATGATAGTAATTTTCAAGGTTGAAGTTAAAAATCCATAATTTTCATAATAATTTTTTACATATGTTTTAATTTTATAAACTATATACTAATTTTTATATAATAGTATTTAGCTATTATTTTTACATTTAAATGAATTGATATGTTATTAAGTAATTTACGTGGTTTATGTATTCTCAAACATGTTTCTGAGTATACCACACAAGAATGAAAGGTTGAATAATATATAATTCATAATTTTGCAAAAATAGAGGCTTTATAATATCTAAATTTTTGTATAATTTTTATTAATAAAAATATTAAGTACTTTAAAATGATCGATACATTGATTATTCAAAATCCAAACTTGTATTATTGGATATAAGGTTAATATCTTACATAGTGTGTCTCCGATATGTAATTTTACTGTAAAAAATGAACGATAATGCAACAAATGCGAGTTTTTTTCAGTAAATAGAATAAAAATAAATAGGAAAAACATTTTATTTATTAAATTTACAGTGATTTTCTGAAAGCAATGAAATTACAAACTTTGTGCTTTTAGTAAATTCCTATAGAAAATATGAATTATTTCATAAATTGTGCCGAATAGTCAATAATTTCGGTAAAGCAAAAATTTTTTATTAATGGAAAATGAATTTTTTTATAGTCTAGTGACATTTTCTAGGTTTATTATTACTTATTTCCACTTGCGGTGAAAATATACAAATGACTATATATTTTTAAATATTGAAAAAATTAATTACTAAATATTAGTTACTATACCGAAAAATTAATTTAAAGGAAAAAAGTACGAGGGTCTATTTATTCTACCTCATTTGGACCATAAATAAAACCAATTTATTACTAACATTCAAGTAGACACATAGATCTTTTTCTACGAAATCACCTTGAAGGTTCATGTGTTATATGTGGTATCAGGCATTTGTTATATGGGAATAATTTTTCCAATGACTTTATGGAAAAATGTTGCTGCCAGTAACATGACTCAAAAACACCAAAGAAAAAAAATTTTCAATTTCATCATCAGGAAGGTTGCTAATACGATTTTGAGATCCCAAATGTAGTGATATTTATCAAGTTTATGAAACCAAGGAATATAATCAATTCAATAGTTTACTGCCAGACTTCCAGACGATTTTAAAAAACACTCAATACCAAAGAAAAAGAACGATGGCTTATGATTTGTTCTTTTAATATTTTTTGTGCATGTTTATGATGTCAAGTTTATTACTTGCATAATTAATATTCCCAAAACTGTGGTAAAACTTTAATTTTTTTACAAGTACTCGAATATTTAAATGAACTAATGAAAAATATGACATATATATATATATATATATATATATATATATATATATATATATATATATATATATATATATATATATATAGTAATGCGTACTAAAATTATATAGATATTTTAACTTTCCAATTACATAATATTTTAAACAATTTGTTCCAAAACAACACGTACTGAAATAATAAGCTGTATGTTTTTGTTCACACATCAGTAATCATAATCGAAACAAATGTTCTACAAACCCACAAAACTACAAAACTATGTAATTTAGAATGCTAGCGTTAAAAAATCATATTGAAAAATTAAACAGTACTGGTGGTTTTATATAACATGTAAATACATTTCAAATTTAAAATTATCCAGAAAATTGTTAATATAAATTACTTTTTTAATATAAAATTTAAAAAGATTTTTGTAAGCTGTGATAATTTGTTAATTACAAAATTTTTATAGACAAAACGATGGTATTTTCTTAATTTATAACAGAAAATATTGGTTTAACCAGAAAAGGTGCACAAGCCAGAGACAAAGGTAAACAAGAAAGGAAAACAAGAGGTAAACAAGAAAGAGATAAAAAATAAGCAATTTAGTTGGACAATCAGCGGTATAGCGGTAAAAGAAAGATTTTTATATTATTTAGCGAATTAAGTAAGCAATGTCTAGTGATGTTTAAGCCTTTCCTTTGTTTAGTTTAATTTTCATTCACTTTCCAGAAGAAACTAAACTGAACACAATGTTTTCGATATTATACAAGAAAAAAATTGCATGAAGGTAAGAGCTGACATTCAAAACTAATTTATATTGTTTTCTATCAATATTAATGGAAATTTAGTATGCAGTTACAAACATATTTAAAAGAGAATTATTAAAATTACAAGTTGAAACATTGGTTATTTTAACAGTTAGCAATTATTTCTGTTAAAACGTCATACGACTTTTTAAAGTAAAAAAAATATGTAAAATAGTTATCATTTTCGACTTCTTATACCTTAAACTACCAGTTTTACAAACATAATTCTTTTAACATAGTTAGAATAAATTATGACCTTTACATATCTCATGCAATTTCGAACGTTAAAAAATATTTTTGTTATAAATTTTTAAATAAGAGACACTTTGTTAACAGAAGTGATATCAAGGCTAACGCGCGTGATAACTAAAAATATAATTAAATTAAAGATAAACTTATTGTTTCAAAACGCACTAAAATAGCGCAAAATATCTTTAAACCTAAATTTGTATGTATTTAAAAAATATTTGAAAAAAAAAATTAATTTTTTTCCTTAAAAATTAAAAATTATGTAACAAAAAAATTTAGGTGTAATCGGATGAAAATTATATTGTATACAACATGTAAAAAATTCAGGAAAAATTATTAATGACTTTTTGAGATAACATGAGCGTAAAATAAAAAAAAATATTGTGAGAAAAATCAACTTAAAGTTTTGTAAATTAAAATATTTCTTTACAGAAAATAGCTGACATGTTTTTATTCATAACTTTTCTTAATATTAGAAATTTTTTTACGCGAATTGTTTTAAAATGTTCAGACTTGAATTCCTTTTCCCATATATATTCTCTGAAAAATCTAATTTTTTGTCGATTTAACAATCCTATGACCCCTTAAAGTACCAATATTTCTTTGACATATACTACGCCTCTTTTTATCAATTTGATACTTATTTTTATATTAGAATAAACTTAATCGTTATCGAATACACTCATGTGATACATACAAAAGTTTTCATTTCATTATATATGTATATAATTTATGTATAATTTTTGTACCAGTTTAACGAATTTTACTTTTCCGAACATTTAAACTTACAAGTTTTATATAATACATTATAATAACAATTAATGACTAGTTAGACAGACAGAAATATGGGTGCATAGCTATTTTATATATTTATAAAATCCAAACAGTTTTACTTTTAAAAATCTTTTAACTCATTAATGCATGAATGATTTTTTTCCAAATATATATCAAAGAACATCGTCAATCTAAAAGTTATGGACTCTCGAGAGCAAAACAAATATGAAATTAAAATAACTTAAATTTCATATTTGTTAAAATAATAAATATTACAGCATGTCTTCACTAATAATTAGCTTTCAATTTAAACATCAAATGATACAGACTTATACACACACACACATATATATATATGACCCCGTGATAAGTGATTCGTTTGTTACCAGAGTATTGTACATTCAAGCTTTAAAATATATATAGTTATTCGGTTTTAGACGATATATCAGCCGAAAATTAAATTTATGTGTGAGTCTCGAAAAATCATAAAATATCGATACAAAAGACAGAATTATAAATAATAGCATATGCTCGAAAATTTTTGAGGTACCTTATAGAAGGGCTATTTCCTTTAGCTAAAGGGAAAAAAATCATACTGAGAAAGTTTTATTGTCCTTAAAAAAGGGATAGGCATTAAAGGGCTAAAGTTGTTAGTAATATTTGATTTGTATGTTATGGTAACAAAAACATTTGTTAAAAATGAACAGATGTTAAAAAAGAAGTGAAAAAATATTTTGATTTTCATTTTTAGCAAAATTTACTAATTTAGAAATATGAGAATTTCAGCAAAATTTTCTCCCAGCTAAAAGTCAAATGTCGCCTTAAAAAAAAGATTTTTAAATGTACCGATTAAATTTCCCTTCGAACGAATATCAATAAATAGAAAAGTTGTTTCGGCAAACAATCCTATTACCCGGTGAGATATTGTATGTCCATCGATACCGAATCATCTGGAGACAAGAGATAAACCTGCAAAGGTCACTCACCGTAGCCCCTCCTATTAGCATAGGCAGCAACTCCAAGAGCAGAATCCCCCACAATCTCCAGTCCATGCTTTATCGCGGGGAAATCACTTCTGCCGGCTCGCTCACTGCAAGTTTGGAAGGATCTGGTGGAGCTTGGGGATCGTCCAGGCGTGAAGAAGACGCGATCGTCCAGCCGAAACGGCATCTCGAAGGACGACCTCCTAACGAGCCCACAATCTTTTTTTCACCATTCGGTTCATTCACGCTTTTGTTCGTGGCTCTCGTCGTACGAAACCGGAATTTGCAGGGGTGAGATGGGTTGCGGTTACTTTTCTTTTCGGGGGTATCTTCCAAAGATCATTCATTGTGGATGCACTTTTGCAGCGGAGGCGAAGAAAGTTTCGAAATCGTTCGAGAGTGTTACAGAAATTGCGTTTCAAGAAAAAAAAAAATGACGTGCGCTTGAGGAGAAAGCCAATGTGGTCATTTGTCAGCCTACATGTTTGTACAAACGTATCTTGTGTAATTGGTACGGAGTGCTTTTGTAAAAGCTTAACGGGTCTGAAAAAGCGATAAATTGATTATATGTCAGAAGGAACAAAATGGTGTTTGTTCGTTTAAAAGAGAGCATGTTAATGAATTTGTTCCATCTTTTTCTCTGTTTCAATACAGTTTACAAATCTGAGAATTGTTTGCCATATTCAACAATAAAAGATTTACTCGACTTCTTTTAACTTTACGTCGAAGATTTTACAAGATCGAAACGACGCAACTATGAGTAGGCAGCATGAAAGAAAAGTGCATTGATTGCTTTCATTTCCCCTGTTGCTCACATAAAGCTTTAAACCTTACTACATGTTTTTGAAGATTCTCATTATGTCATCTTCAATTTAATTAACAGCATCTATGAATCGCGCCGTCAGTATAAATACAACGTGAAAAAAACAGGTTCTTTTTTAAGCAGCGTGGGAGTCATTTGCAATTAGCCATCGGATTGTTGATTGCTGACTACTTTATAATCAATGGACTGTAAGAATTAGAAAGCTATTCAGTCATTCACGATTTGCCAATGTTTCAGGCTAATGCCCTGTGACGGACAAAGACCCTTTCAGCTTATTAAAAATATATTTTGTCAATATATCATTGTCATTAGTATACACCCAACAGTTCAGAAACCATTTCGAATGAATGTTCTGTTAGTGCATTGCTCGCTTGATGGGCTTATAAAAGAAATAATTATTTATTCAGATATTTCTTTTCAAAACCAATGGTTAGTTTTAATGGTCTATAACTGTGCTGCTAAAGGCTTGCAAGTGTATTACCTACAGAAAACTATTAACATTAAAATAATATTTAATATGTTTTTAATCAAAAAGAAAACGATCAGTAGCCTCTTTGAATAGACTAGAATATATACTCCAAACACCTTGGTATCAAGAAAATAAAACAGTATGAAAAAAGTTTTGTTTTAACACTTAAATTCTTAAATTTATTGGGTATTTAACTTTTAATATATATTAAACTTCATAACTAAAACAGAATATTTAAAGTTCTACTGGACATCCGCATGATAATCTGGATGCCATTTGAACACAGATTGGATAACTTCTTGATAACTAGAACGTTTATAAGCTTCTCTCTATTTCACAAAATTTTAAATTCGTAAATATACGGTGTACAAGATATATATATATATATATATATATATATATATATATTCTTGAAAATATAATTTGATGTTTATTCAAAGTCACACTGTTTACAGACATGCCAACTGCTCCGGTTTCGGCGGAGTTGCTCCGGAGAAATGATAAAAATTGGTAACTCCGCACACTCCTCAAATTGCTCCGGAAAATAACAAATTTTGTTTCGGGGGAAATATTTCGTTAATTTTATCAAATCTCGTAATTTCTGAAGGAATTTTGATGAATTTCTTTTCATAATTCTTTTTTCCGCTATTTGCAGCAAATAAATATTGCTAAATAGGCCTAACCTACAGCGAAATGTATATATTCAGAAGCATGTGCATATATGCTTTTCAGCATGTGCGTATAAGCTTAAAAATTTCCTCTGAGAGATGATATATTGATGCATGCTGAAGTTGCAGGTATTCGTATAAGAGACTAAGTTTAGTTCTTTGAACTATTTCATTGAATGTTTCAATATCTTTACTGATAATGCATTGGATGAACTTTAATCAGAGTTTAAGCTTTACCAAATGGACAAATTTAGCGAGGAAATTCTAAACTGTGAACGCTCAGATACAGCTTGGTATAAAATCAGTTGTTTAAGAGATCACAATGCAGCAATCAAATACAAAGTTTTACCAAAAATAATGCTAAATATATTGCTCTTTCCACACAGTAATGCTGCTTGTGAAAGAGTTTTCAGCACTGTGCGAAAAACCAAACTGAATTTAGGTCAAATTTGGGAACTCTAAAATCTCTGATGATAGTTAAATGTAAATATTTTAATCAGGGTCAATGTTGTTGTAATTAAAATCTTTCTGAAAAAGAACTTTTTAAAGCTAAAAAATTTGCTTATACATTGTTAAATGCATAAATTTTAATTTACCTTTAATAGTATGTTAATTTTAAATTATTTAATTAGCACAGTTTTAATTTAGAAATTAATAAAATATATAATTATTTATAATTTGTCTGTATTATTTTAAAATTTGTTTTATTATGTATGTAAATTGTATACGCTTTTATTTTGTAGGTAGCATGTTAAATTTTAAAACCGCGCTGTTGCTCCGGACACAAGTGCCTGAATGTTGGCATGTCTGTGTTTATCCTTGAACTTAAAGGCAGTCATTTAAAAAACTGCAAAGATTTTCAAACTAAAAACACATTTGTTTGCGAAAAGACTTTAAGGACTTAGCATGGCTGTATTTTCTGGAAATATTTGTATTTAAAAAGCTGAACATAAATGAGAAACACATTTCTAATTTGTTTTTTACCCTCCTCTTAACAGTTATATTCTGCTGTCATTCTTTGTAAAGTGTTTGGGTGTTTCTGTTATGAATTTTCCATTCAAAAAATCTGGAATGGATATCACTGACTTCCTTGTACGCTTAAATTATATACTTTTTTCTGCACTTCATTTAAACTTATTATATTTGAATATGAAATACGATAATCTACTACTCTAATACAGTGCACTGTTACAAAATTGCTAAGCTATTACAGTTTAGTAACATAAAATATTTAAACAATATTTGTTTAACGATGAATAGAATTATACTCAATAATTAGTGTTTATTAATTCAGCAAGGAGTATAGCTCAAGTTCTGCCATCTGGCGACTTATATTGAGATTTTATATATGGTTAGCAATAAGAGTACATTTGTTATATAGAGTACAGTTAGCAACAAAAAATCGTGGCGACAACTGAATGTTACAACTGTCCTAAATAAAAATTTTCAACACTTTACGTCTTTATAACTATGCAACTTTATGACTGCAGTTATAAAGTTGTGACCGGCCATGTCAAAATTTGTTATACTGAAATTTATCATTACATAGAGAGCAGATTGCAATGAAAAAACGAGATGTACAACTAATTAGATGTTGCAACAGCCATTAAATACAAAATTTCGATATTTATGCCAAATCGTCTCTGAGTTAGGCGATTTACGTGCATATTTAGAGACATAAAGACGAAATTATTCAAAAAATTATAGGGAGGTTCAAATGGATATTAAAAGTTTCAAATTTTAGAATTTCCTTTTATGTGAGTACAAAAATACGCCTAAAATAGTAAAATGAATTCAGGTTATGGCAAATTGAATATTCTCATAGGAAGTTTTATGATATAATGATTATCTTGCACAAACATAAAACATGAATATCCTTCTCCGGGAAATATTTCTGTAGTGACGACCCTGCCTTGACCTAAGGTTTAGATAGAGCAATCACAAAAGCTATCTCCACTGTTATATCAATCTCTTTTTAAAGAAATTTTTCATACATTGCTCCACAATAAACTTTTGTTTGTTTTTAAATAGGATTTAGATAAAACTTATTGTGGATCAATTCAATCCAAAAGAATTACGTCTTTTATTTTACTTTAGTTAATCATTCCTACCTTCTCATGTACTTATTTTTGAAATGTCTAATCAGTCAAACGCGCTGAAACAATTGCCTTGTTTACCAACCTCTTCTGGCACGACTTTGAAACTAAAATACCCACACGCGATTAGTTTCAAAATACGAAAAGGATAACTAGCATAACTACCAAAAGGTTACTTTCCTTTAAAGCAAAATACGCATTCCTTTACCTTTCTAGAAATTTTATTGTCAACTAAAAATCTATGTCAGCTAGTCACTTTATTTCACATGTTGGGACAGTTGAGTGAGCAGGTTGAAATTGTCAGAAATTTCTCAAACGGTGTATTTGGGTCAGTTTCTTAGTTGCATATTAATACTGTAACAAAACAATAAATTTAGTAGTTTCACGATATTTATATTTTAAGCAGACACGATATCAGTTTAATTTTTTTGTACTTTAAGTATTGTAATATAGGGCGATTTCACGCAGCAGGGCACTTCTGAACTTATGACGATTCTGGCTTTCGTTTGAAATGGAAGGGCAACCTATTGTTTGTTTATTGCCTGTCGTAAACATAAAATTGAATAGTAAGAGCATTAAAGTAGTGACGTTGCATAAAATTGATCTACTGCACTGTACTACCATTCAATCAGAAATATCTGCAAAACTCTGATTGGTTAATCGGAAAAACTTTTATTGGCTGCTGAGATCGCTTTCTAACTAATTGATCTAACGAAACTTCTCATTTCTGATTCACCGTGAACGAATGTCTTTTGCCATATAAAAATAGTGTGACTTTATTCTTAAACTATCTCTTCTCTAGTTATTTTGTGTTATTTAGCGAATCCATTTTTAACCTATCCTTTCATACCTTTTTAGTTTTTCAAGCCCATAGAATACTGTTACTCCACGCCATGAAGGCCATAGATTGTGCACTGTTGTGTATTTCAGAACATATTTTAATATTTAAGGGGAGTAAAAACATAATTTAGGTAAAAAAATCGAAAAAATTATTTTTGGCTTAAAAAAATTTTGATATTTAGAGGAGCCTAAAGATATATAATGCTTAATATCTGATAAATTTTAAGACGTCAAAACAGCTGATTAATATTTGGAAACACAACCTGCCACGACCCCTTTTTAAAGGACTTCAATACTGAACTTTGTTTTCATTCCTCTCTGGATTTATTTTATTACCTGATGGTGACAGGAAGTACACTACTCAATCCTCCATTCATTTCTCGTGATGTTCACATCGTTATTACGTTTCAACAGTTGTTTGTAGGAATGTTTGCCGAAAACTGTCTTTGTTGACCATACAACTTTAAAAATTGGAATTCCTAATACAATTATTTCTTTTAATGATGGTTCATCATACCTTTTTAGTTTTTCAAGCCCATAGAATACTGTTACTCCACGCCATGAAGGCCATGGATTGTGCAATGTTGTGTATTTCAGAATATAGTAGTTCAGAATATGTAGTAGTATTCATACAGTGTTGGAGGCTTTAAGCAATGATCCAGGTTATGAGATGAGAAATTGCTAGAAAAAGATGGATTGTAATCGTATTCGGAAAGCTGAGTTAGCTCCCAGCTTTAAATCTGATAAAATGTGCCAAAGTTCAGAAAAAAACCTAAACAAAGTAAGTCTGAAATGTCCTTCTAAGATGTGTATGGAGCAAGAAAATATTAATTATCTATAAATATGTGAGTTGTATAAAAGGTTTTGGTTTTTTCATTTTTCTCAAAATGTAATTTTTTCTAACATTGGTACACTTTTTTCAAAACCTATTTATAATATTACATTCAAACCATCCGTACTTGTATATGATGATTATATCTGAAATAATAAGAAGCTGTTTAGCTCAAATGTAATTATTTTTGGTGAGAGTGGAAATTTTCTCACTGAAATTTGAGTGATTCTTTGATAATTTTTAGAAATAATTTTTGTAATTTTTTCTAAATGATTTAAATGTTAACCGCTTCTTATTATTTTTATTTATAGTATTTTAAACCTTTTTAGACCATTTCATATTGATAGTTTCAATGAAAATTTCAACATGTGTACCTAAAGAACACCTTGGTTATGAAATCCAATAATTTTACACAAACTTTGTACTATTATAGATCATACCAAATATTTAAAATTTTGAATTTTTTTGTTATATATAATATTCCGTATTTATATATTTACCATAAAAAACTGTATCATTGAGATAGTATTTGAGTGAGATATAACAGTTAATGGTGTCCCTGACCACAGAAATATTTCTGTTTTCTATTCCTAAGTTTTGTACTTATTAGGTTTTGTGTTATGAACTCACAAGTCCACTTCCCTATCCTCTTCTTTCATCTTTTAGTTGTTTTACTTTCTGCTCGTTGTCATTTCTCTGCTTACTGTTAGAAATCTCTGGATTAGAGGGCTCCACTCTGGCAATCCAGTTACATCACCGTCTTGTATGTCTTGTAAAATCAAATACTGTCTAAAAATGAACATTTTCATCTATCAAGATGATGTTCCTACTCCCCTTAAAGCATGATAGTAAAGTAAAGCTACTTTCAACAGTTCATTTCAAGAGTTAAAAGTATTAAAACTTTTAGAAAGGATTTTTAAAATTCTTCCAATTTTTATAAATGTAAACAGTTTTAGTCTAAAGTTTTACTTATAATTTATTAATGCAGAGTTCCTTAAACTGTTGGATCGCGACCTCTATTGGGATAGTGGGAACTGAAAAAAGGGCAAAAATGTTAGTAACTTTATGATTTCTTTGACTTATAAATATTTATTATAATATTTTACAATAGAAACGTACGTTTTACTTGCTTTGCACATGACACTGTCAGTTTGTGAAAGACATGTGTCTACATTATTTGCCTTGCGTACGCACGATCAGAGTGTTAAAGCAGCACATGCGCACTAGGCCATTTTTGACTTTAACCGTCGAGTTCAGTCTTGTCGTCATTATCGGAAGGTCAACCCTTTATGCGGATCATTTTCGAAACATTTGAGTACCCCTTCTCACCGAATATACACATGGTATTATTAGCATAATAAAACAAAAGTTCCGTAGATTTTGCCATTGTTGTTTAGCAAATCAGACAGTACGTAATTTATAAATATTATTTATTTTAAACAACCCCCTTGTTTTTTCAACAATAATTATCAATTTTTTTATTAATTATGGATAAATGGTTAAACCTTGATCAATATATATTTTCAAAAAAATTTTCTTGGCAAACAGCCAATTCTTCCAGTGGTGGATCTGGAGCTACCGAGGTACGGTGAGAAAATGAGGAATTTTCACGTTTTCTTATTTTAATTTTAAACAATAGAAAGCAAAAAAGTAAGCAGGACAGTACCTATTTTTCTTTCATTTGGGAGCCTAATTAGAGATTTCTAATAGGTTTTATAGTGGACTCTCAAAAACGATACTTTTCCTCCGCCGAGTTTGTAACGTCATAGTTCATGAAAAACACCGACTGCCTATGTTGTTTACATGTTAAAACGAGACTTTTAAATTTGTTTCTCTGTAAATTATCGCATATAATAGAATTTTTTTTATTATGTCTGACATTAAAAAATCATATTATAAATATTGTATTGTACCACTCGTAAAAATACAACTAATTGCAGTGAGAAGATATTTTTCAGCGTTCCCAAAGATCCACATACTGGATGTTTGGGAGCAAATCCAATCTGGACAAATGTAATGAAAAGGGATGATAAATTAAACCCTAAATTATCATATAAATCATCTCTATGGTTTTATGAAGACCATTTTTCGGTAAGTAAATTCTTGCTTTTGTTTAAATATTACTAATTTAGAACAATACATAAGATACATAACAATACATATAAAAATACATCTATACCTTTAAAAGGACTGTTGATTAACCAATGCTATTTTACTTTTAAAACTGCTAATTTTCAAGTATTATCACAGAGTTCAAGTACAATAATGTTTGATAAAGCATATAAATATTGTGAAACATATAAATACATATAAATTATATCCTTTAGAAGCATATAATTATCTAATAAATAATTCGGGGGAGGGGAAGGTTATGTATTTTTAAGGTATTATATATATATTCTTCAGAGATGCCTACTATCTTAAGTGTATCAATTCACAGTGATATTTTTCGATTAAATTGGTGACTAATTTGAAAAAAGTATAATATTTTTAAAATACTTAATGATGATATTAATTTAAAAATTAAATTTAATTTCAGAAACTTTATACATTTTTTAATTTAACATTAATATTAAAGGCAATAAAATTGTATTGCTATCCAAAAAAGTATAAATAATTAAGTAAAGCCTTTTAAAGATTTTAAATTTCTTTTCATAAAATTTAAAATACTCAAGAATTGGTTTTGTTTTTGTCAGTGGCGTGTGGTAGGTGTTCATGCAGGGTGTGTAGAGAGCAACAACAACCATAGTAATAAAACCATAAAAATGTACATTAAACACTTAACGTTTATTATTCATTTGTACACAAAATCCATACGTCTATCCTTATTACTAATAAAATAACGAAAAGCTTATATTTCCACGAGAAACTTACATTTTCAGCAAACGTAGCACCACACGGCGCCCGCCGCTGTGGTGCCTCATCAGGATGCTCATAGGTGCCGACAAACCGAAAGTCTAGTCCACATGCAGAGGATTTCACTGCACGATGGCGCATTAGAACGAACTGTTTCTCGTTCGGTCAGTGGATTAAATTATGTTTATTAATTGTTTTTAATATTTGGAAATCATATATTCTGAGAAAAACATCTTCACAATTTTTAAAAACAAAACCAGGAATACGGTGTTACAGATATAACTTATATACTGTCTGTAAAACACAATGAATGGTAAAATGTGGACTGTTCTGTTAGAATTAGATTCTTTTTTGTCTAACAAAACAATTGTATTTTCAGCGAATTATTTCTATAAATATAATACATCAACGAAATTACTTTACCACACTAAAACATTTCCCTTTATATTGATGAAATACTTCTTTTATATTTCCATGAAAACAAAATCTTACAATATATAAATTTAAACATTAACCGTCTGCAAAATCGTATGGCCAGTTAATCAGTTAAAAAACCAAAATCGCTTCAGCACGTAAGTCCCCTCTCTAATACAACGCTTAATAAACCGTACCTTCGGATGATTCTGAATGCCAAGTGCAGGAAAAATAGCTGCACTTGCCTCAGAGCTATAGTATGCTGTGCTTCTCCAGTAGCCCATACATATAAAGCGTGATTTTCTATTAGTGCGCAGTGCGTACACATAAAAATTTCTTATGTTTGTTTGCTTTTGAACGCGCTACGTGGTGCAGCACCTAGTACCTCACGCACTGCAAGAATACAAGCAAGCAATTCAACATAATATTTGAATATATTATAAATAGTATATTATATACCATATAAAGATAGGTAGACATAGGTGCAGAAAATTATTGTCACTTATAATTTTGCTAGGGTGCGCAGTGCACACCCTGCACATATGGACCGCACGCCACTGGTTTTGGTTTAGTTTTGAAGCTCTACTTTTTGCAACACGAGGGCTAACCGGTCTTGGTCTTACAATAAATACCTCCTCTAATTTTTATTTTAATATTCCATTCATCTCTATTTATAAAAAGCGATGCTACTACAAATGTGTGTATATGATCTATGTATATTTATTTGACTTATCTGTGTCTACAAACAGAAGAGCTGTGATTAGCATGAATAAGATATTAGTACATGTTAAGTAAAATTAGATAAATATATAAAGGATTTTACATACCTTTGGGTTTTAATTCCCCGTATTTCTGCTCCCATAAAATCAGGGTTTTTTTTTTCCAAGAACGAAAACATTCACATGCTGTCAATATCCGGAAGTTGTCCGACTGTCGTTAGTCTATGGGTATATCCAGGTAGAAGAGACATTTATAACAAATTGAGATAACTAAGCTATTGAGATCGATAAAATAAATCTTCAGGTTTAAATAACAATAAATTTTGATAGCTAGAAAATTTCAAGAACTTGTAAAAACAAAATCGGAAAATAGTACGAGCTTGCAAGCAATAAGAAAATATTGGATATCGGGAACTATGAAGTCACAACCAATCACGGAGCGTTTTGATGTCACTTGATTTTCGTTTAACTTTAAAATTAATTTTTAGAATGATGGACCCAGTTTTTTACATTTTTTAGAACATTTTTGGAATCTACGAGTCTGGAATTATCAGAAAAATACTAAGTTATTCGAATCCCCCACGTGTGAAAATACCTCATTTCCCTGGGGCCACATTTATTGGAATGGTCACCTCAAAATGGTCAAGAGATTATTAACACTTATTAAAATAAAATAGCTAAAATGATTCAGAAGACAGAAACTTTAATATTGAAGAAAAATCAACTTCCATACATACAATTTACAAAATTTTTTAAAAATCCTTATTAATCTCCTATTTTGATTAAAATTAAGTTTTTAACTTCTCTGTAACTTAACATATATTCAGCTACAGTTTCGAAATCCATTTAAAGGGGCTGTATCTTCTTTAAAAGAGGCGGAATTAAGTACAAATAACAAAAGAAAATTACTTAATAGGTAAAATAAAGTTATATAATATTGCTTATTTAAGTAATTAAGAAGTGTTATTTAAAAGCATTAGTGGTAGGATTTTCATAAAATCTCGATAATCGAATACGTCTTAAAAAATTGGATTTAGGACTGAAACAGATAGGACCGCCTTCAAAGGGAGGGACTTCGTGTGTTTTGGCTAGTCTAAGATCTTTTCTTATCTTTCATTTACATTTTTGTCACACTTTTCTAAAAATTGAAATGAAAATGAAATTCTGCCACTTCAGTTTTTACTGAAGATAAGTTAGCTCTCCCAAGGGAAGCAAAATGAAGGTAAAATTTATGTTATAGCAGTTGAGGATTTTTCCAAAAATATACTTTTATCAATTCGTTTTCTTTCACGCAGTGACCTGATGAACAAATGATTAAACATGAACAAATTATTAAGGACCGGGTTTTTTAGTAAATCATACATTGAACATCATAAAGTTCTATTGTAATTAGTTTACGTTCAGCCCTACTCACTATGATGTAACCAGATCTTTTAATTACGCAGAACAAATTTGCATGTAAAAGAAGAATAAAACCTTAACTAATATCCTTAATTTCAAATGAACTAATTTCATATTTGAATAAGACTGAATTTTGAAGGCATATGGGACTCTAATGAACATTCTTAAGGTTTGGCAATATTGTTTTGACAAACGTGCTACAATATACCCCAAAACTATATGTATATATATTGAATATATATATATATATATATATATATATATATATATGTATATATATATATATATATATATATATATATATATGTATATATATATGTATATATATATACATACATACATACATATATACATACATATACATATACATATATATATATATATATATATATATATATATATATATATATATATATATATATATATATATATATATATATATATATATATATATATATATATATATATACATATATATATATATTTGCTTGACTTATCCGAAGTCTCATTGGAACGAGAACTCAGCAGAAGGAAAGGGGGTTAGTTAAAATATGTTAAATAGTGACACTAAGGCGATTTCCTGTAACCTCATTATAAATGTGCCCATCCTTTCATTTTCTTCTTTAATATAAGCCAATGAGTAACCAATATTCTGGTCTTTTATTTCCAGCGAGCAAAAGCCAAATTCTCCATTCAGATTTGTCATGCTTTGTGAAATAGCCCATTAACATTAAAAATATTAAAAATTCATCATTGATAGATTGATATAACTTGTTTTTCTTACAGCAATTAAATTTTTTTAAAATGTGTTTGACAGTATAGGCAAAAATATTTGAAAATCAAGCAATATGTATTTTTAATAACAAATGAGTAATCTTCAACCACTCCATTGTAGCTTTAATTTCGATTTAAATATAAATTTTACAAACCGACTAAAACAAAATGAAGTCGATTTATTAAACTTTATTTAACATTTTCACCTTAAGAAGCTTTTAGAAAAATTATTATGAATAGGTACTGATAGGAAAACTCTAATTTTGTTTTCTTTTTTAATCAACAACCTCGCTCACAATATATCAATAAAAATGCAATTTCTTTAAAAATATTTTTACAATTACAGGTGTTATCATGTATTCTTTTTCTGCGAATGGCAACACTTTTATTTAACATTTAATGTTAAAGTAAAAAGAAGTAGGGAAATATTTATATTTCCGTGTTTGTCCTGACATACCAAAATTGGTTTATGCATTACCATGTATGAATCCGGAAGAAGAAGGTAAGTTTGGCTTTTGGTTTTAAGTATGATTTTGATTACGTATATACACTATTATGTTGCTATTATTTTATTAATTAAAAACAATATTTTCAAATTTAATTTATAAAGATATATTGGTGATTTTCTTGGGATTTTTATGAAATGCGCCAACCTCTCTCTCGTTTCCAGTATTTGGCAAGTTTTTAAGCTGAAATGATGTGAAGTTTTGGAAAACAAAACATCGCCACGTAATTTCTGTTCCTTACAGGTTTAAAATTTATTGATATTTTTATTTACTAGTATTTTGGTACTTGAACACCAGTTTATCAGTAATTTACAGTTAACTGTTTTTTCTAAATTATACCCTAAGAAGTAAATTTAATTAGTTTATATAATAATTAATCTAAAAAGTATTAATAAAAATACAAATATATAGCATTAAATGCAACAATAAAAGAAATAATAATAATACGGATATAAAATATTTTTATAATTATTTAGAAAATTGTATGTTCTTAAATAAGACTAATTATTAATTTAAGATTAACTATTTATTTACGTAAATATTGTATCAGAAACGTTTGCTTGCCATTGATTTTTTACGGCTGAAATATCCGATAGGAATGTAATTTATGAATAAAATGGATGAGTTAAGTGATGGGAAGAAGTTAAAATACAATTTCACAGAAAACGGAGTGACTTACGTTCATGAAATTTAGATCGGTGGTTCCTGGTATCGTGCGAAGAATTTAAAAGTTTTTTTCCTCGAAATTCAATTAAGTTTTTTTTGTATTAAATTTTTAATCGATTTTTTGCCTGTTTTTTTCTCGTATCTTTATGGTAGCATTTTGTTTTCCAGGATCCCGGGAAATCGTAAGATTTTCGTCCATTTTGTATTTTTGGGAACTATATGGGGTCCACGAAAATTCTCAGAAACAAACACGCATGAACAACATTTTGTATTATAATAAATACCTGTCTTCCAAAATTGTTATTTTTGTGGAAATGAAAGCTGAAGCTGAATCGTAATTAAAAATTTCGTTTATTTTGTTTCGTTTTAGAAATGCATTCAGTCAACTCTTAATGAGTTTGGTTAGATTCTGAAGTTGTAAATACAGTTGGACTTGCTTATAACGAGCTCGAAGAAACAACGATATTTTCTAATTATAACTAAGTTCTCATAAAAAAATGTATTCGTGAAAAAATCATTAAGATTCTTATAGACTTATATTATAAATACTTAAAGGGTTTTTATTCCTGTATATTACAAAAGAATTTGGCTAATTTACTTTGAATTATACTATTATCTCTTTCTTTGTTATTGTTTTTTGGATAAGATTCATGGTCTTAAACATCGTCATTTGCACCCTGGCCTCGTAGAAACTTTGAAGTTTTTTTGAAAACTTAAAAATCATTGAGTATCGAAAGACCTATGACTCATTACTAGCTTTCAGTTGACTCCCGAATGTGAAAGAAACTTTTACAAGAAAGAAATAGTTGAGCTGGAAAGGTGGAAGCTAACAGAAATTTTATGAATCACAAAAATATTATTCCTAATAACCATGGTGTGCTTAGCAAAATCGATTTATGCTCTCATTGATAGTACATTGTACCAACCAAGTATTTCCAATTTTTTTCCTTTACCCGGATTTGCTGCCACGTTGTTCTTTACAAAATTCAGAAATAAATTGAGAAATTACACACTTTGTTGCACTTCGTTAAATTATACTTTTAAAATTAATATGATTTGTATTTCCCAGCTAAATATTTTAGGGGTATAAATTTAATAATTTATTAATATCCTTACGCATAATTATAATTGATATAGATAATAACAAATTTTTTATAAAATTTGATGTATTTCCGGGAATAACTTTTGTTTTCCCGCTAAAGAAAAATGGCGGGAAATAAGATACTCTGCAGGTATATGATTATATGATCCTAGTGGCCTTGAAGTTCAGAACATTTTTGAAAATTTGTAAAATATATCACCTACTCTTTCAAAAATTTCAAAATAGTAATCACTTTTTGGTCATGTTTTTTTTATAAAAAATAACTAAAAATAACCGTTAAGAGATATTTTATAAATTTATTGCTGTAAAATGATTTAGTTTATAGCATTACGATCAAATATTTGTTACATAAGGGCTAACTTGAAGACCGAAATCAACGTATTTAAGCTAATTTCAAAAGGCTGTTACAAACATCCACGGCAGAAAAGGGATTCTCTTACAAAAATGCATTGTTCTACCGGTTCAGCCATACGAATGATTTCGAGATTGTATTTAGGACTGTTGTTACATTTAGTTACACTACTCTTTTGGATTGCAATCTACACTATATAACAAAAGTTCCAATATTACATTAACACTGCCTTTGATTATTATAAAATGATGAACTGTAGAATTTTGTATTTAGGGCATTTGTAGCATCTAGTTGTGCACCTTCATTGTTTATTGGAATCTGTATTCTATATAACAGAAAATATTAGTATAATAGATATTAATGATACTGTGTTGATACTCAGTGCTCGAGCTGTACACATTGTTGAATAAATTTCTACTCAATGCTGAAATAATACTGTATAAATGATTTTGTTAAAAAGTAATTATTTAGCTATTGTATAAATTTCTAATTTATTAAAGAATAGAGGAATCGTTTTTAACAAAATATACATGTCATATGATAGGCGTAGAAAGAAAATGTCATATCCATGGCATTTTTTTTCATTTTGATATGATGGTTATATTTACATTTCTTAAAAGAGAGCTAAGCCAACAATATTTAGCAAACATTAATTTTTTTTGTCATAGATGTTTATTTCTTTTCCTTTTTTTAGTTTTTGGAAGGTTTTGCCAGGAAAAGCTGATAACCAAAGGATAGATATTTGTCTCCGCGAGCCTAACGATGTCTCTTTTAATGAAGTATGGTATGGAAAGTATCTAAAAGGCGATGATGCCATCGAAAATTGCTTCGTGACTGATAACAGTTTAAATAGCTTTGGGTACTTGGAAGAATCATACGTGGATAATTCTCAAGCCTATTCTGACCGTTTACCAACAGGTATGCAGTTTGTAATTTAGAAGTTACTAGGCCTAACTTATACATTTTATGCTTTTGTAAACCTTTGAAATAATTTATTCTCCAAAAAGTATATGTATATGTCTTCCAATAATTATAAAACTGCTGGACAAGGTTGGTTGATTGTTTGAAATTTAGTGGCGCTAATTCCTCATGGGACAAACTGCGCCAACTGCTGGACAAGGAGAAAGCTAATCATCTAGCAGTATTAACGAACGATGCAGTCTGTCCACATTGAAGAGAAAGGCACAAGTTTAATTCAAACTTTATTTTAGAGCTGCTAAAACGGACATCTTTAGAAGTCAACGGCATTCAAAGGAAAGACACAAAAATCACTCTCTTTGAACAGAGGTGCACACAACAGCGAAACCAGAAAGAATTTTCCTAAGAGACAAGAAACTTTGTCGGTGAATTAAAACCAGGATACCAATAACAGAAATGTACAGCATAATTTTAATTTCTGTTATTAAAGTTCTGCTTTCTTTGAGACTGTACATTTATAGAAGTAACATTATGAGGATTCTTGAAACTGATGCGGTACTGGTGATAATTAATAGTATTATTTTTTGCCGTCGGTGACCAAACAATCGACAAAATGTCTGGAATCGGCAAAATGTTTGGGGTATAAATATTGTATTTTTATATTCCTAAAGATAGATTATATATATATATATATATATATATATATATATATATATATATATATATATATATATATATATATATATAATGTAATCGAATCTGACCCGATTTCGGAGTGACAGCGTGTTATAGCCATAAATGACTAAAAATTCCAGATTTTAAGAAACTGGGATACCAATAACAGAAATGTGTGGTTTTAATTTCTGTTTTTATAGTTTCATTTTCTTTTAGACGATATATTTATGGAATTAACGTGGTCATGATTCTTGAAGCTGATACGTAATGTGTGTTGATAACACCGTTTTTACCGTCGACAACCAAATAATCGACATAATGTTTGCAAAATTAACCAAACTATTTAACAGAAAATTACACAAAAAGGACAAAAAAATCGAGATAATGGGAAAAAATAATTGATGTATACAAAACTTCTGAAATGAGAAACATCTCAAAATTAAAAGAGAATGAGTTACCTGAGCTGTAATTTTGCCAAAATTTCAAAAATGCACCAGTTGGATCTATTACTACATCTCTACTGTATTATTTCCTAGGTTTCCTTTTTAACTAAACGATTCTCCTTCTAACTACATTTTTAAATGCGATTGTATGAGAAGGAAGAAATATTTCTGTAATTATGTAACAACACTGGCAACTGTAAGCATCCTATGTAATCTGAAACTCGTGTGGAAAACTATTTTTTAGCTTTAACTATCCCTTAGAGAGATTCAAGCGAAAATTCACCAAATTATTACATTCGCTATTATTGGGTGTGCAATTATTTCTCCCCATTTTTCAAGTGGATTTCTAAAATTAAATGCTTGATTATTTTATTGTTAACTCTATGATTTAACGAAATTTTTAAAGTAATTTTGCCTTTGACTACAATAGAGGGAAAGTTTATTTTTCTTCGAGGAAAAAGGTAATTTATGTGCTAATACAATTTGTGTGATAAATATATGTGATGAATTGTACTTGTTAAACAGTGTTTATTTCAAGGCCAAGGTAATGGGTGTAACAGGATTCTTAGTGGTGTGAAATTACACTTCCTAACCTCCAAAAAGAATGCAGATCGAAAACTATATTTTAGATTATTTATCGAAGAGTTTGCGGGTAAGAATTTAAGTACTGTCGTATTAAATTTCAGCTGTTGCTAAGCCATAGAAATATTACAACGCGTAGGCACTTTATTGACTTCAAAGACGTGATGAAACGATGTGCTGCTACAAGAGTACATACCTTGATCCTGGTAATTCAATTCAGTTAGTTTTCCGGGAAAAATAGGAAGAGAGTGGAAAAATCTCTCCTTATGACAGATCCCCACATTACCTCAATCTATGGATCAGTTCTAAACTCTAGACCAGGTATGGGCAAACTACGGCCCGAGGGCCAAATCCGTCACGCCGGAAGTTTTTATCCGCACGCGGATAGAATTTTAAGTTGCCGGTCCGAGGCAAATTAAAAGAAATATATATTTATGCATTATATATCCATCCCCTTTTCCAGTTTGTTTAAATATTATATCCCAAATTTATTATCTCAAGCCCAGAAGATCAGCGGTATATTTGCTTCTTATATCTGAACAAGTGTTTTCAACTTTGAGCCTTAGAAAGAATAATTTCAGAAGTAGACTGACAGATGAGCATTTAGCCTCGTTCCTTAAAATCAGTATATCTCACTTCGAACCTCAGTATAAGGAACTTTTAAAAATGAAATCGCAATTTCATTCATCTCATTAACATATTTAAACCGTAATACTTGTATATTGTTTTTAAAATTTTAGAAAAATTTATCTTGGCCCTCCAAATTTATTTTCTTTCGATTTTTGGCCAGCGACTGAAAATGTTTGCCCATCCCTGCTCTAGACAGAATAGAAAGTACACTCTAAAATGCCCCTTTACGAAGCGATTACAATTAAACAATACGAAAAGGTTGAAATAAAGTTTACAAATTATGTAACTCAGTTAAAAAATATTATTTTCTATTTTATTGTATTTATTTTTTACAAAAATGTTAGGCCTGAACCTAGCAATGCTAGGGAAAGTAAATGAATGAGCGCGGACACAAGATTCAAATGAATAATAAAATTATAGATGTTTAGAACCAAACATGGAACATAATTAAAAGGTAATCAAAAATTTATTACAGTGGTTTTACCTGTCACATCAAATTAAATATTTTTAAGGGTTATGGTTTGCATAATTCAAATTATTGTTGGGTCTTATTTAGTGATCACAAATCTTATATTAGAAGTAATGAAAGAAAGCATCGCGAAACGTTCAAGATGCAGTCCTCTCTAGCAGAGCTTATTGCAAAACAGAATTAGAAGAGGAATTTCAATATATCCAAAAAGGTAGATGAGAAATTGGAGAAAATTTGAGTGTTTGTGTGGAAGCATAAAAGGTTTGTATATGCATTACTGTAGACGTTACTGGATAAAGAATGCTTCTTATAAAACAGAATTGTCTCCAGTTTTATGATGAATATGTAAATTCATGTAGTACCACACTACTCACAATTCTCAAATTTAAATCCAGTTTGAAGAATTTTTTTCCAGAGCGGATTTTAGTACCAAATATTAGATGATAATGATTCCAAAATCGAGTGAACATTTATTTATTGATGTCAACTAAACAATGGAAATAAATGTGCGGCATAGTTAAACGATGTTTAGTGGGTGTTTCATCAATATATGAAAACGGTCTCTCAAAACCGGATCAAATGAATTCTGCTACGTATTCTAATACATCGTAACTGAGTATTAAACTTGACGCCGATTGGTGCAGATATATGGATTTGTCTAGCCTCAAAATATTTTCTCTACTCTGATAAAATTTGGTCTAGGAATGAATGAAAGCTTAGTCGTTTAGTAAAATGAATGGCTTGGTTTAAATATAAAATATATCTTTGTTTAAAATAATGACATTATGGTAAACAGAAATATATTTTAGATTTCAATCTTTATTTCCTTCACCTTTATTTTAAAAGAATTTATTATGATATTGATTCAATGTTTCAAATTATGTCATTATCGATTTGTTTAATATTACGTTCTTATTAAAACTTTTTAAAATTTCTTTTAAAACAGGTTTTGACACGGAATGTGGAGGATTTTATATCAACACGGGAAAACTGAAATTGATTCCTATTCGCAGACAAAAGACAAAAGAGGAAATAAATGTGCGACAAAAGAAAAAAAAATTTCCCTCCTTGAAGCACATGATAAAAAAGCCGAAAATCAAAAATGAACACAAAAATCTCATGCGGGAGTTGAAAAAAATGAAATTTCTCTGTATGTTCACACAGAAAGCAGAAAAATTTCATTTGAAAAAGAAAGTGGAGCCAAGTGAAGATCTCAAGAATAGTTCTATTTAATTGGATCACTCATATTAAGCACTAGCCTACAATAAATACCAAATCTTTAGAATTATGTTTACTTTTTCCTTAATTTTTCCTTCTTACTTTGTAATATTGTGCTGTGTTTTAGGTAACTTAAATTATAAATGCAGTTTTTATTTTGCACCTTTCTTTTGCTTCTATGAGTTATTATTTTGGAGTATAAGTTTATATATGAAATAAATATTATTTCTTTGAATGTTATGCAATTCTTTTATAAGTTTAAAGAAAATGTAGTATTGAAAATTATAATTAGTCAAGACGTGAAACTGTATATTGTTCTAGTTTTGGCGAACTATATAAAAATTATAAACTTTTTAAATTTCTCAAAATGTCTTTCGGCATTTCAACCTCAAAGATAGAAAAGCTTCTAATGTCATTTTCTGCTTAAAAATCATAATAAATGAAAAAAAAAATGCTTGTTTTTTTTATAGTATTTTTAAAGGGAATACTTAATTATTTAATTCATAAAATTTAAAACTTTAATACTGACAAGTACTGGAATTCGACGGTTTAAATCCCACTCCTAGCGTGGATGTTCATGGCCGTTTAAAATTGTTCAAATGATATCACAGTCTCATTAGCTACTGTGTATCAAAAAAGTATAACTTCGCTTTCACGTTCAGTAGTTTTCTGGTAATTGGCAGAAAGACGCGAACCGAGTTATCATTTTATCTATAGAGATGACTTCATAATGTTCATTCAGTAATATTCATTCCGTAAGATAAAAGCTTTGCAACATTATATTAGACTCTTAAAATAATGTATTAAGCATATATTTCATTTTTTCCCACTTCAATGTAGTATATTTATGGAAAAGACTGATGTTTCTTGCTTATATTTTGATGATAATTATCATCTATTGGACTTTCATTATTCCGAAACATAAGATACATTAAAATGATCACATAGTAATGCTTCTTATTGGAAATGTAGAATTATTTTTATTTTTTAATTCAAACAATTAAATACTTAGAGCAATTTTATTTTTCTATGTGTTATTCCTACATAAAGAATCTTTTATTTTACAAAAGTTTTAATACAGTAGGCATATTTTAGACAAATGATAGAATAAAGGAAGAAAAGTAGTATAATAAATGTCAAAAGCATATATAGACATTAATGAGAAAACATTTATGCCAAAGGTGAGAAATATCTTCTTCATAAGAATTTCTTGAGAATATCTTGATAACTGGACATGTTTTCTTTTAAGTGTCTGATTAATCTATCATTCCAAACATTTTTTGTTCATCCTTCTTATATACCATTTAATATTTTTGGATGTTTATTTTTTAAAGAAAATATTTTTAATATATCTTAATGATATTTTTATCATGTAAAGCAAAGAAAACCAAGAATAAATTATTTTTTACATTACATTAAATGTTCTTTTTAATAGAACATGTTTCATACTGGTTATTGTATAAAGATCTGAAAAGGCTTAGCTAAATATTAAAATTATTAAACTTTTTCATTTTAAAATGTATTATATATAACAAAAAAATTTCCTATGCAAAAGCAAATGTTTTTAACTGCATTCGTTTATGAAACCACGAGTTTCTCGGTCATTTAATTAAGAGAGCACCTTATATACAGAATTTATGATACGTTTAATTCACACTACCTTTATGAAAGTATTATCGATTTATATTTAATTATAAATTAATCAGAATAAACTTTTAAAAATGTTTCTTATATTAACTTAGAGAAAAGTAAACATGCGTAAAAGCTGATAATACAAATTATCTGTTGTACTTAAATTTGATTCGTAATTTTAATACTGACATAAATTGAGAAATCAATAAAAATTACTTAAAACTTTAAATTTATTCTTTTATAAGAAATGAATCAACAGATAAAAACCTATTTATCCAGTGAAAAATCCATACAAAAAGATGGCGCTACTGTCCTGAAAGATAATTCATGAGTATTTATCTTATTGGAATTAAGAAATTTTTCAGTTTCTAAGATATATAAAATGATAAAGTAATGAAAATATTCCAAAGAATATAAAATGATAAAGTAATTAAAAATACAATGACATACGTGGTTTATAAAAAATAAAAAAGTACTTAAAACATCGATTTTTAAAGTGCTTTTGAAATTTTCAATAGATTTTGTGTTAAAAACAAATATTAATAGTGCATTATTAAATTTAGAAAAGAAATAATTTTTCAGAATTTTTACATTACAAACAACTAATCCATTTTACATTACAAACAACTATTCTGTGTATATACATTGATGCAATTATAAATTAGAATCTGCAGTGTTTAAAAAATTATCTTTCCGATCTGGCATCCTGTTGTTTAATTTTCGTCTGCGTATTTCAATAAGCTGGTGTTTATGAATACTCATATTTGAAGTTTTATGTTATCTAAAAATGAATTATTTTGAAGATCCTGAATGGTGAGAATAAATTACTATTATTATATTTTTATTATAAATGCATTTTGTTTTGTAATCAAATATTAAAATTATTACATGCTTAACTCTTATGGTATTATATCCCAAATTAATTTGCAGAATCTGTTGTTTTATTGTTTCTGTTTTAAATCAGCTTCTAAAATTTTATTTTCTGTAGACAATTATTTTTATAGAATGGCTCGTATTTCCTTATAATTTGTAGTTTTTGAGATGCATTTCTTCAAACACAATAAGTAATAAAGAAGAGATTTTAACATTACTGTTACTTTAAACTTTATCCTTTGTCCCCACATAATATTTATTTTTTTAAACAGGCTTGTCCTAAAAATATGATGAAAAAGAAACTTGGAAATTTGAAGGGGAATTTACTAAAGTATTAGATTATGGATTCAGACTTATTACATAACAAACTATTAAATGTTTATACATATATTTTAGAATAAATCATCTTTTTCGCTTTGAAATGGATGCAGGCATTTTATATATGAGAAAAAGAATCAAATTTTAAGAGAAACTTTTTTATTCGAGTTTTTAACTTTCTAAAATTAATTTTCTAACTGTTGTAAGCTAAATATTAGTAACCTACTGAAACAAGTAAATAACATTAATAATGAATGATCAGCTTATGACATTATTGAGAATGTCAGTATATGTATATGTATATATATATATATATATATATATATATATATATATATATATATATATATATATATACATTATATATATATATATATATATATATATATATATATCAAAATTATTTAACTTTAATATTTCCTTAAAAATCACCTCTCTCCCATTCTAATTCCTTAAAATCTTTTTTCCCAGCCTCTAAATGTCTTCAAAGGAGCGTTATCGACTTCAAATTCTTTCGATCCATTTACCAAAGCTTTCTGTCCTATAGATGTAAATTTTCTGTCTATTCAACACTTTTCCCAGCTGTCGCCGGCAAATGATTCCGCGTCTTTCCTGATCTTACACTTAAATTCGATGAGTAAGTGGGAAAATTCTTTCTGTCTTCGCTCTTGGGTGCACTTCTTTAGAAGAGGGAGATTTTTTTGTCTTTCTCTTGTCTGTCGTTGATTAGTAAAGATGACCGTTTTAGCAGCTCTGAAATAAAGTTTTAATTAGACTTGTGCCGTTCTCTTCAATGTCGGCCGACTGCATTTTTATTACTGCTAGCTGATTAGGTTTCTTCTTGTCCAGTAGCCCGGGCAAGTAAAAACAATAAGGGCTACATAATTATTGTGACCAGAAGGAAATAATTATTACATAAATATATATACATATATACTCAGTGAGAAACAAACCCCATTCCGAGATATTTTTATTACTGCATAGAAAAGAAGGTTTTTAATAAGACTGTCATTTTAAACATTTCGAACTTAATAAACTAAACAGACATCCGCAGATAAATGTGTATTTTATTCCTTTTCTTTAATATTATATTTAATGAATTAATAAGTCGCCAAATTTGGCGACATTATTAGCAACTATTCCATGCCATGTTCACTCATTTCCATTACACAATTTTGGAATTTCAATTAATCCTAAAAATGAGATAGACATTAATGCATATCATAAAAAGGGAAATGCAATTCTTACAACGTATAACCAATGTTGCTTACGTATTTAATTATTTCTGCTTCTTTTCTGTGAATCTTCACAAAATATTTCATATTCTCGACAAATATAAGTTTTTATTCTTGGGGGAAAATAGTCAGAGGCACAGCGGTTCTGAGGCACTAGTTTAGAGTAAAATAAACCAAATCACTAATGATTTCTGAACTCCTTTCCTTTTCGAAATTTGAAAACATATTTACGTTAACGTTTTTGTACCACTGAAATGCGTATAATTAACATGAAATTCAAAAAACAAAATCGAGGCACATTGTTAAATCCCAAGAGATGTGGGTCGATAATCGGACTCACCCACGAGAATTTGGGTTATTAATACACCATTTTAAGATACTAAAAATTATAAAAAAGTACTGTGCGCCCACTTGTAATTTAATCTTAATTTTGTTCTTGTAATATTAAGATATATTTTTATTCGTTATTCGCGTGGGACATAAAAATTTTCTTTTACTAGAGAAATATTTTTGCTTCTGCCTCCAGGGTTTGGGTGCTTTTATTATTTCTCGTGAAATTTAAATTTTAACTATTAAAAATAGCTCTATTTCCTTGCTTCGCTACGAGGATTATGTTTTTATTAAGGTACGTGACTACCATTCGGTCTGGGTATTTAAGGTCCCCTAATGAAAAATTCTGTTTAAAATTTGAATAAATTTTTGGAATATATTACACTAGCATTTTTAAGAACTTGAAAAATAACCCAGTTTAAAAAGAGGAATAACACATTTTATTATATTTTTCTAACTGAAATAAAGTACTAATGGGTAATTCCATACCAAATCGACACAAGGTTTCTACCTGACCCCCTCCAATTTTGATTAAATTTGGTATAGTAAGTGACTTCATGGTAATAAAGAAAATCCCCAAATTTATGTTCAAATAAAAATTGGTTTGGGAGTTATAAGGCTTTAAAGTTGCCAGATTTGTCTAAAAAGTACACTATAGGCATACCTTTAAATTACACCTGCTCCTCACCTAATTAAGCTAGAGATATGTGCAAGGTGTTATTTTAAAGCGTTTTTAATGGGCTTTCATATGATATACAACATATGATGACTTGACAATTTTTTAAAAATTTAAAATTTAAATTTCTCAAAAAGCTAAGTTTTTAAAATTTTGAAAAAAATCTCAAAAATTGCTCATATTATTGTTAATTAATCCTCAAAGTTTCATGTTGGGATCATAATGGGATCACAAGCTACAAAAGTTTTTTGTTTGATATATTTACTATTGCAATAACGAAAATGAGAACATGCATTCATTACTTTTAATCTAACTCATCTGTATAGGATGGCATTAATGTTTAAACACTACTTTATCGATATATACTCTAGTAAATAGTACATTTAACATTTGTGAAGATTATAGAATGAAGAAAAATTATTAAAGTGCATTACTTTTGATGGATGGTGCTACTTATTTAGTTGAAACTGGTAGAAAGCTTTATGTGTTTTGAGAATTTCTACTTCAGAAAGAATATACTGATCCTGTTGGAGTTAAAGGATCCACCTTACACATAACATCGGAAATTGGAATCCATAGTACATCTGGCTTATATAGATATAAAAAAAAGATGATGATGGTCCAGATGAGTGAAGGAATGTCACTTTTACCTCTTCAGAGTTTTTCTCTTCTTTCTCTTAACATAAATGTAAGCCACCAATTTCAATTATAAACAGCAGTAATATAGCCATTTTTATCAGCAAATAGAAGCTTTTATTGTGATGCTATACCAGTTTGCATCAATAAATCTTGTGAAAAGGAAAATGTCTTCTCAAAGACTTTTGTTTTTGATTCTGTGGGTATAAAAGCATATTTCTGAGTCCCAGGAATTTCAAAAGCATTTTTAAATTGGTCATCTAGAAATACAGCTGTAGAAACATGTTCTTCTTGGGTTGAAAAACAAAATGTATTCTTGTGATGTTTTCCTGTGCCCAGTTAAAAAGTTGTTGGGGTGTAAGTATTTGATTTGTATATGGTCGTTGTAGGCTTGCTCAAGCCGCTAACTCTTGAGTGTACCTCCTACCCCATTACAAGGTCCTTTACCATGAGCTGTTGTCCAAAAATGCCATTCTGCTTCAATGCCAAAATCTTCCTTATGTAAGCATAAATTGGCAAAGTTTTTCTTATTTATATATTGTGCAGATGACCCATCTGAGAAATAAAATATTTTCCTTGCACTTTTTTTTAAAATTCTGTCTTAAAAAAAGTAATAAGCTTCTTTTGAAAACAGTAAACTGCTACTGTATTGGGCTCCAAACAGTCTTAAATTACAATGTATGTAAAGTGGTAAATTTCAAACTTCCCTTTGTAATATACAACAAATGGGTGAGTTGTAGATTGAACATTAGTCCAGTGGCAGCTCTGGGTCTCATCCTGTATAACAAATGAGTAATTTTCAGCAAAATCAAGAACTACAAACTCTGAATCTTTTAAATTTCCTTTTATATTGTTTATAAATGAATTTTGTTGTTTCATCACAAAGTAATGATAAACTAATACAGACATTTTCTCACAAAATAAGTCAATAAATTCTGATGCTGACTTTTGTATTGTTTCTAAAAAGCTCCTATCAACAGAAATCCACTGATTGAAAATGATCTTTTCCACCATATTTTCATCGAATGTTTCACCAAGTATGGTTTTTAATTATGTAGTCCCAGAACATGATGTACACTCTCCCATGTGGCAGCTGATTGATACTGGATTACAAATCATCATAGCAAGGCAGTCCTTGTATGTGTTAATTTTTCCATGTGTTAATGGAAGCTAATTTGGTATTTTATAGCTTGTGATCCCATTATAATCCCAATGTACTATGTCACAATGTATGAAGCCAGATGTACTATGAATTCCAATTTCAGATGTTATGTGTAAGGTGAATCCTTTAACTCTAACAGGACCAATGTATATTCTTTCTGAAGTAGAAATTCTCAAAACACATAAAGCTTTCTATCAGTTTCAACTACATAAGTTAGCACCATCCATCAAAAGTAATGCACTTTAATGATATTTCTTCATTCTAAAATCTTCACAAATGTTAAATGTGCTATTTACTAGAGTATATGTCGATAAGGTAGTGTGTAAACATTAATGCCATCCTATACAGATGAGTTAGATTAAAAGTAATGAATGCATGTTCTCATTTTCGTTATTGCAATAGTAAATATATCAAACAAAAAACTTTTGTAGCTTGTGATCCCATTATGATCCCAACATGAAACTTTGAGGATTAATTAACAATAATATGAGCAATTTTTGAGATTTTTTTCAAAATTTTAAAAACTTAGCTTTTTGAGAAATTTAAATTTTAAATTTTAATTTAAATTTAAATTTTTAAAAAAATTGTCAAGTCATCATATGTTGTATATCATATGAAAGCCCATTAAAAAAGGTTTAAAATAACACCTTGCACATATTTCTAGCTTAATTAGGTGAGTAGCAAGTGTAATTTAAAGGTATGCCGATAGTGTATTTTTTAGACAAATCTGGCAACTTTAAAGCCTTATAACTCCCAAACCAATTATTATTTGAACATAAGATTTGGGGATTTTCTTTATTACCATGAAGTCGCTTACTGTACCAAATTTAATCAAAATTGGAGGGGGTCAGGTAGAATTTGTTCTAAAATTGTGTCGATTTGACATGGAATAACCCTAATCTGAACTATATTTCGTGATTTTTTTTCACTTGGCTAAAGGAAAAGTAACTACATTTCTGGTATGATTATTTAAAGATGATAACCAAGACGCATATGCAAAAAAGGAAAGGGATCAAGTCCCGATCTCAACAAAGATAATCATAATTTTGCTAGATTTGTATAGTAAATGATGGCTGATTAGCTACTTTCATAAGACTGTTCCTAAGTGGTGCGAGAGAAAAATAAAAGTAAAATAGTTTTAATTTTTCGAAACAGTTACTGTTATGACAACAACAAAATAGATTTGAAGTTAAAGAAAATTTAAAATTACAGAATTCATGACACATTTAAAACACATGTAAAATTAAATAATTCATGAAGTAAATCTTGTCAAAAAAAAACCTAAAACGCATTATTAAAGCCCATATCACACGCTACCTCAATTATTGAGTCACTTAAAATATTTAAATTATTTAGTATGTTATTAAAAGAAATACAGTGCCAAAATAGAGTAGCTAAACCCAACTTAGTATCTAATCTTGGCTGATTAGCTACTTTCATAAGACTATTCATAAGTGCGAGAGAAAAATATAAGTAAAATAGTTTTTAATTTTCCAAACAATTACTGTTATCCCAACAACAAAATAGATTGGAAGTTAAAGAAAATTTAAAATTACACAATTCATGACACATTTAAAACACATGTAAAATTAAATAATTCATGAAGTAAATCTTGTCAAAAAAACAAACAAAAAAAAACCCTAAAACGCATTATTAAAGCACATATCACACACTATCTCAAAAATTGAGTCACTTAAAATAATTAAATTAATTAGTATGTAATTAAAAGAAATACAGTGCCAAAATAGAATCGCCAAACCCAACTTAGGATCTAATCTTGGCTTATTAGCTACTTTCATAAGACTGTTCCTAAGGGCAAGAGAAAAATATAAGTAAAATAGTTTTAATTTTCCAAACAGTTAACTGTTATCACAACTGCAAAATAGATTAGAAGTTAAAGAAAATTTAAAATGACACAATTCATGACACATTTAAAGCACATGTAAAATTAAATAATTCATGAAGTAAATGTTGCCAAAAAAAACCTAAAACGCATTATTAAAGCACATATTATACACTATCTCAGTAATTGAGTCACTTAAAATATTTAAATTAATTAGTATGTAATTTAAAAAATATACAGTTCCAAAATAGAATCGCCAGAACCAATTTAAGATTAATTGGCTTTCAAAAATTGAATAATTAAAAATAGTGTTAATGAGGTTTTATCGGAGCAAAAGAAATTGAAAAGGGATATGTGGAAACTCTCTCTGGATTGGTATTCTAGAAAGAGCCCTGGAAGTGATTTTCTTTTCAAGGGTAACAGAAGTCAGGACTTGTCGCTCACGTCTTGCCAGTGGGAAATTCAGGTCTCTATCCTTGGAGCAGGGACAGAAATATTTTAAGACTTGCACCAAATGTAAGTTTGCCCAGGTTTCGGCTAAGCATATTTTAATTTGCATCGGTTTTAAATTGTACAATGTGATTTCCACACCCCTACTGATTTTGGATTTTCTAGAAGATTTTGGACTTATGGAGTTGGTTTCATTTTAGTCATGCCAACTAGGGATTAGTAACAAAAACAGCGTTACTGAACACAAAATAAAAAAAACATATTTCAAATTATAACTCAAGTAACTATAGCCTTATTAATTATTATAATTACTAGCATATATAGCCTGTCATATGACGGGATCAGTCAAATTTTTAATTTTCCAAAATTGAAAAGAATCCTATGAGGCAGGTAAAAAAAAAATGGTTTGTTTTTTGGCTGAGAATTATCTTTCAACAAAAACTAATCGATGATTAAATTTAGAATGATCACATATGTATCTAATGTATTATTTAAACCAAATATAAAAGAAAATTATTCACGTCATATCTAAGTTCAATGATGTGAAAATAATGTATAATTTAAATCATTTAAAATAAGAAATGATTCAATGAGATGGTTAAAGGAATAAAGTCATAATGCTAGAAAATGTTTTTTTTTACCTATTTATTATGAGATAAATTGATGAATTTAATCGCCTGCTCTTAACCGGGGAAAATAAGGCTTGAAATAATGTAATTAAAAGCTCGAAAAGAGTGGATTTCGAACGTTTTAAAGAAGGCAGTATTTTTTCCTGTGATATGAAGCATATTTATACCAATTTATTTTAGAATCGGATCTATAGTTTTAGGAGAAGATAAACATTATTCTCTTTGAATTTTGCTAACTATGGATGCCTCCATCCATTCCAGTCCAACCGCTTCATAAAATCGGGACGGACGTACAGATAACTTAGGCTGTTTATTACATAGGGATACTCTTCAGATATAGTATTGTGGAGGTATTTGAGAAAAAATTTGTTTTGTGAATGTAAAATATTTTCTGATATCTTGAGCATAAAACTCTTTCATTTTACATATCGAAAGTAAATAGCTTATTAGCTTTATTTTTTTTAAATATGGAGACTGTACTTTTATTATGAGAACTAGATAATTTAATACTGTGGAACCTGTATTCACACTTTTTCATTGGGATGAGAATATAAAATGATGAATGCTAAGAAACGATGCATGTAGGGAATGGCTGTCGAAATTTAATAGATTTTTTTTTAACATTGATAAAACTAATCATTTATAAAATTAATTAGAAGTACTTAACATCACTCTGATATTGAAATATAAGTAAAAGTCATTAGAGCCAAATGTTACATTAAAAAATTGACAGTTTTTTACTTACTAATTATTTTTAATATGTACAGTTATATAAGTTATTTTTATTATTTTATGTAATATTGTTTTGTTTGACGTCTATGTTCCTCAAAAATTCTTTAAAATTGCAAGTGTTATGTATTCTGATAAACAAAGAAAATACTACATTATACAGCATTATTAATTTAAAATTATTCTTCATTCAGATTTAAGAGCATATTAAGTAATGATAAAATATTCTTATTTATCAATACCATATCACTACACATTACCATGTGAAAAAAAATCTGCTTTTATACATTTCAGCTTTTTGTCGCCCTCAAAAGAAAATAGCAGAAACATTCGAATAGATATAAAATTAGAGGAATCCAACGACTCATTTTACAATGAAATTTTCTATTCAAACTGGATACAATCTACATCAAACATAAACAAATATAATAGGGAGATGCGAAAAGAAATGCATCGTAGTGACAACTGCGTAGAAGAAATCTTTTTAAACATCTCTACCATAAAAGAAGATTTATTTCCATTCGGCATGGACACGGAATATGGTGGTTTCTATATAAATAAAGGGCATTTGACTATGAAACGAAACATGCCTGCACAAAGTAAAGTGAATAATTTGGAAAAGAAACAAGATGAAAGCACAGGACCTTAACTGTGTGCTGAAAAATAAAGAGAAAACAAAGTAAACAACAAACTGTTAATGTTATTACAACAAAAGAATGCGTTTAACAAATCTGGATCACATTTATTGAAAGAAATTTAGGATTTGGCAAAAAGTTCTTTCATGTAAAAAAAATGTTAAGTTAGTATAATAAATTCTTTTCCATAACTTTTTACCCAGATTCCACTGGCTCGAAATCGGATCGAACTCCAAATGACATTTTGATATCAACCGGATATTATAGATGTCTAATGAAACACTTTTTCCCTTTACAGCTTATTTAAGTGATTTTAAGTAAATTTTATAATAACATTTACGTTTTATAAAAAATACGCAGTATTGTAAGTTTTAAATTGCGTTTATGTACGAAGATTTGTGATTTTAAATAAAAATTTATTTTATAGAAATGTTATTTCTATCTATATTAAATTGAAAAGCGAATATTAAATTTTCTGAAAAAAAAATTAAATAACACTACCGGAACAAATGCAAAAGAATAAAAAATTCTTCATTTTATCTAAACTGATATAGTTTTAAAACTTTAATATATTCTATATATAAAAGTTTATCGTAAACTCACATGAACACAAAAAAATTATTAAAACAAAAAATTTTTAAACTATAAAATGTAGAAGCAAGAATTAAACTATACATAACAATTTTCCAAGGAAACGTTGGTTTGGGTACGATTAACCTTTCATGAATGAACTAACACACATTTCATGATTAAGCATTTTAATCATTAAATTTAGAAAATTATAGACATTTTTACACAAAAAATTTTACTTCAGATTTTTTGAGAAATATAAATGGGACATTTATTACTCTTAACTATATTGTATAATAGTGTATACATATTTATCCAAATAATTGTTTTAAAATTATCTATTACTAAAATTTTATGGTGTTAAGTGATAAATATTACTTATTGAATACGAATTTTCGTAATCTTAGAATTACTTTTACGTTTGCAGATGTGGTGCCATCTATCGTACTAAAACATAACTATAGGAATTGAAAATTGAATTTATAATCGCACAATATTTTTATGAATACGTTGAATAATAATTTATAAACCATAACGTTATTAAAAGGATGGACTATTTTTAAATTTCCTTTATTTTCATAAAATTGTCGGGATTAATTATTCTCTTCCAACCACTGAAGTGAATTACTCTCTGTGTCTAATATATTAAAATTATTATCCATCAAATATATATCTTAAATTATCCTTTTATCTTCTATTTTTTAATACTTCATATCGCAGGAATAAAATGCCAGATATAGGAGTATTCTTACACTTAAATTCTTTCAACCCATCTCCAAAAACTATATCTGGAATAAATGCTCATTTTCTGTTCCCTGGATACACTATTCAGATGTCCCAGGAAAATGGACTTCTGCAATAATTAAATTGCAGAACTTTGGATTCTCCAGCTAGGTTAAATGATCTAAATTCACTTTGGCCTCCCAGAAACTGTTGAACTATCTGAAGTTTAATGGGAACAAAATATATTATATATTAATTATATATTATATAGAATATATATATATATACGTGTTTTTGTGTGTGTGTGTGTGTTTGTGTGTGTGTATACATAATAAAATGCTTTCTTAATTCGGAATTTAAACCTATAAAGTTATTTTATTCGAGGAATAATTAAGAGGAAATAAAATAAATTCTCATTAAGATTAAAAAAACAAAATTTTATATATAATTCGTGAGTATAGTCAGAGAAAGAAGATGAAAATGCCAGTATACATAAATAAGTAAAAAATTTATTCTTTAAGTCTAATATTTAATAAAATCAATAAATTAGTGTCATTCTATAGATGCTTCCTAGTCACATTAAATTGCTGAATTTAAGTCTCTGCTTAACATGAAGTAATAGTATTATTTAATATGTGCTACAAAATAATATATATAAAGAAAACATATGCTTTATTTTAAATGCACTTTTGTATTAACCTTTTGAAATCTGACATATCTCCAAGGGTTTTATATTTTATTGCTTTGGTAATTTTGGCTGAATACGGTTGTAGCCAAGAGAGTAATTTTCAGGTATACCTTCCCTTATGTATAAAAGATACGTTAGTTCTTTAAAAAATAATTTTGTTTAATGTTTATGTTTCAATTACTTCGTACTTAAATCTAAATTCGCATCTCTACTGTAGTTGTTTATAAAAAAATAAAAAAACGCTGTGAAGATAAAACCTATTTCTTTGATGAAAAGATTTTAACACTACTAGTATGGACATATTTCTGGGGAATTACGTATTAGAAAATTAAAAAGAAAGATTTTGACGAAAATATTTTTATTTTCACCTCAAATTCTATAGGTCCTACTGTCGGTAATTGTTTTCCACTGCCTTTATTTGTAAATTGTTTAAGTGATTGCATTATGAAATGTATATTTATAAAACGATCAAGCTATGAATATATATAATGATCATATATATATATATATATATATATATATATATATATATATATATATATATATATATATATATATATATATATATATATATATATATATATATATATATTATGATGTTATAAAAATTACCAGAGACTTAAAATACCTCTCCAGAAATTTTGCTAAAATGATTAAATAATTAAAAAATCAGAAGAACTTTAGTTTCTCTGATAGTAATCAAATGACCAGGGCATCAGGTAAAATAGGGAGAATTAAAGTTTGATAACACCGTTCGACATCCGAACAGACCCCAATAACAAAAAAACTTCGATATAAAGACGATTTCAACGCTCCAGTAAACATGTTTACCTAAGTATTTTTAAAATAGGTAATTACTTTATATATATATTAATTAGGAGAGACTTATTGAAAGCATTCATCAGGATAAAATGCAACACTAAACTGTATTCACACATTCCTTTTTTCCTAGCTGGCTATAGTGCTTGAAGTTGCAGTAAAGGAGAATGATTCATTCCATCAGGAAATTTCTGTAGCATAAAGCACTTTCATTGTTAGATTTCTGTTTAAGAATCCAGACATTCTTTACAAGTGGTAGGGGAAAAATTCGTGTGTTAAAATGAAAGTTTATTAACAATTATTCTTTCTATTGTATTTCTGTATCATTAAATGTAAAATGCTAACTGTGAAACCAGAGAAAGATGATAATTTCAGGGTACAATTGTAAATGTAATTGAAGGTTCTGCCAGACAACTGATTTCAGCGATAGTAGATGCTGCAGGAGTGAATATTTTAAGACATACAGAGTACAGGATAACTCAAAGCATATCAAGACTCAAAATATCAACCAAAAACATACATATGGAAGGTGACTAGCAGTTTGGAATACCTTTAATTTTCGCACAAAAGTACGATCAATTTCAAAGAAGTCTCATAGACCACCAGCAGTGAAATATCACATAGTAAGTCAAATGATGTTGAAATTTATTCTGCAATCTCCGACTACATGTTTAGCAAAGGAGGAAGTTGGTACTTCTTTTCAATTGAGAAATATAATGAGAAACATCATTATCCTCTAGGGAAAATCCTAAACAGTAAAATATACTGGATGACTACCTTGGTCTCCTTTGGTCTGTCATTCCTGAAAGATCTAGAGATGAAATTTGTAATTCATGCATCTGTATATTTCGATGAACTGCTAGTACTGGATTCACGTTAATGGATTATAATATAAGACACCATAAGATCTTCTTGGTAACTGAAAGATAATTTCCATTACATTGTGACATGTCTGAGCACAGTTCTGGCTGTTAATCGGGTCATGGTAAATTTTGTTCTATGAAATCCAGCACAATATATGTTGCCGGGCACATATCTCGACAGAGTCTCTTTCTAGCCAGGTTCGAAAATAACATTGTTGATCTATTATTCTTGCCATCAGCAAGGATTGCTGAGGTTCAGACCAGGCTCGTATGGTCTAGTATGAATCATACTTAATTTGAAATTAGAAACATCTAGTGTATACTGTAAATTTCTAGGTCTCTTAATCTGAATCCTATAGATCCTATAGAATATAAAGACTGGTATGATAAAGAATCAACTTGCAATCAGTCGATAAACATTGACAGATATTATTTCCACCATTGAAAAGGGCTATACATTTATTTGGAACTCTGAGCTCACAACTAAATATCTCATGGAAAATCTTAGAAATTGTTTGCGCAGTACGAAGGCTTACGACAGGTAATCTATGTACCTTATCAAATTGAGCACCTAAATAAAATTTTCATTTTCCGTTAAATTTACAGCTACTGTTAAAGTAATTATCAATATTCATGTTATTGTCATAATAAACACAACATTGTTCTCGCATTTAACTGATTTATTATTGCACAATCTTTTTATATTCGATATCATATTCCCTTCAATTCCGATATATTATTGTATAATTTTGAACAGAAAGAACAATTACGCTTAAAATATATATACATCAGTGTGTACACTTGCTTTAAATTAAACAATCTAAATAGAATCCTCTCCAAACGTCAGGAAAAAAACTTTTAAATATATGCAAGAGCAAACGTAATTTTAGAAAGTTACATGAGTGCTATAAAACATAGATTTCGAATTGATAGAAGTACTATTTTATTATTTAATGGAACTGTTAAAAAAGAGAAATAAAAAACATCCAGTTTTATTACAAGCATAACAAAAAAATGTTTTTCTCATTTCCTATATGATATAGAAATTTGTCCAGCCTAAAATTTTTCTGTCGTGGAGTAGAAAAAAATTACCTCTAGAGATGTAATATCGAACTCCCTTTGAGGAAAATGAAATGGAGCCTGGAGTTCAGAGTTAAACCTAGAGTTTAATTTTCTGGTCCACTGGTGATGTTAAAATATTTCTTCTAGAAAAATTAAAAGTTTTGGATACGTAACAAAAAATAAAGATTAAAAAAGATGTAAAAACCAATCGAATAGAAACGGATTTTTCATTTTATCTAGCATAAATCTCGAAAACAACTTAATAGCAGAACGATATAGTAGAGATCAGTAAAAGAGAAATGCAAAAAGTAAAACGTCGTACACATTGTTAAATTATTATAAAATATAAATTAATATATAAAACTGTTTATAACATACTGTGAAATGCCTAATATTTATATCGTACTGTTATCTACTCTCTAAGTGAATAGTCTTTGGGAGAACTTTTCGTAGAGTTTATTCACATATTACACACACACACATACATATATACATTTAGAAGTCTTAAACCAGAAGGTGGAAAAACTAAACACAGAAGAATCAGCCTCGAGCTCGCAACATACTGCACTTATACATACATACATGCATACATACATACATACGTACTTACATACACTCTCACACATGTGTATATATATATATATATATATATATATATATATATATATATATATTTATATATATATATATATATATATATATATATATATATATATATATTTATAAATACACATTGCCGGAATAGTATGTGTGGATGCATACTACAACCATGCATACTTCAGCACAGCATGAATACATGCAAGCGATCAATTTTCTAAAGCGGCCGATAGAGTAAATAACATTAAAATACATTAGAGAAGGTTTTTATTAGAAAGATAGAATTTTACTGAAAATAC
>CM063498.1:106690882-106708382 GCA_032207245.1 Pardosa pseudoannulata | reverse complement strand
CTCCCCAGCCGTCAGCCTGTTAGTATGTTTTCGCCCCATCCATGTGTTAAACTATCATGTCAATCAGACTAGTCATGACAGTAGCTCTTATATCAGACTGTGTATCGATAAGTACTTCTTGTGCATACCTTCTATGAGCTCATGTCTTGGAATATCAAGGATGAATAAAGAATTAATCTGGAAGAAAACTCGTGTCCCGACTGTTTAAATAAAGACGGACAATCCAGACATGATATATATATATATATATATATATATATATATATATATATATATATATATACATACATATATATATATATATATATATATATATATATAAAGTAAAAATTAATGATAGTCACACTTCTAAATTATAAAAATAAAATCTTTTTATTTGCGGTTTTGGTTTCGGGTCTTTCACGAGATGTTTGTTTGATTACTTCCTTCTATGGGTTTTGCTGAATCGGTCAGGCGTGTGGAGAACATTGCATCATTTGATAGCAATACTTTTATCAATCCAAGGACTTCAAATCAGTGTTTCCAATTACTGCCAGTTTTGATGGTCACATGGCAGGGCGAAGGACTTTATGTATTAGTTGATGGAGTGTGTAGTTACTTTATGCGTGATAATGTTATAGATTCAATGCTGTTGGAGAAATGTGTGGCAGTAAGGCCTGAGAAGATGTACGATTTTCAGGATGAAAATTAAAAAGGATTGCTTCGACTACTTTACTATGTTTATTGTGATTGACAAACACGAGACTATGTTACATACATCTATACACAATGCCGCATAACAAGTTTACGACTAGGAGAGAGGTTACAGTCATGACTGACTGATGTGGTAATGTGAAAGGAGATTGTTTCACTGAATATACTTTTTTGTAGGCTCAATCTGATGGGTTTTCCTTTTATTTTAGGTACGGGCTACTTTTAAGATCCTCTTGAAAAAATAATATAAACATTAACAAAATCTAGAAAAATCTCTTGGACATCTGAGGTCCTTTTTTTGTTCAGAATTTCTTAAACTGGCTGTTAGGTCTCCATAAAGATTTAATATGTTAGACCTCTTGCCTGATGGCAGGAATTGTAGCTCCAGTGCTCAATTTAGAGTAAGGCTTAAGAAAGGAGAAAAACAGAGGCAAAAGTAGTTTACTTCCCTGATCGTAGATTTGAAAACCCCTGAGAATTTTCTAGAGCCATGATTTTCGTTTGGCTGTAAATTTACTTTGGCTTCTTTTATATATCAGTTTACCAAATGCTTATGACATCGTACACCATAAGAGGCTGTCCTCAAGGGTTATTATGCAAGATACCTACTTTCATTTGCAGATTTAGTTTACTTTTTCCGTACACACACACGCATTTATATGTAGTACAGGTTGATAATGAGGAATGAAAACAAATCAATACATTGAACAAAAAACTAAGGTTTAGTGATTCTGGGTATATATATGTATATATTGGGTGTGTTACTGTGTCTCACCCTGGAATATCCACACATCTAGAATATTTCTTTTAACGTAAATGGTTCCTGAGATGCAAATACCTATCTTACAATCGGCCTAAATACAAAAATTCAATGACAAATTAAACGAAACGTTCTAGAAGTGCAGATGTTACCGGGTGAGACACAGCGAAACCCCCAATATATACATATATATAAACACCCCGTATATATATATATATATATATATATATATATATATATATATATATATATACATATATATATATATATATATATATATATATATATATATATATATTATATATATATATATATATATATATATATATATATATGTCAGGTTTAAAAGGGGGGGGGTAAATGAATAAGCGAGTTATAATTAAAAATAGTTAGAACTCATTAACGATAATGTCTAAGAGGAGAAAGACACACCCTCGAGCGGAACTATTCAGAGTAAAAAAGCTGACGCTGAAGTAGACATAGAAATTTTGCTTAAGTAGCAACTCCAACAAAGACAGTTCTGAGAGGGAACTCGGGCTGATACCATCCTCCACGCTTGTCGTGGCACATGATGAGAATAAAGCATATTAAAATGGCATAGCCATGGACAGAAGGATTACAATAAAGGTGTTTTATATATGAAAAGAAATGTATCATCCATGCCTTAACCACTCGTCCGTGTCATATATATATATATATATATATATATATATATGTCTATGTGTATAATTTATTAATAATTAAATAATGATCTAAAATGTAACTAATATTAAGGTATAATGAATTATAAATTTAAATAATGTAATTAGTTAATGTAAATTATTTCCTGCTTGAGTTTCTAATAATTTTTGTGTTATTCCTGGCAGTGTTAATTTATGTCATATTGAAATTTTTAGTTATATGGAGTGCATGTTGCAATAAGAAGGGAGAAGCCCGACTAGAAACTACTAAATTTCTAAATACAAATATATTGTTTTTGTATTAAAGAAATAATGTAGATAGGTTGATAATTAAATAAAATAATTTTGACTTATTGAATATTGTTATTAAAGTGGTTATATGTAATAATATATGTAAATGTAAAGTATATACTAAAAGAAATATGAAGACTCTATGGATACATAAATATGGGGGTATAAAACTAGTGTCCTCTTTCTAGATTATATTTCAGTGATTATTTTAACCGTTCTTCACTGCAATCGTAATATTTATATACAACGTATGTTGTTCTTCTACTTAAACTGTTTTTAGTCCCTGCAATTGCTAGAATAGAAAAACCTTTAAACAAAAGCAACTTTTCTTATAACATCAATCATTTAAGTTTCACCAAATCTGTTTTTCTGTACTATAATCTCTTTCTTTACTTTTTTGTTTCTGTATCCTTGAATTATTCTATTTAATAATATACAGTGAATTTAGTTTTTCCCTATTCACCCTTGGCTTTGGCCATTTAAAAACTTTCCTGTTGGAATCAAGGGCTTGTAAATTCACTCCTAAATACGAAATTTCAACATCATACATATGTTTTTAAGTTATGCGACATACGCTCGTAGAGACATCACATAGAATCTAGACGAATTTTCTTCATAGTTTAAGTTTCCTTGTACTTACATACTGATATAAATACTAAGACACTCACATGGTTTCAGGCATGTTCAAAATGTGTATCTCCGTTGAATTCCGAACACCAAAATATTCGTGATAGAAATAATTCCTTTATTTCGGGCAAGGAAGTAAACACTCAAGAAAAATCTATGAAGGTTGAGATTCTTTCCAATACAAATATAGATCACTGAACAAGATTAAGGGTCTCGTATTTTATTCCGAAGAGTAGCTGCTTTACATTTGAATACATTTTTGTTAAAATTATTTGGTAAATTTATTATTCAATATTTATTGAATCGTTTTTATTTAGTTAAAGACTTTATATCTTGAAGCTTTTCCCGTGGTAGCTTAGATTTCTAATCATTGATAAAAAATTATTATAATTCATTAAAGAGGAAATTATGAAATATTTAGTACAGAAAGGTAAATTTATCAAATTTCATGGATATAATTTTGATACTTATTTCATAAAATTCCATTCAGAATTTAATGTAATAAAACAAATCATATGATGAAAAATAATTACGTAGATAAAACTAGTCACTATTAGTTTTTAAAATTTTATATATACATGGCCATGGGAAAAAAATTATTTCACGTTTCATTTTTTTATCAATCCACTTAAACTTGAGCATTAGAATAAATATATGTTATCCAAATATAGTTCAGAGATTACTGAGAGGTATAAAACTTATTTTACAAATAAAAATGGGATCATTATATGTAAAAGTGGTGTGCATGGAGCATTTTTAACATAGTCTCTTCTGAAAAAATAAATTATTAATCATTTTAAAATAAATTTTCTCTTATAACTTGACATTTTACTATGGTTTACATAAGGATGTTGCTAATAAATTTTCACATACATTAATGTTAAAAATAAGATAACAATTTTCATTTTAAAAACAAAATAAATTTGTTTAGTTTAAATTATTTGAACTTCGTCTTAAACAACTACAGTAACAAAAATGTTAATATCATCTCTATTTTATTTTACCATTTGTTAGTTTGTGGTAAACGTATTGTCCACTTAAGTAAACATGTGTTATTTTACAATCTCAAAATAAACGGTTTGTTGCCTACAAAGATCACTTCGCTTTTGACTAGTTAGTTTTTCTAGTTTTGGTATCACATCTAAACAGAGTAGTGTAAAGCAAAGCTTTTAAATAAATAAAGCTACATTGAAAATCCAAAAATCTGTTATAGGCATGCGCATGCAAATAGTGATACAAGGAACCAATCAGAATACGGAGCTGCGATCGGTAACGCCTATGTGAGATAGCAAGTTCTTGGCACAGTTGTTATATAGGCTAATATTGATACAATGGAAGGTTATCAATGTTTAAGTGTGTTTGAACGTGGTGCTATAGTCGGCGTACGAGAAATGGTGCATAACATCTTCGAGGTAGCGATGAAATTTCGATTTTCTCTTACGACCATTTAACGAGTGTACCGTGAATATCAGGAATTCGGCAAAACATCAAATCTCCCACCTCGCTGCGTCCAGAAAAAGATCGTGCAATAACAGGACCAACGATGACTGAGAAGAGTCATTAAACGTAACAGTAATGCAGCCCTTCCTCAAATTACGGCAGATTTCAATGTTGGGCCATCAACAAGTGTCGGCTTGCTACACATTCAGCAAAACATCATGGATATGGGCTTTTGGAGCCGAAAATCCACTCGTTACCCTTGATGACTGCACGACACAAAGCTTTACGCCTCGCCTGATCCCATCAACACCGACACTGGAATGTTGATGACTGGAAACACGTTGCCTGGTCTGACGAGTCTCGTTTCAAATTATATTGAGTGGATGGACGTGTACAAGTATGGAGACAAACTCATGAATCCATTGATCCTGCATGTCAACAAGGAATTACTAGAGCTGGTGGAGACTCTGTGATGGTATGGGGGGCTTGCAGTTGGAATGATATGGGACCCCTGATATGTCTATATACGACTCAGACCGGTGAAACGCATGTAAGCCTCCTGTCTGATCACATGCTCCTATTAAGTCCATTGTGCATTCAGTTAGACTTGTGGTACTCGAGAATTGCTACAGAGTGTTTCCAGGAACATTCATCTGAATTTAAACACTTCCACTAAAATCACCAGACATGAACATATCTCGGATGCCTTGCAATAAGTTATTCAGAAGATATCTTTACCACCTTGTACTGTAGGAATTTATGGACAGCCCTGTAGGATTCATGGTGTTAACCAATCACCTCCAGCACTACTTCAGACATTAGTCGAATCCTTGTAGTGGCACTTCTGAGTGCTCGCATATGCTCTACATGGTATAAGGCAGGTGTACCAGTTTTTTTCTTCTTCAGTGTATTTTTCAAGTTCTTAGTCGATGTGTATCTGCCGAAAAAGTAAATTGCTACGTGCGGTCGAAAAATCTTAAAACGTCGATTCAAATTACAAAATTATAAATAATAGCTGATACTTAAATTTTTTGAGAGATTGTTTATATAATTACCACGTACCATTGTTAAAAACAATTATGTCTGAAAACACAGAAAGATGAAACAAACAAGTTTTAGATGTTCCTATAAAAACCCATTAATTAATTCATTAACGGTTTATTAATGGTATTAATGGTTTATTGGTATTAATAGATTATTAATGGGTATTGACAAAAGAGTGATTGACTTGGAGCACTACGAGTTCTTTTTCTGCTACACAAGAGATTCCGAGATCGGGACATACTGCTTAAAGCCGGGTACGAACATATGTAGAAGCTATGGGATTTGAAACATCTGGTACCAAGAGCAGTGTCTTATATATTTGGCCATCTGTTCGCAAATAAGAGACTATAAACAGCAATCTAGCTTATTTAGAGAAATAGCTGAGCGGCGGTAGCAGTCGGCAAAGGTAGTAACTGAAGGGTTGTGGGTTCAAGGCACGAGACGGTCTAAGATCCGCCGTTTTGGTTAATGGTGATTAGGGCACTTAAAATACGTTCGTGGACACAATGTCTTCCAAGTTCTGAGACGATACCTCTGCATGTGGCAGGTCAAGCTTGGGAATCTTTTGCTTGGTGCCTGCTTCTAAGATCCATTACCGCAAAGACGTTCTCACACCCTAGTGGTGTTCGTTAAACGATGGCGCAACCCTTCGTTTTAATTCATGCGACCTCTGGCGCATGCGCTTGGCTCTTGGTAAATTCAACAGCAACAAAAAAGTAACTTAACCTTGTACTATAGACAGCCCGGGATTAGGCTACGGGTCTAGGCATTATGGGTTAAAAATAGGCACTGCTTCCAAGCAGAAAAGAATTTAAAATTAAAATTGTTTAATATAATATTTTAAATAAGTTTATTATCTTAAATCAATTTCAATTCAAAAAGTATTTAACATACCGTTGGTTGGAAAAATAGGGCCTTTATAGGTTAATAGATATTTATATCTTTCTGGTATGTAAACGTTTAATACAAATTTAGTGTTATATCTCGCACCTCATTTCTGACGGAGTATAAAAAGCGAGATTAAATAGCTAGCCGAAGACAAATAAACAACATTAAATTCTTGCTTATTTGCACTGCCAAAGTAATATTGATTCAAGAATTTATTTATTTCTGTGCTATAACACTATAAAACAGTATTTTTCAAAGAGGTTGGTTTTGTCAATGTTAACAAATTTTATGACTTTCTATTATCAATACCTTCTTTAAAATCGGAAATTCTTTCTCAATTCTATTACATACCTAAAGCGTGCAATTTATTTATTTATTCTTTTCTGAAGTCTCGTCTTATGAATTCAGGTTGCAATATATAGTTAAACATTTTGATTTTTGCTTGCATATATATTGCTACTTTCAATATGTATGTATTTTCTGAAATTTGAGGGTATGGGTTTCATTTTCACTTTGTACAAGATTTTTTTAGTTTGTTTAACGAATCCTAAATATTTTAATAAAGCATTTCATTATAGGTTTGATTTTTATTTTAAAGAGCTGAACATTTTTTATTATTTTTATATGTGAATTTCATAACTTTAGAAGTTAGTCATATTTAATATATTTATAAATCAGAGATTTTTCTCAAGTTTTAAAATATATTTTTTATCAATGACATGATGTTGAATATCACATATGTTTCTTTTCTATACAAAATTTACCAATTATAATAGTCTTCTTTCTGAATTTGAATCCAACAGTTGAAGTTAAGATTAAATCTCAATTTTACGGGTGATAATAGGGCAATTTCTCGCAACGTCATGAACTATTATAATGCCCTTCTCATTCATTTTCAAGCTTACAACAGCCAATAGGCAAACAATAAACTGCCCTTCCGCTTGAAACTAAAGCCAGAATTGCCATAAGTTGAGATGTGCCCTGCTGTGTGAAATCGCTTTATTGAAAAAATAAATACTTTGTATGCTATCAAAATAAAAAAAACGCTACCATATTGCAGTCGAGATATGTCACAGGCAACATCCGCTTTATAATGACGTCAGATGTCGACAGTTATGGGAATTCGGTACCATAAATTCCTCTCTCTGATGAAGATTTCTCTATAATAACATTTCCAACGTCATTATTGCATGGATGACGACTGTGACATGTCTCGACTATAATATGGTACCACCCTTAGTTTATTTATATAAAATAGTAACAGCCGTAGAAATGGAGTGTGTTACTCGTACAACATCTGTTGGCAGAACCTTAATACAAAAAACCGTCATTTGCAGCTTTAGAACATGAATTATAACTGCAAAACATTTAAAAGAAAATACTGAAGAGTTTGAATTAAGGATAAGGAAGCGAAAGAAATTAGACTAATCAGGAAGTTCAAACGTGCATTAAAATAGGCTTAATAACCGCAATGAAAGGGAATCACTGCATAAATAGAGAATGTGCGCATGACTTCAGGTGCAGCAAAAATTGCACCTCAACTTCCTCGTTGGCAAAACATTTGAATTTTCTACGGATTATGCTTGTTATTCTGGTTTTAATTTTGTCAATTATCTGAAAATGGTAACAAGTTGTTGGACTATGGCTGTACTAAGCGTTTCAAAAAAGGTGAAAATATTGGATTTTATTGCTTTCCTAAAGATCCTACACGAATGTTTTGAATAAAAGCTTTGAAAAGGTAAGACTTGACTCCAAGTTCTTTTTCGAGAATTTGCAGCAAACATTTTCGGAATGGTAATTAACCGTTAACCTTACTGTAATGTAATAGATGATATAAAATTATTTTGCTCTAAGAATTTGTTTATTATTACTAAGTGATTTTGTGAGAAGTACTGTACCTATAAATGTAATTATAAGGCAATTTCAAGCAGTAGTGCAAATCTCAATTTATGGCAATTCTGGCTTAATTTCAAACGAAAGGCAATAACCTGTTGTAAACGTGAAAATGAATGGGAAGGGTATTACAGTAGTTCGTGACGTTGCGACAAATTGCTCTATTGGGACGGCTGAAGATTTCTGTTCCCCTTGGCAAATTTGGCCAAAATATGGGCGATATTTACTAAAACACAAAGGTAATCCATCCAAGCATTGTATTTCTTGCTTTTCCTGGCGACTTTAATTAATCACAGTGCGCCATCGTAATAGAATTATATACTCTAACTTAATTAAAGAAAACGACTTGAAAACCGGACATTTATATTTATGGGCAATTAATCCCTTAATAGTTTACAAACGCAACAGCTCCAAATTGTTAAAAATCAACCGCACTTTTATTAATAAGAAAATAGTGACACGAGGATAGTTGGATGCAAATAACATATAAATTATTATACAGATACAGATTGTTTGTACACAGGGAGATCAGGAAAAAATGTTAGGCGACCATATTCAAACTATTATCGCCAAGTTGGCGGGGGAACCGAATTCTTCAGTCAACCCGTCATTATTTTTTGTGCTTAAAATGATCATATTTTGCACATTTTTATTAGATTCTTATTTATGTAATAGTGTATTGTTCCTGTTAACATAATCAAATTAGTTATACTGTGATTATAATACTTAAAAGTACTGTGCAAAGTGTTTAAATATATAATTTTTTTAAATATATAATTTGTAAGTGCTAAAAAATCTATTTTGAATTACTTGGCCAGTTTCTGATGTTTCCTTCCCCTTCCCTTAAATAAAATTTAGTTTTATTGTATACGTGATCCATATCGAAGATCATAAGATACAATGAAAACAAGCAATGTTTTGCAAACGAAAATTTGAGTTGTAGCCTGCACTCGTATTTGTTTACAGGCATACACTTTCTCTATTACAATTGACTTTCTGGATCTAATAAGGCGATTTCACCCAGCAGGGCTCATCTCAACTTATGCCAGTTCTGGCTTTAGTTTCAAATGGAAGGGCAGTTTATTGTTTGTCTATTAAATATTCTAAAGGAAGGGCATTATAGTAGTTCGTGACTTTGCGACAAATTGCTCTATTGTGTTATTTTAACCGCAGTTTCCAAGTCTGTACAGGAAAAATGAACAGTTAATATATAAAGTATTTAATAGTTAACTGATTAATTTATCAAAATATAAAAGAGTCTCTTGTCGAGATTTACCAACAGACGAACAGCAGTGGTTTGACTCGACTACCTAGGTGTAACTCTCCAATCGGGGTGTTCTTAGCATTCATAAAATTTATACCTATCACTTGTGAAACTATGGAAGTGTTACAGAGATGCAATAGATTAAAAATAAGTAATTACAGTTCTATATGATGGACGAATTTAGTGTGGTGAGTGTAACAATAAGTTATAATCGGTTCAGCTCTTTTTACCTCATCCCATGAGTCACCGTCAAAGATATACCAGAACAGGACCGGTTTGAATTAGAAAGAAACTTCGGACTTCTCCCAACCAATAGAAGGGTCCGTTGGTTTGGGGGATTCTGACCCCTCCCCCCGCCGTTCTGGGGTGTTTTTTCCGTTTTTTCTCCTTGAGGCAGTCTGATTTTTTTAGCGGACAAGGTTGTTACCAGAGGAGACAAGAGGGGAACGCTGCTGGCATCCGCGGCTTGCAGGATAGACATTTTTTTGCAGTGACACGAGAAAGAGGAAAATCATCGCCATATTGTTTTTTGGGGCCGACGCCGACTCGAGAGCAGTCTTCAATATCTACAAATGATAAATTGATTCCAGTTGTATTCCTTAGGCATTTATTTAATTGTATAAAATCATTTAATCAAGACATATTTGTCCATGTGTTTTTTAATGAGTTTAGATTTATTCTTTCTCAAACATTAGGCCAACGTAACATTATTTTTACAGTGAGTTAAAATTTACAAAATTAATACGAATATTTAAAAAGTATATATGTTCAATACAAACACTTAAAAGTTACAAATATTAGAGACTGGGGTTTTTTTCTGCACATCAGCCAATTTATACTTTACAAAGTATTATTTTCAAATATATCTGCACATTTCTTTTTTCTTTGTCTAGCCATAACAGTTAGTTATAACTAATTTGGAAAAAACTATTACGAAAATAGTGAAACATAATTGACTGACGTTTAACTATAATCAACCATTACAACAGATAAATATAATTGTTCCAAAGGGTGATGAGCCGAACGATGGCCGATTGGTTAGGGTGCTGGCCTTCGGAACCGGAGTTCGTGGGTTCGAATCCCACTATGGCATGGACGTTCGTAGCCGTTCGGAATCGGCTTTAACCAATAGGTCCCGGTCTCATTAGCTCTCGTGTTGCAAAAAGTAGACCGTAGCACTCCAAACCAAACCAAACCAAACCAAAGGATGAACGAATATAGTGTGGTGAGTTAAAATTTACAAAATTAATACGAATATTTAAAAAGTATATATGTTCAATACAAACACTTAAAAGTTACAAATATTAGAGACTGGATTTTTTTTCCGCGCATCAGCCAATTTATACTTTACAAAGTATTATTTTCAAATATATCTGCACATTTCTTTTTTTTTGTCTAGCCATAACAGTTAGTTATAACTAATTTGCAAAAAACTATTACGAAAATAGTGAAACATAATTGACTGACGTTTAACTATAATCAACCATTACAACAGATAAATATAATTGTTCCAAAGGGTGATGAGCCGAACGATGGCCGATTGGTTAGGGTGCTGGCCTTCGGAACCGGAGTTCGTGGGTTCGAATCCCACTATGGCATGGACGTTCGTAGCCGTTCGGAATCGGCTTTAAGCAGTAGGTCCCGGTCTCATTAGCTCTCGTGTTGCAAAAAGTAGACCGTAGCACTCCAAACCAAACCAAACCAAACCAAAGGATGAACGAATATAGTGTGGTGAGTTAAAATTTACAAAATTAATACGAATATTTAAAAAGTATATACGTTCAATACAAACACTTAAAAGTTACAAATATTAGAGACTGGGTTTTTTTTTTCTGCACATCAGCCAATTTATACTTTACAAAGTATTATTTTCAAATATATCTGCACATTTCTTTTTTTTTTATTTTTGTCTAGCCATAACAGTTAGTTTAACTAATTTGCAAAAAACTATTACGAAAATAGTGAAACATAATTGACTGACGTTTAACTATAATCAACCATTACAACAGATAAATATAATTGTTCCAAAGGGTGATGAGCCGAACGATGGCCGATTGGTTAGGGTGCTGGCCTTCGGAACCGGAGTTCGTGGGTTCGAATCCCACTATGGCATGGACGTTCGTAGCCGTTCGGAATCGGCTTTAACCAATAGGTCCCGGTCTCATTAGCTCTCGTGTTGCAAAAAGTAGACCGTAGCACTCCAAACCAAACCAAACCAAACCAAAGGATGAACGAATATAGTGTGGTGAGTTAAAATTTACAAAATTAATACGAATATTTAAAAAGTATATATGTTCAATACAAACACTTAAAAGTTACAAATATTAGAGACTGGGTTTTTTTTTCTGCACATCAGCCAATTTATACTTTACAAAGTATTATTTTCAAATATATCTGCACATTTCTTTTTTTTTATTTTTGTCTAGCCATAACAGTTAGTTTAACTAATTTGCAAAAAACTATTACGAAAATAGTGAAACATAATTGACTGACGTTTAACTATAATCAACCATTACAACAGATAAATATAATTGTTCCAAAGGGTGATAAGCCGAACGATGGCCGATTGGTTAGGGTGCTGGCCTTCGGAACCGGAGTTCGTGGGTTCGAATCCCACTATGGCATGGACGTTCGTAGCCGTTCGGAATCGGCTTTAAGCAATAGGTCCCGGTCTCATTAGCCCTCGTGTTGCAAAAAGTAGACCGTAGCGCTCCAAACCAAACCAAACCAAAGGATGAACGAATATAGTGTGGTGAGTTAAAATTTACAAAATTTATACGAATATTTAAAAAGTATATATGTTTAATACAAACACTTAATAGTTACAAATAGTAGGGACTGGGGTTTTTTTTTTCTGCACATCAGCCAATTTATACTTTACAAAGTATTATTTTCAAATATATCTGCACAATTTCTTTTTTTATTTTTGTCTAGCCATAACAGTTAGTTTAACTAATTTGCAAAAAACTATTACGAAAATAGTGAAACATAATTGACTGACGTTTAACTATAATCAACCATTACAACAGATAAATATAATTGTTCCAAAGGGTGATAAGCCGAACGATGGCCGATTGGTTAGGGTGCTGGCCTTCGGAACCGCAGTTCGTGGGTTCGAATCCCACTATGGCATGGACGTTCGTAGCCGTTCGGAATCGGCTTTAAGCAATAGGTCCCGGTCTCATTAGCTCTCGTGTTGCAAAAAGTAGACCGTAGCACTCCAAACCAAACCAAACCAAAGGATGAACGAATATAGTGTGGTGAGTTAAAATTTACAAAATTTATACGAATATTTAAAAAGTATATATGTTTAATACAAACACTCAATAGTTACAAATAGTAGGGGCTGGGGTTTTTTTGTGTGTAAGTGCTTTTTGTGTGTAATATGCACATCATCCAATTTATACTTTACAAAGCGTTATTTTCAAATATATATGTACATTTCTTTTTGTTTTGTCTAGCCATAACAGTTAGTTACAACTAATTTGCAATAAACTATAACGAAAATAGTGAACCATAACTGACTGACTTTTAACCATAATCAACCATACAACAGATAAATATAATTGTTCCATAGGATGAACGAATTTAGTGTGGTCAGTTAAAATTTACAAAATTAATGCGAATATTTAAAAAGTACATATGTTTAATACAAACACTCAATAGTTACAAATATTAGAGACTGGTTTTTGTTTTCTGTGTAATATGCACGTCATCCAATTTATACTTTATAAAGTGTTATTTTCAAATATATATGTACATTTCTTTTTGTTTTGTCTAGCCATAACAGTTAGTTATAACTAATTTGCAATAAACTATAACAAAAATAGTGAAACATAACTGACTGACGTTTAACTATAATCAACCATACAACAGATAAATATAATTGTTCCATAGGATGTACGAATTAAGTGTGGTCAGTTAAAATTTACAAAATTAATACGAATATTTAAAAAGTATATATGTTCAATACAAACACATAAAAGCTACATATATTAGAAACTGGATTTTTTTTTCTGTGCAATATGCACATCAGCCAATTTATTTTCAAATATATAAGCACATTTCTTTTTTTTGTCTAGCCATAACAGTTAGTTATAATATTTTGCAAAAAACTATTATGAAAATAGGGAAAAATAACTGATTGACGTTTAACTATAATCAACCATACAACAGATAGATAAAATTACTTTGATTTGTGATAATGCTAAATTTCTTATTCATTGACAAACACTAGGCAATTTCAAAAACTAGTCAAAATATTGTGATGAATAAATAACAAGAACTACAATTTTATACTTATACAGATGATACACTGTTTAAAAGTTTCAAAATCTAAATCCATAATTATTTTTAATTAGTATTTCTGATAAAAATAATCATGATAACAATAAGTGTAAGTTAACATTGTTATAAACATTATTTATTTCAAGAATACTTTCAGGATATTTTTTACATGAAAGGCTTTTTATCAAAAAAAATTTTTTTTTTGTTAGGAACTATATCATTAAAAACAACTTTAACATAATCGTGAAATGATCATTCTTCGTGATAACTGTTTTTGAACAATTAATTTTTTAAATAAAGAAATCTGCTTAAAAGCAGGGTTTTATCAAAACAAAAGTTAATTAAAATTTATTCATGTAAGAAGTATTCCGTGATAATCTCTTTTTAAAGGTGCATATAATTGAATTAAAATGGTTAAGTGACGAAAAATATGTATTAGATATGCTTTAAATTTTGCAAATTATCTTACTAATTAGAAATCAAAATACAAAATTCTAAATTCTAACTTTGATATTGTAAATTACAAATAAAGCCATTTTAAAATTTGTTTAGTAAGATTTCCCGGACAGATAACATTAAACTTTTATATTCTAATCTTTTTGTTACAATTTATAAATTTTCGAAAATTAAATTACAAAACATCTGTCTGCTGCTTTTTATACTTTTCCATGATTTTCCTATTTTAAACTTTTTACTAGAATTCTTTAAAAATGTGGAAGTTTCTAAAAATATTTTCTTTGGAATTCATTTTGTCCAGTTATAGGGAAGTGAGGATTTTATCACTGCTTGCTTTTCAATAATTTCCAATTTTAGCTCATCTCAGAAGTTTGATAATTCGTTTTTTTTTTTTTTTTTACAGGAACGTAATAGGATACCGGAAAACACGTTTTTAGAAGATATTTTTCAAAAGAATGACTAGCACTTTCTTCAGTTCAAAGCAAAGTAAGGCATATAAAACATTATTTTTTTTTCTCTAACATTTATATATCTTGTATCATCACTTGGGCTTAAGATTTGTTTTTTAGTATAAGCTTCCGGTATATTGATAACGTTGACACTGATAATAAGTTTTAGCTTTTAGTTATTAGCTTTCATTGATAGAAATAAAAATAGATTAAAGTATATTTTGAAATAGATGTTAATTACTCTAAACTAGCATGTTAGCTCTCCATATGATGCGATCAGTAAAAATTTTAATTTTCTATAATTGTAAAGTACCTTATGATGCTGGTAAAAAATGGTTTATTTTTTGTCTGAGAATTATCTGGTACGCACTAAATAATTTGTTTATCTTCATACTCCTTTAAACTATCCTGATACTGTGAATGCAGTTTAGAATCACGTTGAATTCATTTAGAAAGGTAATTCAAAGCTTTCTTAGCTACGTCGAAATTATAGTTAAGTTATTCTCACTTTTTTTTGCCACAGTAATTAATGGAAGTAAATGAATAAAACTATCATTCCACTACACCCTGGAGAAAACAGAATTTGTTGTTAATACTGGTGATAAAATTTTCATTGCAACAAAAATAAATAATCGATGATTAAATTTAAAATTATCACATATGTACCTAATCTATTATTAAAGCCAAACATAAAAAAATGTTATTTACGTAATATCTAAGTACAGCGATAAAACGTATGAAAATAATGTAGATAATATTTAAATAATTTAAAATAAGAAACGATTAAATGAGATGGTTAAAAGAATGACGCGAAAATGCTAAAAATATTATATTTACCTATGTATTATGTGACAAATTGATAAATGTAATAGCTTGATCTTAACCGGGAAAAAAAGGTCTTAAAATAATGGCATTAAATTCTAGAAAAGTTGAGAAGGGGTGGATTTTGAACGCTGCTAACCCTAACTCATCAAGAATCGAATATGGATGCCTCTATCCATTCCAGGTACAACCGCTTCCTAAATTCGAGGACAGACGGACAGATAACTGAGGCTATTTTTGTATAAGGGATTATTTCAAAGAAGCGTTGTTATTGTTGCCTTTGTTACAATTTACTCTTTTCCACACGTGAACCTCTCATGATGCTCTTATTTAAGTAATAAACATATTTTTTTAATAATTTTCCTATGTGACTTCGAATTTTATTATTTCTCGATAACACCTGGTAGTATAATATTGATCATCAAAGTATATCATTAACCGAATTAGTGAAAACAGATACAAAACATTTAATTTCTGTTTGACTTTTGTCTCTTTACTAATAATACATTTTTAAACACCCTTGACAACAATGAAAAATATTAATCATACTGTCCATAAAAGTAAGTATACATGCATGGTAGTAAATTTTCTTTATCCGAACCCACATGGTTTCCTCTAAACTTTGTTTGGTTTGGAGCACCGCGGTGCACTTTTTTGTAACACGATGACTAATGGATTACTGCTTAATCCCTTAATGTAGTTTTTTGAAAAAGACCGGCCAAAAAATCAATTTTTTTTTTAAATTTAAAGCTTTGTCTTGCCCAAAAAATTACAAAAATACAAAAATAATTAAAATTTTTATTGCAATTATGATTTTCATAACATTGCAGAAAATAGTCAAATATATTTCTTTTCAAATTTCCATTTCAAAATAATCAGAATAATTCAATTCAGAATTCAGAATTTCAGAATCTGAATATAAATACGCTGTCGAAAAGCGGCTCACAAGGAAGAGAGAAATAGAAAACAAAAATATATTTTATACTTGAATAAGTAAGCGTTATAGCTTACAATCCCATGTAAATGGTAAACATCAATAAAACGATTTTTTTTTCACATTGTTATTTTCAATTCTCGATTGCATTCGAGTGTGAAAAATTATAGCAACATAAAGTACAACGCCGCTCGAATTATCTCGAGTGTGCACAGTTTGGCCAGTTTAGCGCGAAAGAGTTAACTTAAGCGTGTACGTTAAGGGGTTAAAGCCGTGTACTACCTGTAACCAGCCACCCACCCCAAGTCGGGTGTAGGGTGTTGAATTGCTGGTTCGGTCTGGCCGTCCGGCAACAATGCGTTATGCAAGGTCCAAGTCAGCATTAAGTCAAGCAAGCAAGCCCATAATAGTTAAAATAACAAAAGAAAGAATATATATATATATATATATATATATATATATATATATATATATATATATATATATATATATATATATATATATATATATATATATAAATGTAGAAAATCTAGACTAATATGTACAACTAATACAGTTTAAGAAAGTGCGGGGGATACTCCGCAGGAGTCCTGCCCAGGTAAAAAGTCCGGTTGACCCGGTGTACTACTTGAAACTTTCTGACATGAGAGCAGGTGTTTGCGAGTTAAGCAATATCTGCACAGGGCAGTTGGGATGGCCATTCGTGAAGGGGTACTTTGACCCTTGCGGTGTGGTGTTAAAGCCGAATACGAACGAATGCAGAGATCCCTGTGATAGTGTGATTCGAACCCACGAACTCCAGCACCGAAGATCACCTCCCTAACCATTCGGCAATTGTTCAGTGATTTTACTAAAAGAGTTACCTAACTATGGACAGGCATTGTTTGATACTTTTTAAAAGGTCACTCAATATATTAAACCTTTTCTTTGCTCTATGTAACATAAAACAGCAATATAATGAAATTTAAAGTT
>CM063498.1:106665882-106683382 GCA_032207245.1 Pardosa pseudoannulata | reverse complement strand
CAAAGTGACCATTTTGATACAGAATGTGAAAATAACCAAATTGGTGTTTTTGCACTCAGTATTTAAAAGGTTGACTTTTTGAAGAGAAATTAATTACTGAATGATGGTTGGGTAGGTAGCCTGCTGTCTCTCTGTACCCCAGTTTGGAATTTCGAAACTCACGATTGGCATGGATGATTGTAGCAGCTTGGAGTTGGTCTAAAGCAGCATATCTGTGTTTAATTTTTCCTTGTGTAGTAACACGTTGACCGAAGAGTTTTCATCAAACCAGTAGAAAATAAAGAGGTTACAGTTATACCAGTAACATGAAAAATATATTTTCAAGTTTTAACAAAATAGTAAGTTAGTCTTAAAAGAAATCCACACTTACTTTTCCTTAGTTAACATATTCTTTAGCTTGAGAACACCAGTTTGTGCAATGCAATTTCTAGCCCTTTTTGTTTAAACAAATAAGAGCTGTCACAGACCCTAATTGATATACAATGGATAACAAGTGGATAACAAATCCTGATATTGCACTGAAGACATACAGCTTCTAAAGCAAGTGATGCTAAAACTATTTTATGTATCGACGTAATAAGAAGTACTCTTTAACTAAAGCAGACGAATAAAGATTAGAGGTTACTTAAGTAATCTTTATGTAGAAGTGCTGGATAAAAATAAAAGTATAACATACGAAATGTAACAGTATAGTATAAAAGCAGACAAGACTTTGTTTCGGAGATCAAAGAGATTGTTTTATTTTTCGAGTTGTCTAGTAATGAACTTCATGTTATAGAGAGTAAAGTTGGCTTTCATATATCACTTCTGTGCTTCTGTTCTGCGATATTTATGTATTCATCTCACATCTGTTCTTTATATTTACTTATTAGAAACCTAATATTGTATATATATATATATATATATATATATATATATATATATATATATATATATATATATATATATATATATATATATATATATATATATATAGAGAGAGAGAGAGAGAGAGAGAGAGAGAGAGAGAGAAGGAAATATTCGGTGATGCATGGCTCAATGGGGGACAACTATCTCTCCAATATCGAGATCTTTATTTTCTGTACTGTTCATAAGAAAGTTTTTAATCGGTTATATCATTCTAAACAAAAAATAATAGTAAAAAAGTAAAGTAAGGTAAACATGTTATTATACAATATTCTAACATCACTCACTTTCGTCACAGTTTTTCAGATGCAGATGAGCCTGAAAACTACTTTTTTTATAACGAATTGCATTTCTGGAAGTTTTCGAACTTCTTGAAGAAAAAAACCCCAATTCAATAATTTTCTTGCATTTATTTTTACCTATTCCAGTTCATTCCGAGACTAAATGTATACGCACATACACACAGACATTTTTACATACATACAAGTTTTATTGTAACGTCAAACGATATAAACTGACACATGGAATAAAATTTTTACAAAATATTTACTTTGGGATGCCATAAATCATAATAAATAAACCATATTACTAATTCCTCGATTTTAGATTCACTTGTTTTGGCTCTTCATTATTGTGTCAGTCGTTTAGATAGCTTCTTCCTTTATGGAAAAATTGTATCGTTCTCTGCTATAATGTTTTCTAAGAATACTAAAGATAACAAGTTTTAGTGTAACGTCAAAGGATATAAATTGACATAGAATAAAATTTTTACAAAATCTTTACTTTGGGATGCCATACATCATAATAAATAAACCATATTCCTAATTCCTCGCTGTTAGATTCAATTGTTTTGGCTCGTCATTATCGTGTTAGATAGTTTCTTCCTTTATGAAAAGATTGTATTGTGTTCTGCTATAATGTTTCCTAAGAATACTAAAGATAACAACAAGTTTTATTGTAACGTCAAACGTATAAATTGACATAGAATAAAATTTTTACAAAATCTTTATTTTGGGATGCCATACATCATAACAAATAAACTATATTTCTAATTCCTCGCTGTTAGATTCAATTGTTTGGGCTCGTCATTATCGTGTCAGTTCGTTAGATAGCTTCTTCCTTTATGAAAAAATTGTATCGTTCTCTGCTATAATGTTTTCTAAGAATACTAAAGGTGACAACAAGTTTTATTGTAACGTCAAAGGATATAAATTGACATAGAATAAAATTTTTACAAAATCTTTACTTTGGGATGCCATGCATCATAATAAATAAACCATATTCCTAATTCCTCGCTGTTAGATTCAATTGTTTTGGCTCGTCATTATCGTGTCAGTCAGTTAGATAGTTTCTTCCTTTATGAAAAGATTGTATTGTTTTCTGCTATAATGTTTTCTAAGAATACTAAAGATAACAACAAGTTTTATTGTAACGTCAAAGGATATAAATTGACCTAGAATAAAATTTTTGCAAAATATTTACTTTGGGATGCCATACATCATATTAAATAAACCATATTCCTAATTTCTTACTTTTAGATTCAATAGTTTTGCCTCTTCATTATCGTGTCCGTCAGTTTCTTCCTTTATGTACATTATTTTTGAATAGAGAGCTTGTTGTTCTGGAGTCTTGCGAAGATTTCAAATCTATCTGTTGAATTTTTTAAAAAGAATTAGATTTTATATAGAAGTTCTCGTAGAATGTGAGTGCATAACGAAAAAGATTAAAAAAAGGTTCTGTACCAGTATAGTCAGAAACACTATGGAAAATTTTCCGCAAGAGGCTTTCCCTACTTTTTCTTACATCTCAAAATTAATACAACAACCTTTTCCTATATAATAAATGTATTTAACAATACTTATCAAGGGTTACAACCGCCATAACCCCCCGGTTCATTACGTCACTGAGTATTGTTGATACTGCAACTAAAGAAACTATCTCATAAAGTGGGCATTTTAAATTTACTGTTCTTTTTATGTGAAGTCAGTTATGTTTTAAACCTTAATGATTTCTATTCGTAAATCAGATAAGAAATATAAATGTATTAATCTTACATTCGTGACATTACCGGATCTCCACATGAGTATAATAAACAATTATTTTAACAAACTACTCATTTCACTACTGGACTTGCTTTTTAGCTTTACCACAGCTTAGTTCCTAAGTACAACAGCTTTCATGTTAAACTTTTTCCTTTTTCAGAAAAAATTCAGATTCTCGTTTAAAAATTGGAATTTTTTTAATTAAAATATCGTCTTTAATTTTCCAAAATGATGAAAATCCTGCCTAGGGCCTCAATGGCATAATATTATTTTCATCTTTATTTTTCAATAAAATATGTTTCTTGTCATTAAACTCATTTATGAGTATCCAAAATCACTGTTTTATTAGATACAAGTACCCAAAATATCCAGAGCACTTAGTGATATAAATATATTAAAATACGTTAACTGAAGCTTCTTTTTTATTTTTTTAAATAAAAAGGTTTACCTTGAAAATATTTAGTAAGAACTTATATATTTTTTTTGTTTAGCCTTTTTGCATTTGGGACTTATTGTTGTCATATACTTGGGATAGTTTGTGATGAATATTTCATCACATATTTTGTTACTTAATAAGATTGATTTGCAATATATTAAGCCATTTTAAAAGAATTTTTACTTAAAACATTTCACTAATGTAATTGAGGAATCCAAACAGATTTGTAATAAGAGGTAAAAGAAATGTTATGATGTATAATTTTGATACCAACTTCTACTGTCTTTCTGTGTCTTTAAACATAATTATGAGTATTTGAAAAAAATGTGAGACTATAGAATTATCAAATATTATTAATGAACTCACAGACAAGATAGCTGAAATGCAGTTTATGGGTGACTGTTGGAACATTTGTTTACAGGATATTCATTTTAATACGCTTAAATTAAATACACGATGTATGGTTTTTATTTTTACTTTTCTTAACCCCTAGTCAATAATCCAAAGCAATTATATAAAGATAATAATAAACTTATGTGTATTTGTCAATGCTATGAATTTACTTGTACCTGTGTTGATAGGGGGCTGTCAAATACTACCCTGCACGCCGGCGGCAAATAGCCTAGAACCGGACTTTCAAGCATTTATTCATTTACGAGTTAAAAATCGTGAAAAAAATCGATAGATACAAGGTGCATTGGGATGTTGTATTTTCATTCTTATTGAATTGTAATTGTTATTTATTTGATCTTAAGAAATTTAAAAGTATAATATCAAACTATACAAAGTATTGCGAGTACCTACAGCCTATATTGTACTTACCTACAGCCTATATTGTACTATTCTGTAGGTCCTATAATAATTATATAATGGAATTTTTTTAAATGAAATTAAAAATGTCGTATAGCTTAAAAATAAGACCAAGATACAACAGTATGCACTACTTAGTTTATACGTGAGATGGATACATTCATTGAAAAATAACCGACTGCCCGATAAAATGATCCTTAATTTTCAAAAAGGCCATTCATCTTAAGTAAAATACTTACCGTTGGGTTAAATAAGGAAATTAATCAAATATTGCTTAAGTGCTCTTTGAAGGTAATGAAACGGAAATAATATGTCCAACAGGAGTGTGATGTTTAAAAGACAAATTTACTCTTCATTGATTTTTGATAAGTCGATTTTTAAAGTAAGGAGTATTAACAAATTACGATTCTTAAAAAATCATTTATTCCAACCAAATGAAGCATGTAATGAAATTTTTTTTAATACAGAGGTTCCTTAGAGCGTGATACTTTAGTAATTTGAAATCCGTCAAAGATATTAATAGGAAATAAGGAACGCTATAAAAGCTTTGAGCAGTAATCCTACATTTAAGAATTTAATTTTAGCATAACGAATTCTAAAAATATTAATAACTTATATAAATAAAAAAGAAGCATAGTTGTGAAGGTTTGTTTTTGAAACATTTACCATTTTGGTTACTAAAATTAACACTTCTCAAGGTAACTAACGATTTGAAAAATATGTTATTAGAATTTGAGACAATAACAGGTTAAAAATAAGAAATGTTTGTGTTTTAGTGTGTTAATGGTTTTTAATTTATAAAATTGCAAAATATTTTGAAAAACATTTAAAGTTGAATGTTTAAGACAACGATTAGTTAATAACTTTTCGTATTAAGATTTGTATTTTAAAATTGTAAACAATTTCATATAAATATATGACATATTAAATTTCCAGATATAATTGTCTCAGAAGTTAATTCCTGATGAAAGGCCACTGTTTCACTTCAGTGAGACATTACATAGATTCCAATTTACACTTTGCCTTATCAATTATTTTTCCTTTAGTAACAATCTAAAATTTTCTCTCATATTTAAATTTCTATAGAATTTATAGAAAAAATTATCATCTTAATTTTTTTACACCATGTAGCGCATGAGGCTGTCAGCATTTTCCTACGGTCCAGTGCAGTAGTCCTGGTTTCCCTTCCAACTTAACCACCCAAGAAATCCATCTTTTAGTGGTTATCTGCCACCAGGTGTATTAAGGTCGACCTCTTTTTCTTTTGAGAAGACCGAGTTATGGCTATTCTTGATGGGTCCGATGGAGGAAATCGTAATATAAGTCCAACCTACAGTCATCTGCATTTAAGTATTATTGAATTGGCAATTAAATTGTTTGAATATAACAGCATTTAATATTTTCTTAGGCCAGTATACTTTAAGAATTTTTTTAAGGCATCTAGTCTGGAAAGTATCCATCTTGCTTTATTGGTGTTTAATTTCTAGATTTCACTTACACCCAGTAGGTCTGCTCTAACTGTAGTCCTAAAATTCTGAAATTTAGATTTTATTTATATTCTACCTGATATTTATATTTTATATAGTATTTTACCGGCAAATTGTACATTTTTAATTCTTGCATCAATATATCAGTTCTTTCTAGGGTAATATATTAGCTCATAGGTATACAAAGGTCTCCGTTTCTTCAATTACATTTTCATTTATAAATATTTTCCTTTATTTATCTATCAATTTTCATTATTTTAGTTTTAACTTCATTTCTTTTTAATCTAATTTGTTTTGCAAAGTTTGTCAGACATTATAAAGATTCCAATTTACACTTTGTGGAAATCATTACAGTTCCTTCGTTTGAGAAAAAAAATATGTTTGATATACAATCGACTTCGAATGTATTGAAAACAAAAACGCAATTTTTTTTTTGTGGTATATTCAAAAGTATCCGGAGAAACATTTTCTTCTTTGAAAGTCGAATGCATCAAAGCATATCCGCATGAAAATAAAAGAGCCTTCGCATTTCCTTTTGTAATTTGCATTGCCCAAAACACAGAGTTACTTCTTATTCCAAAAGCACTAAAAAGTTAGGAGTGTCATCATAACTTAAAATTTTAAACAAAAGTCTTAAAACTGGACTACAATTTAACCAGTTTTAGATAAAACATTAAGGTGTCACAAACGTAGGACAAAGGTTAGTTACTTTATTTTCATATGACATACTGAAATGAAAAGAGACATAAAAGGATAGAGGTCCTACTATCATAATTTATTACTGGAAGTGACATTATGACAAATCTAATACGATTTATGAGTATCTTTGTCTCCTTATTCTTAACAAATTTTGAATTTCACATCGAAAGATATTACTGAGAAGATGATAAAATATTTCGACTGACATGATTGTCTTGGAATTTTATGAAATTTAAGAAACATTCATTGAAAGACAGTTTTGTTTTTCTGTGATGTTACTAGAAAATTCACATTTACCTCTATACTAAGTTTCCTATAAAAACAATTTATAGTTTAAAACTTAGCAATGTTATTTTTTTAATTATTTCTTAGCTACTAATTAAAAGCCACTCCATTTCATTAACATTTTAAATGCCCTGTTAAGAATTAAGTTCAAGAAGTAATATCTATTCATTAAATTTAAACTCTATTGTAGATACAATTAAAATAATATAGTAAAGAAAATATCCGAAAAGGCAACCATTGGCATGCTTCCATGTACAAACATTGAGGTGTCAAAATGAATTGAAAGTAAATACATGCCCTTTTGTTCAGTGAAACACGCCAATGATCTTTTATGATTACATGTTTTCTTAAATGTTTTTTACAATCTCATGCAATTTTGTTATCCTAAAAGTGAAAGCTGGTGATACCTATATATGTCAGCTAAATAATTCTGATTTTAATTTTGTTTAAGTTATATTATGGAAAATGAGCCACAAAAACGCTGTTCTTTTATGAATTTCAATAGGATATAGAATTTATTTCTAAAACGTAATTATTGTATAAAAATCAAAAATGCTTTTATTTGTGATTGAAAATTTTTATCACTCACTTTTAAAGAAAATTTGTATTCAATTTAATTTATATTGTATATTTTCATATGGGAAGACTAGCTTGTTAAATGATAAACGCTACCATTGTTTGTACAATTTTCTAATTTTCAAAAAAAAAAAAATTGTAGAGGCTTTTGATTATACATCAAAAAACGTCAATACAAGAGATGTATAAGAGATTGGAGACGTAAGTAATTACAAAAAGATAAAATAGCAAGAAACTTAAAAAACTACTATAAGAAACAAGAATATTAAAACACGAACAGTAAAATATTAAAAACACCAAAAACGAAAGAAAATCAATCTCTGGGTGTGGATTGCATGATTTCTTTTGCCTCGATATCGATTGTAAAGATTTTTCTCCTTCAAAGGTGGACACCCTGCTAAGCGGTCATTGTCCACTTAATTTTACTTGCACAGAATGCACAAGTGGCTATTACAGATATTTATGTGGTAAAGGTGTTTGGCGAGACAATCGTGACAGCTCTCCAGACAAAATTTTCTAAAAATCTGATGTAAACACCACATGATTTTCTTGTAGCTTAAGAAGCTAGATACATTATTTTAAAAATTTGAGAAGATGATAAAATATTTCGAATGACATGATTGTTTTGGAATTTTATGAAATTTAAGAAACATTCATTGAAAGACATTTTTGTTTTTCTGTGATGTTGCTAGCAAATTCACATTTACCTCAACACACATTTCTCATCATTCACATTTATACTAAATTTTCTATAAAAACAATTTATAGTTTAAAACTGCGCAATGTTCTTTTTTTAAACTATTTCTTAGCTACTAACTATAAGCCACTTCATTTTAATTAACAAATTAAACGCCCTGTTAAGAATGAAGTTCAAGAAGTAATATCTTTTCATTAAATTTAAACTCCATTGTAGATACAATTAAAATAATATCGCAAAGAAAATATACGAAAAGGAAACTATTGGCATGTTTCCATGTACAAACATTGAGGTGTCAAGATGAATTGAAAGTAAATACATGCCCTTTTGTTCAGTGAAACACGCCAGTGTTCTTTTTTGATTACATGTTTTCTCAAATGTTTTGGACATTCTTATACAATTTTGTTATCCTAAAAGTGAAAGCTAGGGATACCTATATATGTAAGCTAAATAATTAGGATTTTAATTTTGTTTAAGTTATGTTATGGAAAATGTGCTACAAAACGCTGTTCTTTTATAAATTTCAACAGGATATAGAATTTATTTCTAAAACGTAATTGTTGTATAAAAACAAAAAATGCTTTTATTTGTGATTGAAAATTTTTATCACTCACTTTTAAAGAAAATTTGTATTTAATTTAATTTATATTGTATATTTTCATATGGGAAGACTAGCTTGTTAAATGTTAAAAGCTATCATTGTTTGTACAATTTTCTAATTTTCAAAAAAAAAAAAAACATTGTAGACGCTCTTTATTTTACATCAAAAATCGTCCATACAAGAGGAGATGTATGAGATTGGAGACGTAAGTAATTACAAAAAGATAAAATAGTAAGGAACTTAAAAAAAAACTACAATAAGAAACAGGAATATTAAAACACGAACAGTAAACTATTAAAAACATTAAAACAAAAGAAAATCAACCTCTGGGTGTGAATTGCATGATTTCTTTTGCCTCCCAATATCGATTGTAAAGATTTTTCTCCTTCAAAGGTGGACACCCTACTAAGCGGTCATTGTCCACTTAATTTTGACGAGACAATCGTGACCGCTCTCGAGACAAAATTTTCTAAAAATCTGATGTAAACACCACATGATTTTCTTGTATGCTTAAGAAGCTAGATACATTATTTTAAAAATTTTGTGTGATACGCCCTCAGAGGGCCTCCTAGCCTTCAAGGTTCATATCAAAATTCGTTTCTCCACTTAACTATGATGTTTGATTAGAGCTCAAGAATTGCCTTGCATTGATATCTATGGTTATTTAGGTATTTCGTTACAGAGAACTCTTTCGCAACTACAATACTTTCTTTATTCCACAACAAGAAGTAATAAATAGGAAAGATTTAAAATTATTGTTGAAAAGTTTGATTGAATTATTATTCCATAATTGGAAGACATTTATTTTAGTTTTGACAAAAACGGAAAATAAAAGAATTGTTTTAACAATTTAAAGAACATTGCAACAAAGGAATATGAATACACCGATATCTTTGAGTTGCAAAGTACAGTATCGGTATCGTTATTGACCGTTATATAGATATTATTTTGTTATTTATAGATTGCGCATTGCAATCAAAATTCGAAGTGCACAACTATTGAACTAGCTCCCCTCTTTTTTACAGGTATTCGGTCGGGACCACAAGGTAAAAGCTCTTGCGGACTCCCCCCCCCATTCCTAGACACACACATATCGCGATACCGAAACTTTAATTTTTTTTCCAACCACCTACGATCCAGCTTTCCACGAAGTGCCACAAATCTCACCCTCTAGTGGAAAAATGTATAACTTGGCTCGTGCATGTTCTTCGTTCTTTTGAATGCGGATTGCTGTCCGGGCAACGAACCCTCCTTTGGTATGAGCAGAATTCGGCGTTTCACAGTCGACGCTTCTTCACGCATACGGTATTTGTAAACATTAAGCATATTAAACATTACAGGCTATATCAATAGCAATTGCTATTCGACGATGAGACCGGACTTACACAAAGCTTCCTACACCTGAATCCCCAGGTCGGCGAAAAGACGCTGGTGGTAAAAAGTGCTAAATATAAAGTTCAACCTTTAACGGCTAATTGCTTTTGGATTATGCCTGATAGCGTTAATGTACGTTATAGTGAAAGTTTTAATTATATTGAGTACAGATTGCAATCACAAAGAGAGGTGCAAAATTACGTTATAATAGTCCTAAATACAAAATTTTAGCTTTCTATCGCTAATTTTTTTAGTTATACGAGATATATATACGTTTGTACAGATGTCTCAAAGAAATAGTCAAAATACACTTAGGAATGGTCATAGTGAATTCAAAATTATAATTTCATGGTTTGTAAAGATATTTCATTAAAACTTGTCAATATTGATTCAGGCATTAGTATATCTGTTGAAATCTAATCACTGATAATATTTTAGTACTGCTGTGTGCTGCTTGTACGATATGGAGTAATCGCACGTCGTATCAGTAAACTAACTTTATTCAAAAATTCTTTACAAAGTACATGAGTTACAGAAATCCTGGATTCTAAATAGCGAGAAACCACAAAAAAATCGGCTCCATGCCAACAGATATGATTTGAATACGCTAGGTTGAATAGGCAATAATTTCCCACTCTCAATGACGAAAAGTTTGATTGAATTATTATTCCATAATTGGAAGACATTTGTTTTAGTTTTGACAAAAACGGAAAATAAAAGAATTGTTTTAACAATTTAAAGAATATTGCTACAAAGGAATATGAATACACCGATATCTTTGAGTTGTAAAGTACAGTATTGGTATGGATAATGAAAGTTATATAGAATGCGCACTGCAATCAAATTTTGAAGTGCACAACTAGATGTTACAACAAAGCTAATTTTAACCCCCTCTGTACATAATTATTGAACTATCTCCCCCTCATTTTTTACAGATATTCGGTCAGGATCACAAGGTAAAACTCTTGCGGACTCCCCCCATTCCTACACACACACACCACGATACCGAAACTTTAATTTTTTTCCCAACCACCTACGATCCAGCTTTCCACGAAGTGCCACAAATCTCACTCTCTAGTGGAAAAAGGTATGACTTGGCTTCTGCATGTTCTTCGTTCTTTTGAATGCGGATTGCTGTCCGGGCAACGAAGCCTCCTTTGCTATGAGCAGAATTCGGAATTTCACTGTCGACGCTTCTTCACGCATACGGTATTTGTAAACATTAAGTATATTAAGCATTACAGGCTGTATCAATAGCAATTGCTATTCGACGGTGAGACCGGACTTACGCAAAGCGCCCTACACCTGAATCCCCAGGTCGGCGGAAAAACGCTGGTGGTAAAAAGTGCTAAATATAAAGTTCAACCTTTTACGGCTAATTGCTTTTGGATGATTACTGACAGCGTTAATGTACGTTATATTGAAAGTTTTAATTAGAATGAGTTCAGATTGCAATCACAAAGAGAGGTGCAAAACTACGTTATAATAATCTTAAATACAAAATTTTAACTTTCTATCGCTAATTTTTTTTAGTTATACGAGATATATATAAGTTTGTACAGATGTCCCGAAGAAACTAGTCAAAACACACTTAGGAATGGTCATAGTGAATAGTAAAGTTTCAAAATTAAAATTTCATGGTTTGTAAAGTTATTTCATTAAAACTTGTCAATATTCATTCAGGCATTAGTATATCTGTTGAAATCTAATCACTGATAATATTTTAGTACTGCTGCGTGTTGCTTATACGATATGGAGTAATCGCACGTCGTATCCGTAAACTAACTTTATTCAAAAATTCTTAACAAAGTACATGAGTCACAGAAATCCTGGATTCTAAATAGCGAGAAACCACAAAAAAATCGGCTCTAAGCCAACAGATAAGATTTGGATACGCTAGGTTGAATAGGCAATAATTTCCCATTCTTAATGACACAGCTCTGCTTTGCATCTCAAATTTTATCGACTAGCAATGGCTTTTGCACTCTTTTGCTGATTTTTCTCTACTGACTCGAGGGTTTTGTGGTTAGATGAAATATTTATTGCTGGTTAGGATGCAGTTTAGTTTAGTTTGGTTTGGAGAGTTACGGTCTACTGTTTTGCTAAACGAGCGCTGATGAGACGGGGACCTACTGCTTAAAGTCTATTCCGAACGATTGCGAACATCCATGCCACCTGCAAGATTCGAACCCGTAAACTCTGGTACCAAAGAGCAACGTCATACGCATTTTGAAGAGTTGGTTTGGAGCACTATGGTAAATATTTTTGCTACACGAGAGTTAATGAGACCGTGAATTTACCTATATTCTGGAACCTACATTCTGGATAGTTACAAAGGTTCTTGTCTGCAGCAGGATTCAAACCCATACACTTTAATATTTTTAAGCCCACGTTCGGCTTTCACATTGCAGTACTACATTCTGGAAAATTATTTTTATGCACACCATATATTGGTATAAAGATATTGTCACGAAATCGGAAGCTAAATATGGATACCATTTATCTGTTCATTTCATCATCAAAAATAATTAACACTCTGTAAGTGATGATACAGAAACATTTTTACAATACCTTTAAGATAAAATACTCAAAAACTTATTATTTAATATATTTTAAGTTAATTGATTCTTCTTATTGAAAGAATTGAAAATAAAGCTACATGCAGTTTCGGTGAAGTGAAAAATTCAATTCGTAATAAATAAAACTCAGTTCTTTTATTCAGTTCAACAAATAATTTTCTTTCTTTATATCTAATGGATTTTTTAAAAAATGATCTCTATTAGACAGTACATTCGATTACAAGAAATAAATTGTTACTAAAATTGAAGATTTTTCTTTTTAAGTTGATTTACACCCTGATTTTAAAAAGTTTATAATAGTAACAGTCATGAATATTTGCTGATTTCTTTTTTTCTAATCAATGTACTTGAGTGAAGCGAAGTATTGAATTTCATCACTGTCATACATCCCGGAAAATACTAATTCTACATCCGATTATCAAACCTTCTATTGGCGTGATTATCATGTCGTGAAATACCGGAAGATATTTTGCCAAAAGTAGCAAAATAGTAGTTAAATTCGCCAAGCATTTTGGTTTTTCTGATGATAAAATTCATTTGACTGCCCAAACCAATTAACTAACACACAACAAACACAAAAACTTTACAAATACACACTTTGTAACAATACTTGAAAACCAAATACTCAAAATCTTACTTGACCTTTGTATAGGTGTGAAAATTTTGTCAACAAATACCGCCTCATGTCAGCAACGCCTGTTAATTTAACCACCAGGAACAATTAATGCTCTTAAAGTTATACCTTTAGAAATACACAATTTGTAACAATAATTGAAAAGAAAATACTCATTGAGAAGTCTGAATTAATATATTTTTTAGGTTAATTAATTCTTCTATTCCTCGAACGCAAAAAAATCAACATTCAATTCTGTTGAAGAGAATATATTTCGCGCTGTTAATGAAAGTCATTATATTTTCTTCAGTTTAAAAAATACAACAATCGTCTTTCGTATTATTCAATGTATTTTAAAACAAAAACTGATTCCATTTTTTAGAAAATCCGAAAAGAAAAAAGTTTTAATATAGAGAAATCAGTTGTTACTAAAATTTAAAACTTTTTTAAACATTTTGACTAGCATACTGATTTTGAGAAGTTTAAAATAATGACCATTTTCTGGTTTAAATATTTCTGATAAATGTACTTTAATGAAGCGAAATATTAAATTTCACCTGTATATGAAAACCCTTCCTTGATATTGTAAAAATAGAAAGCAATCTTATACACTTTTTTCGTAAAAAATGGTCATATATTTTATGTAATTTATACTATTTAATGTAAATGTTGATTTACTTATTTTACACAATTTACTTAAAAGTTCCTTTTATTTATCTGTACACAAAAAATTGTTTTAAAAAATTGGTTGTATAACTTATTCCCGAAAAAAAGCCTTCGGACATTTCAGTCTTAAATATTTTTTTCATTCGGAGATATTTGTGTATAAATAACGCATAATTTATTTGCTATGTAAACATTTTCAAACTGTGTACATAAGTAAATAGAATCTGAAATTTAATTTCTCACGTTTCTTTTAATGCCTACGGTTTTTTCTTTCCCCCCATTACTCTAATTTATTTTTGCATTAAAAATTAAAATGAAGCAAAGAAAATAATATTTAATTTATTATATTTTGTTTGTTTTCTCTGTAATTGAATACTATTTTTATTTTTTTCTGAAATTGAATCTATTACAGTAACGGTTTCAACCTCGTTCAAATATGGGTATAGTAATGAGGCTGTTTATCAGAAAGTTAACTGATAAAATAGAGTAATAAATATTCAGATATTATGAAATAAAAATGGTTGTAGTAAAATATCTTTTTCTGTTTTAGAATTACTATGACGGTTTTTATCAAACAAATAATATTTATCCCTGTTAGGTAGTCCACTTACATCAATTTTAAACTTATATTAATAATTTTAGTTTTTATAAAGTAGATTTAAAAAACTATTACTAATAAAAAGAAAAATGTCAATTCTATTTTCTTTGGTATTATAATATTCACTTCTCCAACACATCCGATACATGGAATTTTCAGTGTTGTGCCCTCAACTTTTATAATTTAGTTTGAGACTTGTTTTTTGTGTTACACTAGGGCCAGTGAGTCCAGGACCTATTGCAATCTGTTTTCGGATTGCTATGAAGAACCAAACCATCGAGATTCGATACCATAAACTCCTGTACCAAATAGAACTGCCCTATTTGCTAGTTTTGTAGGAAACCGGCTAAAGTATTTGAAATTATTTTGCTGGTAACCATAAATTTCAAAATTTGGGTACATACATTGTGTAGATAATCTGTTCGACTGTGCAACAAAAGGGTTCACATGGCTGGCCCTATTTTTAAATATGATCTGAAAATACCAAGAATATTCTTTAAAGAAGCCCAAATCCATTCCAATAATTTTTTAGGTCTAATGTTTTCAGTTGTTCTTTATAAAATATGAAAAACGTTTAAATATTTCAGGCGGTTAGCTAAATTGTTGTCGCTGGTAACCATAAATTTCAAAGTTTGGATAGATACATTGTGTAGATAATCCATTCGACTGTGAAACAAAAGGGTTAACATGGCTAGCCCTATTTTTAAATATGATCTGAAAATATCAAGACTATTCTTTAAAGAACCCAAATCCATCAAAGTATATTTTTAGAGCTATTGTTTTTAGTTGTTCTTTCTAAAATATATAAAAAAAGTTTAAATATTTTAGGCAGTTAACTAAATTGTTGTCGCTGCTGTCCGTTGAAAGTCATTGGTTATTAGTTATGCAACATAGGCACTATTTGTACTTTATGAATTTCTGCCTATTGTCTCTCAGTTTATAGGGTCATATCCGAGTTTCACGGTCCTACCAAGCCTCTCCAATGAAACCTATTGACACCAGCACATTTCTAAAATATCTTTTGAGTCAACCCCTCAATCTTCCCCAGGAGCCTTCTACATTCATTTCAAAGGGTAAAAGTAGCTCCTAACCACGTATATATTAAATTTTTCTTTAGTGACTTCCTGGCGAGAATTGAGTGATTAACTAAAAGAAGCATTTTTGGGTGAACTCTAATCTCGCTTTTTATGGCAAGGTTAAAACATTCCTTTATTATTTTAGCAGACTTTAACAGTTGCTTCCGTATACAGATTCTTCTTACTATTTGATTTCAGAAACCGCCTTTCTCTTTTTCCACGCTTTTGTTTTCCTAACATAAACTGGCATAATAATAAAGGGTAAAATTATGTCTATCGTTACTTACCTAATGAGAGCATAGAATGCTAATTTCTACAAGATAAAATCATCGGCAGCGTAGTCTTAGTAAATATGGAATCTTGGCCCAATACCTCGAAATTTTACAAAGGCTACTGTAGTCGTGTTGCCTGATCTTCCTAAAACAGTTCTTCTGGGGAACCTAGACATATCTTGGGACACACGATCTTTGTCTTTTAGTAAGCGACCGAGAGATAGAATGTCTATTCCGAGGAGCTGTGAATAAATATTGCATTAATCTTTCCTTGTAGGATGGACTAGTCACGCCTTGTTCAAGTTAACCCCTTGCCTGTGACGTCCAAACTCTTCACGTACATTCCTGTGACGTCCAAACTCTAGAGAAAATAACGGTGTTTCAATTCCAAACCGAAATCGGTTCGCCATTGATAAATTTAATTTGCCATTTTCCCAAAATAGATTCACCACGATTACTACGCTGAAACTAAAAAGGAATTCGATGATCGAAAAGACGCATAATAAGATAGTTTATTAAAGAAAAATTTCAAAGGTATTATTTTTATTAGTAAAATTACATTAATTGTTAGTATAGTTTATATAAAAAATAGTAGTATTATTTTAAAGTTTTAAGCATAATCGATACATTTGTAGAACGACATCTTTTAAAAGCAACGTATCTATATTTTGTTTCATTATTTTAATTTTATTTTATTTTTGCACGTTACTAAATATATTTCACAGGCCGGGGTTCTTAAATTTTTTATTTTGAGCCCAAAAGCTACATAGCTCCAAAGCTGAAAGAGCAAACTGTTCTAACATCTGCACTAGATCCAACTCGCAATGTCTTTGACCAATGTAGATTATGAGTCTACTATATAGGATGAATTGTATGAGGATTTCAAAAAATATTAGTGATACACTTGGGTCTAGCAATCCCATGCTTGACTTTTACTGTTTAATTTGAGCACAATGTTTTAAATTATTCTCACAACACAATAACAAGTAGGTCCTTGTAGTTTAGAAGCAGGGACCAAGCAGATCCCAAGGCTTGGACTTCCATATATAGAACGAAATCATTTTTGGAGCCATTATCTGCCTAGAGAAAATAAACGGTGTTTCAATTCCACGATGACAGAAATCGGTTCGCTCATTCGATAATATTTAATTTGCCATTTTCCCAATAGATAGAGTTACTCTACCACGATAGATTTGTCGATTTCGCACATTTGCCGCTATTTCACCGATACTGTAAAGGATTTGTGAAACTCAAAGGAATATGAGGGACATGGAATTTATGACAGGTGCATAATAATATTGTTGTATTAGTTTATTATATTTATCAAGAAAATTATGTGTCCTGATTTATTTTGGTATTCTTTAAGCATAAATTACTGTAATCTATTAGAATTTCTCATATACGTGAAAATAGTAGTTTAAAACTTTGGTTTTGTTTTCAAAAATAATCTATTCTTAACATTTTGATGATAATTAATATATATATATATATATATATATATATATATATAAATATATATATATATATATATATATATATAAATATATATATATATATATATATATATATATATATATATATGTACACATATTACACACACACACACACATATATATATATATATATATATATATATATAAATATTAAATTAATTTACAATTAGAATTATATTCATCCACATTATAACTTTTACAACTTTAAAAATTAAAACTTTTGCCTTTCATGGCATAGAGTGTACTTTATTTGATCTTAACGAGGAATATTTTCAATTATTTTAATTTTA
>CM063498.1:106640882-106658382 GCA_032207245.1 Pardosa pseudoannulata | reverse complement strand
AAAGTTAATTTAAAAAACATGAGATGTCTTACATTTGTCGATAAAAATGAATTTTGATACCCTTGATATTTTAAAATATCTTTTAAGTTGAATTTAAATAATTAAGTAACTTTTAGTACCTAAAACAAACATATTTCTGCAGCTTTAAAAATGTGTTATGCAATTTGTATTTCATTTCTTTTAATAATAACTGAGACCAGCTAAAAATATTATTGCAGTTACAGCACTCATAATGTCTCAAGAGGTGTTTAAAAAGCATTTCTCTAATTTTCCATGTGTTTTGCATTATAAGACAAATTATACCTAGAATAGAAAGAAAACTTATTTTAATATTAACCAATATTTATATGCTATTATATTAATACATTAGTTTACACTTTTGAATTTAAAGTTTATATTTTAAATGTTGCAGTATTTGCAACAAAGGAATATGAAGGATTAATAACTGAATAATTGAAGGCTTCAGTTTATGAAATATCTTGTTGCTTAAGAAAATGGAAAATAAATCAGTATACAGCACTAAAAACATCTTAAGACCAACATATAGTAGGTTCGTTAAATAACAAAATCAATCGATGTAAAACTGGTATATTTATACTACATAAATAAAGTGCATAAAATATTTAATCTTATAAATCATTAATGATATTTGAAATTTATAAGTTATAAATCTATTTTAAAAAATATAAACCAAAGAATGAAAAATATTATAGAAAATTTTTAAACAGTTTCTCTTTTTGAATTACAAAGAAAAATATGTTATCATTCCGATGCTTCACAACGCGAGAACACTAGTGTTAAGATTTCTCTCTGATTGATGTGGATTCATTTCAAATTCAGATTTTTGTTTACTACATTAATATATGAATAGAGTTAATTTACAGAACCTGAGAGGTCTTACATTTGTCGAGAAAAATGAATTCTGATACTCTGGATATTTTAAAATATATTTTTAAGTTTAATTTAAATAATTAAGCAACTTTTGGTACCTAAAAGAAAAAAAAATTCAGCAGCTTTAAAAATGTATTATACAATTTGTATTTCATTTATTTTAATAATAACTGAGCCCAGCTAGAAATATTTTTGCATTTACAGAACTCATAATGTCTCAAGAGGTGTTTAAAATGCATTTCTCTAATTTTCCATATGTTTTGCATTATTCATAATACAAATTATGTCTAGAATAGAAAGAAAACTTATTTTAATGTTAACCAATATTTATATGCTATTATATTATTATATTAATTTACACTTTTGAATTTAAAGTTTATATTTTAAATGTTGCAGTATTTGCAACAACAGAATATAAAGGATTAATAACAGCATAATTGAAGGCTTAAGTTTATAAAATATCTTGTTGCTTAAGAAAATGGAAAAAATCAGTATACAGCACTAAAAACATCTTAAGACCAACACGTAATAAGTTCGTTAAATAACAGAATCAATCGATATAAAACTGGTATATTTATTCAACATGAATAAAGCGCATAGACTATTTAATCTTATAAATCAATTATTATAACAGAAATTTATAAATTATAAATCTCTTTTAAAAAATATAAACCAAAGAATGAAAAATATTCTTGAAAATTTTTACACAGTTTATCTTTTTAAATTACAGAGAAAAATATGTTTTTACTCCTATGCTTCACAATCCGTTGTAGCACAAGTGTTAATATTTCTCTCTGATTGATATGAATTCATTTCAAATTCAGATTTTTGTTTACTACATTAAAATATGAATAGAGTTAATTTAAAATACCTGAGGTGTCTTACATTTGTCGCGAAAAATGAATTTTGATACCCTTGATATTTTAAAATATCTTTTTAAGTTTAATTTAAATAATTAAGCAACTTTTGATACCTGAAAGAAACAATGTTCCGCAGCTTAAAAAATATGTTATGCAATTTGTATTTCTTTTCTTTTAATAATAACTGAGCCCAGCTAAAAATATTTTTGCAATTACAACACTTATAATGTCTCAAGAGGTGTTTAAAATGCATTTCTCTAATTTTGCATAACTTTTGCATTAGTCATAAGACTAATTATATCTAGAATCGAAAGAAAACTTCATTTGTATAATAACATATTAATATTAACCAATATTTATATGCTATTATATTAATATATTAATTTATACTTTTGAATTTAAAGTTTATATTTTAAATGTTGCAGTATTTGCAACAACGGAATATAAATGATTAATAACAGCGTAATTGAAGGCATAAGTTTATAAAATATCTTGTTGCTTAAGAAAACAAAATGAAAAATCAGTATATAGCACTAAAAACATCTTAACACCAACATATAATAGGTTCGTTAAATAACAAAATCAATCGATGTAAAACTGGTATATTTATACAACATAAATAAAGTGCATAGAACATTTAATCTTATAAATCAGTAATAATATTAGAAAATTATAAATTATAAATCTATTTTAAAAAATATAAACGAAGGAATGAGAAATGTTACTGAAATTATTTAAACAGATTCTCTTTTTGAATTACAGAGAAAAATATATTATTATTCCGATGCTTCACAACCAGAAAGAACACTGGTGTTAATACGTCTCTCTGATTGATATGAATTCATTTCAAATTCAGATTTTTGTTTACTACATTAAAATATGAATAGAGTTAATTTAAAAAACCTGACATGTATTACATTTGTCGCGAAAAATGAATTTTGATATTTTAGATATTTTAAAATATCTTTTTAAGTTTAATTTAAATAATTAAGTAACTTTTAGTACCTAAAAGAAACAATTTTCCGCAGCTTTAAAAATGTGTTATGCAATTTGTATTTTGTTTCTTTTAATAATAACTGAGCCCGGCTAAAATTATTTTTGCGATTACAGCACTCATACTGTCTCAAGAGGTGTTTAAAAAGCATTTCTCTAATTTTCCATATGTTTTGCATTATTCATAAGACAAATTATACCTAGAATAGAAAGAAAACTTATTTTAATATTAACCAATATTTATATGCTATTATATTAATACATTAGTTTACACTTTTGAATTTAAAGTTTATATTTTAAATGTTGCAGTATTTGCAACAAAGGAATATGAAGGATTAATAACTGAATAATTGAAGGCTTCAGTTTATGAAATATCTTGTTGCTTAAGAAAATGGAAAAAATCAGTATACAGCACTAAAAATATCTTAAGACCACCATATAATAGGTTCGTTAAATAACAGAATTAATCTATGTAAAACTGGTATATTTATACAACGTAAATAAAGTGTATAGATTAATTAATCTTATAAATCAGTAATGATATTTGAAAATTATAAATTATAAATCTCTTTTAAAAAATATATAAACCAAAGAATGAAAAATATTATGGAAAATTTTTAAACAGTTTCTCTTTTTGAATTACAAAGAAAAATATATTATTATTCCGATGCTTCACAACCAGAAAGAACACTGGTGTTAATACGTCTCTCTGATTGATATGAATTCATTTCAAATTCAGATTTTTGTTTACTACATTAAAATATGAATAGAGTTAATTTAAAAAACCTGACATGTATTACATTTGTCGCGAAAATGAATTTTGATATTTTAGATATTTTAAAATATCTTTTTAAGTTTAATTTAAAATAATTAAGTAACTTTTAGTACCTAAAAGAAACAATTTTCCGCAGCTTTAAAAATGTGTTATGCAATTTGTATTTTGTTTCTTTTAATAATAACTGAGCCCGGCTAAAATTATTTTTGCGATTACAGCACTCATACTGTCTCAAGAGGTGTTTAAAAAGCATTTCTCTAATTTTCCATATGTTTTGCATTATTCATAAGACAAATTATACCTAGAATAGAAAGAAAACTTATTTTAATATTAACCAATATTTATATGCTATTATATTAATACATTAGTTTACACTTTTGAATTTAAAGTTTATATTTTAAATGTTGCAGTATTTGCAACAAAGGAATATGAAGGATTAATAACTGAATAATTGAAGGCTTCAGTTTATGAAATATCTTGTTGCTTAAGAAAATGGAAAAAATCAGTATACAGCACTAAAAATATCTTAAGACCACCATATAATAGGTTCGTTAAATAACAGACTTAATCTATGTAAAACTGGTATATTTATACAACGTAAATAAAGTGTATAGAATAATTAATCTTATAAATCAGTAATGATATTTGAAAATTATAAATTATAAATCTCTTTTAAAAAATATAAACCAAAGAATGAAAAATATTATGGAAAATTTTTAAACAGTTTCTCTTTTTGAATTACAAAGAAAAATATATTATTATTCCGATGCTTCACAACCAGAAAGAACACTGGTGTTAATACGTCTCTCTGATTGATATGAATTCATTTCAAATTCAGATTTTTGTTTACTACATTAAAATATGAATAGAGTTAATTTAAAAAACCTGACATGTATTACATTTGTCGCGAAAAATGAATTTTGATATTTTAGATATTTTAAAATATCTTTTTAAGTTTAATTTAAATAATTAAGTAACTTTTAGTACCTAAAAGAAACAATTTTCCGCAGCTTTAAAAATGTGTTATGCAATTTGTATTTTGTTTCTTTTAATAATAACTGAGCCCGGCTAAAATTATTTTTGCGATTACAGCACTCATGCTGTCTCAAGAGGTGTTTAAAAAGCATTTCTCTAATTTTCCATATGTTTTGCATTATTCATAAGACAAATTATACCTAGAATAGAAAGAAAACTTATTTTAATATTAACCAATATTTATATGCTATTATATTAATACATTAGTTTACACTTTTGAATTTAAAGTTTATATTTTAAATGTTGCAGTATTTGCAACAAAGGAATATGAAGGATTAATAACTGAATAATTGAAGGCTTCAGTTTATGAAATATCTTGTTGCTTAAGAAAATGGAAAAAATCAGTATACAGCACTAAAAATATCTTAAGACCACCATATAATAGGTTCGTTAAATAACAGAATTAATCTATGTAAAACTGGTATATTTATACAACGTAAATAAAGTGTATAGATTAATTAATCTTATAAATCAGTAATGATATTTGAAAATTATAAATTATAAATCTCTTTTAAAAAATATAAACCAAAGAATGAAAAATATTATGGAAAATTTTTAAACAGTTTCTCTTTTTGAATTACAAAGAAAATTATATTATTATTCCGATGCTTCACAACCCGTTAGAACACTAGTTTTAAGATTTTTCTCTGATTGATATGAATTCATTTCAAATTCAGATTTTTGTTTACTACATTAAAATATGAATAGAGTTAATTTAAAAAACCTGACATGTATTACATTTGTCGCGAAAAATGAATTTTGATATTTTAGATATTTTAAAATATCTTTTTAAGTTTAATTTAAATAATTAAGTAACTTTTAGTACCTAAAAGAAACAATTTTCCGCAGCTTTAAAAATGTGTTATGCAATTTGTATTTTGTTTCTTTTAATAATAACTGAGCCCGGCTAAAATTATTTTTGCGATTACAGCACTCATACTGTCTCAAGAGGTGTTTAAAAAGCATTTCTCTAATTTTCCATGTGTTTTGCATTATTCATAAGACAAATTATATCTAGAATAGAAAAAGAAAACTTATTTTAATATTAACCATATTTATATGCTATTATATTAATACATTAGTTTACACTTTTGAATTTAAAGTTTATATTTTAAATGTTGCAGTATTTGCAACAAAGGAATATGAAGGATTAATAACTGAATAATTGAAGGCTTCAGTTTATGAAATATCTTGTTGCTTAAGAAAATGGAAAAAATCAGTATACAGCACTAAAAATATCTTAAGACCACCATATAATAGGTTCGTTAAATAACAGAATTAATCTATGTAAAACTGGTATATTTATACAACGTAAATAAAGTGTATAGATTAATTAATCTTATAAATCAGTAATGATATTTGAAAATTATAAATTATAAATCTCTTTTAAAAAATATAAACCAAAGAATGAAAAAAATTATGGAAAAATTTTTAAACAGTTTCTCTTTTTGAATTACAAAGAAAATTATATTATTATTCCGATGCTTCACAACCCGTTAGAACACTAGTTTTTAAGATTTTTCTCTGATTGATATGAATTCATTTCAAATTCAGATTTTTGTTTACTACATTAAAATATGAATAGAGTTAATTTAAAAAACCTGACATGTATTACATTTGTCGCGAAAAATGAATTTTGATATTTTAGATATTTTAAAATATCTTTTTAAGTTTAATTTAAATAATTAAGTAACTTTTAGTACCTAAAAGAAACAATTTTCCGCAGCTTTAAAAATGTGTTATGCAATTTGTATTTTGTTTCTTTTAATAATAACTGAGCCCGGCTAAAATTATTTTTGCGATTACAGCACTCATACTGTCTCAAGAGGTGTTTAAAAAGCATTTCTCTAATTTTCCATATGTTTTGCATTATTCATAAGACAAATTATACCTAGAATAGAAAGAAAACTTATTTTAATATTAACCAATATTTATATGCTATTATATTAATACATTAGTTTACACTTTTGAATTTAAAGTTTATATTTTAAATGTTGCAGTATTTGCAACAAAGGAATATGAAGGATTAATAACTGAATAATTGAAGGCTTCAGTTTATGAAATATCTTGTTGCTTAAGAAAATGGAAAAAATCAGTATACAGCACTAAAAATATCTTAAGACCACCATATAATAGGTTCGTTAAATAACAGACTTAATCTATGTAAAACTGGTATATTTATACAACGTAAATAAAGTGTATAGAATAATTAATCTTATAAATCAGTAATGATATTTGAAAATTATAAATTATAAATCTCTTTTAAAAAATATAAACCAAAGAATGAAAAATAATTTATGGAAAGTTTTTAAACAGTTTCTCTTTTTGAATTACAAAGAAAATATATTATTATTCGATGCATTCACAACCCGTTAGAACACTAATGTTAATATTTCTCTCTGATTGTTATGAATTCATTTCAAATTCAGGTTTTTGTTTATTACATTAAAATTAGAATAGAGTTAATTTAAAAAACCTGAGTTGTCTTACATTTGTCGCGAAAAATGAATTTTGATATTTTAGATATTTTAAAATATCTTTTTAAATTTAATTTAAATAATTAAGCAACTTTTGATACCTAAAAGAAATAATTTTCCGCAGCTTTAAAAATGTGTTATGCAATTTGTATTTAATTACTTTTAATAATAACTGAGCCTAGCTAAAAATATTTTTGTTATTACAGCACTCATAATATCTCAAGAGGTGTTTAAAAAGCATTTCTCTAATTTTCCATATTGTTTTGCATTATTCATAAGACAAATTATACCTAGAATAGAAAGAAAAACTTATTTTAATACTAACCAATATTTATATGCTATTATATTAATACATTAGTTTACACTTTTGAATTTAAAGTTTATATTTTAAATGCTGCAGTATTTGCAACAATGGAATGTAAAGGATTAATAAACTGAATAATTGAAGGCTTCAGTTTATGAAATATCTTGTTGCTTAAGAAAATAAAAAATCAGTATATAGCACTAGAAACATCTTAAGACCAACATATAATAGGTTCGTTAAATAACAAAATCAATCGATGTAAAACTGGTATATTTAAACAACATAAATAAATCACATAGACTATTTAATATTATAAATCAGTAATAATATTTGAAATTTATAAATTATAAATCTGTTTTAAATAATATAAACCAGACAATGAAAAATATTGTCGAAAATTTTTAAACAGTTCATCTTTTTAAATTACAGAGAAAAATATATTATTATTCCGATGCTTCACAACCCGTTAGAACACTAGTTTTAAGATTTTTCTCTGATTGATATGAATTCATTTCAAATTCAGATTTTTGTTTACTACATTAAAATATGAATAGAGTTAATTTAAAAAACCTGACATGTATTACATTTGTCGCGAAAAATGAATTTTGATATTTTAGATATTTTAAAATATCTTTTTAAGTTTAATTTAAATAATTAAGTAACTTTTAGTACCTAAAAAGAAACAATTTTCCGCAGCTTTAAAAATGTGTTATGCAATTTGTATTTTGTTTCTTTTAATAATAACTGAGCCCGGCTAAAATTATTTTTGCGATTACAGCACTCATACTGTCTCAAGAGGTGTTTAAAAAGCATTTCTCTAATTTTCCATATGTTTTGCATTATTCATAAGACAAATTATACCTAGAATAGAAAGAAAACTTATTTTAATATTAACCAATATTTATATGCTATTATATTAATACATTAGTTTACACTTTTGAATTTAAAGTTTATATTTTAAATGTTGCAGTATTTGCAACAAAGGAATATGAAGGATTAATAACTGAATAATTGAAGGCTTCAGTTTATGAAATATCTTGTTGCTTAAGAAAATGGAAAAAATCAGTATACAGCACTAAAAATATCTTAAGACCACCATATAATAGGTTCGTTAAATAACAGAATTAATCTATGTAAAACTGGTATATTTATACAAACGTAAATAAAGTGTATAGAATAATTAATCTTATAAATCAGTAATGATATTTGAAAATTATAAAATTATAAATCTCTTTTAAAAAATATAAACCAAAGAATGAAAAATATTATGGAAAAATTTTTAAACAGTTTCTCTTTTTGAATTACAAAGAAAAATTATATTATTATTTCCGATGCTTCACAACCCGTTAGAACACTAGTTTTAAGATTTTTCTCTGATTGATATGAATTCATTTCAAATTCAGATTTTTGTTTACTACATTAAAATATTAATAGAGTTAATTTAAAAAACCTGACATGTATTACATTTGTCGCGAAAAATGAATTTTGATATTTTAGATATTTTAAAATATCTTTTTAAGTTTAATTTAAATAATTAAGTAACTTTTAGTACCTAAAAGAAACAATTTTCCGCAGCTTTAAAAATGTGTTATGCAATTTGTATTTTGTTTCTTTTAATAATAACTGAGCCCGGCTAAAATTATTTTTTGCGATTACAGCACTCATACTGTCTCAAGAAGTGTTTAAAAAGCATTTCTCTAATTTTCCCTATGTTTTGCATTATTCATAAGACAAATTATACCTAGAATAGAAAGAAAAACTTATTTTAATATTAACCAATATTTATATGCTATTATATTAATACATTAGTTTACACTTTTGAATTTAAAGTTTATATTTTAAATGTTGCAGTATTTGCAACAAAGGAATATGAAGGATTAATAACTGAATAATTGAAGGCTTCAGTTTATGAAATATCTTGTTGCTTAAGAAAATGGAAAAAATCAGTATACAGCACTAAAAATATCTTAAGACCACCATATAATAGGTTCGTTAAATAACAGACTTAATCTATGTAAAACTGGTATATTTATACAACGTAAATAAAGTGTATAGATTAATTAATCTTATAAATCAGTAATGATATTTGAAAATTATAAATTATAAATCTCTTTTAAAAAAATATAACCAAAGAATGAAAAATATTATGGAAAATTTTTAAACAGTTTCTCTTTTTGAATTACAAAGAAAATTATATTATTATTCCGATGCTTCACAACCCGTTAGAACACTAGTTTTAAGATTTTTCTCTGATTGATATGAATTCATTTCAAATTCAGATTTTTGTTTACTACATTAAAATATGAATAGAGTTAATTTAAAAAACCTGACATGTATTACATTTGTCGCGAAAAATGAATTTTGATATTTTAGATATTTTAAAATATCTTTTTAAGTTTAATTTAAATAATTAAGTAACTTTTAGTACCTAAAAGAAACAATTTTCCGCAGCTTTAAAAATGTGTTATGCAATTTGTATTTTGTTTCTTTTAATAATAACTGAGCCCGGCTAAAATTATTTTTGCGATTACAGCACTCATACTGTCTCAAGAGGTGTTTAAAAAGCATTTCTCTTATTTTCCATATGTTTTGCATTATTCATAAGACAAATTACATCTAGAATAGAAAGAAAACTTCATTTGTATAATAGCATATTAATATTAACCAATATTTATATGCTATTAAATTAATATATTAATTTACACTTTTGAATTTAAAGTTTATATTTTAAATGTTGCAGTATTTGCAACAAAGGAATATGAAGGATTAATAACTGAATAATTGAAGGCTTCAGTTTATGAAATATCTTGTTGCTTAAGAAAATGGAAAAAATCAGTATACAGCACTAAAAATATCTTAAGACCACCATATAATAGGTTCGTTAAATAACAGAATTAATCTATGTAAAACTGGTATATTTTATACAACGTAAATAAAGTGTATAGAATAATTTAATCTTATAAATCAGTCATATGATATTTGAAAATTTATAAATTATAAATCTCTTTTAAAAAATATAAACCAAAGAATGAAAAATATTGAAAATTTTTAAACAGTTTCTCTTTTTGAATTACAAAGAAAATTATATTATTATTCCGATGCTTCACAACCCGTTAGAACACTAGATTTAAGATTTTTCTCTGATTGATATGAATTCATTTCAAATTCAGATTTTTGTTTACTACATTAAAATATGAATAGAGTTAATTTAAAAAACCTGACATGTATTACATTTGTCGCGAAAAATGAATTTTGATTTTAGATATTTTAAAATATCTTTTTAAGTTTAATTTAAATAATTAAGTAACTTTTAGTACCTAAAAGAAACAATTTTCCGCAGCTTTAAAAATGTGTTATGCAATTTGTATTTGTTTCTTTTAATAATAACTGAGCCCGGCTAAAAATTATTTTTGCGATTACAGCACTCATACTGTCTCAAGAGGTGTTTTAAAAAGCATTTCTCTAAATTTTCCATATGTTTTGCATTATTCATAAGACAAATTATACCTAGAATAGAAAGAAAACTTTTTTTAATATTAACCAATATTTATATGCTATTATATTAATACATTAGTTTACACTTTTGAATTTAAAGTTTATATTTTAAATGTTGCAGTATTTGCAACAAAGGAATATGAAGGATTAATAACTGAATAATTGAAGGCTTCAGTTTATGAAATATCTTGTTGCTTAAGAAAATGGAAAAAATCAGTATACAGCACTAAAAATATCTTAAGACCACCATATAATAGGTTCGTTAAATAACAGAATTAATCTATGTAAAACTGGTATATTTATACAACGTAAATAAAGTGTATAGAATAATTAATCTTATAAATCAGTAATGATATTTGAAAATTATAAATTATAAATCTCTTTTAAAAAATATAAACCAAAGAATGAAAAATATTATTGAAAATTTTTAAACAGTTTCTCTTTTTGAATTACAAAGAAAAATATATTATTATTCCGATGCTTCACAACCCGTTAGAACACTAGTTTTAAGATTTTTCTCTGATTGATATGAATTCATTTCAAATTCAGATTTTTGTTTACTACATTAAAATATGAATAGAGTAAATTTACAAAACCTGACATGTATTACATTTGTCGCGAAAATGAATTTTGATATTTTAGATATTTTAAAATATCTTTTTAAGTTTAATTTAAATAATTAAGTAACTTTTAGTACCTAAAAGAAACAATTTTCCGCAGCAGCTTTAAAAATGTGTTATGCAATTTGTATTTTGTTTTCTTTTAATAATAACTGAGCCCGGCTAAAATTATTTTTGCAATTACAGCACTCATAATGTCTCAAGAGGTGTTTAAAATGCATTTCTCTAATTTTCCATATGTTTTGCATTATTCATAAGACAAATTATACCTAGAATAGAAAGAAAACTTATTTTAATATTAACCAATATTTATATGCTATTATATTAATACATTAGTTTACACTTTTGAATTTAAAGTTTATATTTTAAAATGTTGCAGTATTTGCAACAACGGAATATGAAGGATTAATAACTGAATAATTGAAGGCTTCAGTTTATGAAATATCTTGTTGCTTAAGAAAATGGAAAAAAATCAGTATACAGCACTAAAAATATCTTAAGACCAACCATATAATAGGTTCGTTAAATAACAGAATCAATCTATGTAAAACTGGTATATTTATACAACGTAAATAAAGTGTATAGAATAATTTAATCTTATAAATCAGTAATGATATTTGAAAATTTATAAATTATAAATCTCTTTTAAAAAATATAAACCAAAGAATGAAAAATATTTATGAAAAATTTTTAAACAGTTTCTCTTTTTGAATTACAAAGAAAAATATTATTATTCCGATGCTTCTCAACCCGTTGGAACACTAGTGTTAATATTTTTCTCTGATTGATATGAATTCATTTCAAATTCAGACTTTTGTTTATTACATAAAAATATGAATAAAGTGAATTTTTTTAAATTAACTGAGATGTCTTACATTTGTCGAGAAAAATGAATTTTGATACTCTGGATATTTTAAAATATATTTTTAAGTTTAATTTAAATAATTAAGCAACTTTTGGTACCTAAAAGAGACAATTTTCTGCAGCTTTAAAAACGTGTTATGCAATTTGTATTTCGTTTCTTTTAATAATACCTGAGCCCAGCTAAAAATATTTTTCAATTACAGCACTCATAATATCTCAAGAGGTGTTTAAAAAGCATTTCTCTAATTTTCCATGTGTTTTGCATTATTCATAAGACAAATTATATCTAGAATCGAAAGAAAACTTATTTTAATATTAACCAATATTTATATGCTATTATATTAATATATTAATTTACACTTTTAAAGTTCATATTTTAAATGTTGCAGTATTTGCAACAACGGAATATAAAGGATTAATAACGGCATAATTGAAGGCTTAAGTTTATAAAATATCTTGTTGTTTAAGAAAAAAAAATCTGTATACAGCACTAAAAACATCTTAAGACCAAAATATAATAGGTTCGTTAAATAACAGAATCAATCGATGTAAAACTGTTATATATATACAACATAAATAAAGTGCATAGAATATTTAATCTTATAAATCAGTAATGATATTTGAAATTTATAAATTATAAATCTATTTTAAAAAATATAAACCAAAGAATGAAAAATATTATAGAAAATTTTTAAACAGTTCATCTTTTTAAATTACAGAGAAAAATATGTTATTATTCCGATGCTTCTCAACCCGTTGGAACACTAGTGTTAATATTTTTCTCTGATTGATATGAATTCATTTCAAATTCAGACTTTTGTTTATTACATAAAAATATGAATAAAGTGAATTTTTTTAAATTAACTGAGATGTCTTACATTTGTCGCCAAAAATGAATTTTGATACCTTTGATATTTTAAAATATTTTTTTAAGATTAATTTAAATAATTTTGGTACCTAAAAGAAATAATTTTCCGCAGCTTTAAAAATGTGTTATGCAATTTGTATTTAATTACTTTTAATAATAACTGAGCCTAGCTAAAAATATTTTTGTTATTACAGCACTCATAATATCTCAAGAGGTGTTTAAAAAGCATTTCTCTAATTTTCCATGTTTTTTGCATTATTCATAAGACAAATTATATCTAGAATCGAAAGAAAACTTATTTTAATATTAACCAATATTTATATGCTATTATATTAATATATTAATTTACACTTTTAAAGTTCATATTTTAAATGTTGCAGTATTTGCAACAACGGAATATAAAGGAATAATAACAGTATATTGAAGGCTAAAATTTGTAAAATATCTTGTTGCTTAAGAAAATAAAAAAAATCAGTATACAGCACTAAAAATATCTTAAGACCACCATATAATAGGTTCGTTAAATAACAAAATCAATCGATGTAAAACTGGTATATTTAAACAACATAAATAAAGTACATAGACTATTTAATCTTATAAATCAGTAATAATAACATAAATTTATAAATTATAAATCTCTTTTAAAAAATATAAACCAAAGAATGAAAAATATTGTTGAAAATTTTTAAACAGTTTATCTTTTTAAATTACAGAGAAAAATATGTTGTTATTCCGATGCTTCTCAACCCATTGGAACCCTAGTTTTAATATTTTTCTCTGATTGATATGAATTCATTTCAAATTCAGACTTTTGTTTATTACATAAAAATATGAATAAAGTGATTTTTTTAAATTAACTGAGATGTCTTACATTTGTCGCGAAAAATGAATTTTGATACCTTTGATATTTTAAAATATCTTTTTACGTTTAATTTAAATAATTAAGTAACTTTTGATAACTAAAAGAAACAATTTTCCGCAGCTTTAAAAATGTGTTATGCAATTTGTATTTCATTTCTTTTAATAATACCTGAGCCCAGCTAAAAATATTTTTGCAATTACAGCACTCATAATGTCTCAAGAGGTATCTAAAATGCATTTCTCTAATTTTCCATATGTTTTGCATTATTCATAAGACAAATATTATCTAGAATCGAAAGAAAACTTCATTTGTATAATAGCATATTAATATTAACCAATATTTATATGCTATTATATTAATATATTAATTTACACTTTTGAATTTAAAGTTTATATTTTAAATGTTGCAGTATTTGCAACAACGGAATATAAAGGATTAATAACAGCTTAATTGAAGGCATAAGTTTATAAAATATCTTGTTGCTTAAGAAAACAAAATGAAAAATCATTATACAGCACTAAAAACATCTTAAGACCAACGTATAATAGGTTCGTTAAATAACAGAATCAATCGATGTAAAACTGGTATATTTATACAACGTAAATAAAGTGTATAGAATAATTAATCTTATAAATCAGTAATGATATTTGAAAATTATAAATTATAAATCTATTTTAAAAAATATAAACGAAGGAATGAGAAATGTTACTGAAAATTTTTAAACAGTTTCTCTTTTTGAATTACAAAGAAAAATATATTATTATTCCGATGCTTCACAACCCGTTAGAACACTAGTTTTAAGATTTTTCTCTGATTGATATGAATTCATTTCAAATTCAGATTTTTGTTTACTACATTAAAATATGAATAGAGTTAATTTACAAAACCTGAGAGGTCTTACATTTGTCGCGAAAAATGAATTTTGATACTCTTTATATTTTAAAATATCTTTTTAATTTTAATTTTAATAATTAAGTAACTTTTAGTACCTAAAAGAAACAATCTTCTGCAGCTTTAAAAATGTGTTATGCAATTTGTATTTCTTTTCTTTTAATAATAACTCAGCCCAGCTATATATAATTTTGCAATTACAGCACTCATAATGTCTCAAGAGGTATCTAAAATGCATTTCTCTAATTTTCCACACGTTTTGCATTATTCATAAGACAAATTACATCTAGAATCGAAAGAAAACTTATTTTAATTAATTTTATATAAAATTGTATTTTTTACAAGTTTACAATATTTTTAAATATCTGATTTTAAGTTTTTTATATTTAATATAATAATATATAATTAAATTAAATTAAAATTTTAGAAATTTTTTCTTTATTTTTTTATTTAAGCAATGCATTGGTTAAAATGTTTGCTGTAGTATTTGCTGATAAAATTATGGTTGCGAAATATTTGCTGAGTTTTTGTAGTTATTTCAGACTATAAAAGCTGTTTGCGTCATAAAATTTTTATATGTGTAGAAAAGGCGTTTCGTGTAAATGTAAAAATTTAATAGAAATTTGTTATATATAAAATATTTTTTTTAATTGAGAACATGAAAGTTAATTTTTCTTGACACTTTCATCATTCTTAGAAAGACAAAAAAATTTTAAATGACTGAATTTAATCAAAAATATTTTAATTTTTTGTCCCGAATATAGCAGCTAGATATAATCAAGTTACTTTTTTGCAATAGAGGGAATATTTTGTATCATGAATGTTTTTTTCTTTTGATGTATATCATTCTTTTTTAACCTAATATTTTTTTACCGTTTGATATTTAAAACTTATGGGTGAATTCAATATGTTCAAGAAGCGTTGTTGTTTTATCTGCCTTTTATTAATATACCTTCCTGGGAACTTTCCTGCATTTTGTTTTTTTCTTAGTGATTGTTCTCCAGTTGTTAATACTATTTAATATTCTGATATCCTCTTATATTAGGCTTATCCTTAACTCTAGTTCCAATTGAGCTATAGTTGATAACTTAGCATGATGAATTTAGGACAATATCTTTCCTTGAATTTCCTTTATATCTCTAAACTGTGTATTTGTTTCTCTAGGCCATCTTCATTTACAGCACCACAACAGACCTTTACGTTCAAAAACTACAAAATGGTTTATCTGTGATTTAGTCAAGATTTTCGCTTCAAATCCATACGAGAGAAGAGGTCCAATGATCGCTTTATATGGAATTACCCTTGTATTGTTTGAAATAAACTTTAAAACATAAACACAGTGATTAGCAGTTTTAGTGCGCCTCTTAATATTTCAGTCTTATGTTATTTAGCGTGTTTGAACCCTGATAAGTAAAGTTGTGTACCGAGTTGAAATTTAAAATTGTCATTCTCCAAGAATTTATAGCATGCTGAATTTTCAATAAATGACATGTATTTGGGCTCCTCTTTTTTAATAATAAAGTGCATCGTTTTAATGATTTCTAAAGGCTGGTAAAGGCTTGCAGTTTTTTATTTATGTCTCTGCTAAATATTTAGGCTTTGTCTATTGCTGAGTTTATCCCAAAACTCTGTATACCTTTTAAGATCTGTATATCTTGAGTAAAGGAACATAAGGAAAATCCTATTATGGTTTACTTATTCATTGGAATCCGAATACTTTGTGAGTTTTTGGGAACTGTTGTATGGTGATTAAGTTTTTTAAAATAAAGTTAGTGTGCTAAAAACAGAGTCTGCATATTCAAACTTTGGTTATTTACAGTTGTCTACAGTCGAAACTATTGCTCAGAAAGTTGTGAAATGTTGAATAGGACATAATGAAGGAATGGGAATTTCTTTGAGCTAATGAAAATATATTAGCCTAATTATTAGCCAAAAGTAGCATTTGTTGAGGTCTGAGAATAGGGGTGGCCACACATTAAAAGAGTAGCAGCTAATGTCACATTCTTGTGTTAAGTGATTTTTGACGTTCTTAACAGGAAGGCTAATATGAGGAAGAATTTCATCTTGAACTTTGACTCTGAGGACATTTGAAACATCTTGTCAGACTTGATAAATCAAGAATTATACCTGACTTGAAAGACAGTGTTCAGTCTTCATAAAAGACTTACTGTTTAATTTTAATTGTTTAATAATTCATATCAATTTTATTTTGTATATTTTCTGTTTAACGGTTGTTTGAATTTCAACAGATGGCATCACTATGTATTTTCTTTGTTTTTAGTACTTAAGATCAGAAAAGATAGCTATTAGCTTGGTATTCGGTGTGTTTGTAATTCTATTCAATTTTTACGTGTCATCCATTCATATTCAGTGTTAAACATGTGATTTTAAAACCTAATTCGAAATTCGAATTTTATGTACCTTCAATTCTTCGTGACGTGTTTCATCATTAAAGACAGTTTCATTCCACAATAGACTTCTGTTTTGGCTCATCATTTCGGTTTCTACAGATTCTTCAAATCAGATTCAAAAGGATTGAAAAATAGAGGTAAGTAATTACCTTAG
>CM063498.1:106630882-106635882 GCA_032207245.1 Pardosa pseudoannulata | reverse complement strand
ACTGTTCAGGGAAATCACGAAGTTAAATACGATTTTATTCGAACCGCTTAAAGGTTCATAGTGATTTTTGGCAAGGTACATTTTCTTGTTGGAACATAGTTTCATACATGTTCCAAAAATCTTGGAACATTATGCACCTAATGCAGTTTAAACACATTGATGTATGTATTTTCGATTGTCGTAAAAATAAACGTTTCGCTAGTACCCGACACTGCTATAGTAGAGGATATTTGTTTGTTGCATGTGTAATTGCAATACAGTACACTTTTGTTCAAAATGAAGTCATTGTAAATTTAGATGTATAGACCTGCGATCAAAATGCGTGGTTTTCAAATTAACATATAATGCTTTTTTTTCAGCAGGTAATATGATGTACGCTATTAAGCTACTTGAATCTAATCTTCACATATGCATAGCTCATAAACATATAACAAGTAACATACAGGTATATTCGGAGGAAAGGTGCTCAATATTTTTGGCTAAGGATGATACACACACACACACACACACACACACACACACACACACACACATATATATATATATATATATATATATATATATATATATATACCGGGTGGCCATAATTAAACTGACAGTGCTCACAGTGTTCTTTAGGGCGATCTATTTGGGAGAATGACGCCACATTTTGGCGGGAACGAAGCATTCCCCCTAAAACCAAATTAGTTCCAAAAGTCACCGCTAGGGAAATATTTGGTGCTGTGTTATAGAAAATAGAGTGTTAACAAATGCAAATCAATACGGAATAAAATTACCTTTTATTATGCGCATTTTCTGATTTAGTTCAAGTGTAATATGGCAACACTTTTAAAAAAGCGTAAAATCTACATAAACACCGATAAAGTCTCGTGATCTACAATATCCCGTACGCTGAGCAGAAGAAAGAAGTTCTTTATTCAAATTTCACATTACATCGATCGGCACAGTTAAATAATTAATTTCCGTATTGATTTGTATTTGTTAACACTCTATTTTCTATTACCCAGCGCCATATATACCCCTATCGGTGACTTTTGGAACTAATTTGTGTTTTTGCGGAATTCTTCGTCCTCCGTCTTGTTTAATCTTCCTAAAACATGTGACGTCATTCTCGCAAATAGATTGCACTACAGAACCCTGTGAGCACTATCAATTTAATTATGGCCACCCGGTGTATATATATATATATATATATATATATATATATATATTATATATATATATATATATATATATATATATATATATATATATATATATATATATATATATATATATATATATATATATATATATATATATATATATATATATATATATATATATATATATTATATATATATATATATATATATATATATATATATTTATATATAATAATATATATATATATATATATATATATATAGATATATAATATTTATGCATATATGTATACATACATATATATATATATGTTATATATTTTATATATTTATATATATATATATATATATATATATATATATTTATATATTATATATATATATATATTATATATATATATATATATAATATATATATATATATATATATATATATATATATATATATACAAACATCACATACATATAATTTGTCTGAATATGATTTTTACAACTATCATTCAAATTCTGGTAATATAACAGCTGTTCTTTTAGGAAAAGGGCTGATGGAAAAACATTTTCATTTCTGTAACGAGTTCAAGCTCAAGAGATGTACATTGACGAAAACAAGTGATAGAATGTAACAGAATCTGACTGTCTAAACTATTGAGATACCAGTTGTTCTAGTATAAAAGTTCACAAACTTTTTCAATAAATACTAAATCAGGTGCAGCAGAGTGACTGTTAAGAAATTCCCTTTTTCAATGAATATCGTTCCTTTGTTTTCCTGTTGAAAAGATGATTCATCCAATTTATTTTACTTTTTGTACTTCTTTCCACAAAACTCAATAACTATATTTTTAAAAATTATTAAAAAATTAATTTGTTTTATTTTTTAGTCTTACATATATGATAATTATCCAAAATCAGTTATAGTAATAAAAATATAAAAGGATTAAATATTCAAAATTTCTCTTTTTTATTTAAGTATTTTCTAGTTAAGTATTTTGCATGTAAGTTTTATTTTTTATCACTGGAAAGAAAGCATTAGGTATGTTTTTTAAATATATAATAGATACTGTAAAACATATTGAAATAAATTTCTTCTTTAACAAATTTTACTTTTGATAATTATTCGTTAGAATTCAAGGAAACATTTCTAGGAAATTTAAATTAATAGTGTTATTTTTTTTTACTATAAAAAACTTCACTTAATCTTAAATCAGTCGGTAAAATATCATGAATTAAGAAACTTTGCTATATACGCACTTTTATAAGACCATACCCTTTAAATTAGACTAAAGAAAATTTTTTCCATATAAATCGAAAATATATTTATGTATAAAACTGTTTCTGGGATTTATATGGTAAAATATACTAATTTAATATTTCTCTCCAAAATTTCTTCGTTAATTTTTAATGATTTTTTTATTATTAGGGCCATCTAATTCTGATAGAAGATTAAAATAAAATTTACAAAGTAATTATTGATTGTTTGACCGAAGTAGAAATAGAATTTAAACTGCATTCTTAATTTAGGAGAACTACTACTATTATATTTATCAGAAATATACTTAAGCATTAGCCATAATACTGTAGATTTTATTACTTTTGATTTTGAATAGAGGACATTGAATCTCTTTCCTGATATTTAAAACCTCTGAAAGTGTAGTTGCAAAATATTCATATCATCTCCTATATAATAATAGCCTAAGTTATCTGTACGCCTGTCCTCGATTTTATGAAGCGGTTGGACCTAGAATGGATAGAGGCATCCATAGCAAAATTCAAAGAGAGTAATGTTTATCTTCTCCTAAACTATAAATCCGATTCTAAAATAAGTTGGTATAAATATGCTTCATATCACAACGAAAAATACTGCCTTCTTTAAAAAGTTCGAAATCCACCCCTTCCCCTCTTTTCGAGCTTTTAATGGCATTATTTTAATTCATATTTTCCCCGGTTAAGAGCAGGCGATTAAATTTATCAATTTATCAAACATCAAATAGGTAAATATAACATTTTTCTAGCATTGTGATTTCATTCCTCTTATTTAATCATTTCTTATTTTAAATTATTTAAATTATGCCTTATTTTCATAAGTTTTATCATTGAACTTAGATATGACGTAAATAACTTTCTTTTATATTTGGTTTAAATATTAGATTCGGTACATATATGATAATTTTAAATTTAATCATCGATTAGTTTTTGTTGAAATGAAAATTTTATTACCGGTATTAACAACAAAGACTAGGAGTCTATTTCATGGACTAATATATATCTAGCATTTAATTTATATATCTTTGAAAATGAAGAAGTTTGCTCGTTTTTGTGTTTTTTATACATAACCACAGGGTGTGCGATCCATTCGCTAAATTTTGGCCATCATTCATATATACCGCCAAATAATAAATAATCGCTGTCAATATTAAAACCTATACTGCCCATCCTATCAAGTAATATTACAAGTTAAATTAAAGGTGGCAGCTAACATGCGGTCAATAAAGATAAACAAATTTATTCACAAATTATAAACAAATTATTAGCGTGTACCAGATAATTTTCAGCCAAAAAACAAACTATTTTATTACCTGCCTCATAAGGTACTTAACAATTTTGGAAAATTAAAAATTTTACTGATCCCGTCATATGACGGGATATATTCTAGTTCAGAATATCAAGCAATAATTTACACATAGATTGTGTCGACCTAAGTAAATGATTTTTAGCTAAAGTAACAGTAAGCTGTCTACCCTGCTGAAAATGAAACATTTTTGATACACGAGACATCCTTAACAAAGGAAAAGTATATCCACAACTATATCCTTTATATTTTCTGAATATAAAGGAAAATGCTTATTGAACCCTCCAGGTTTCAACATTAAATTTTAGATTAGCAGGCTGTGCAGGCTATCTTTCTCAGAATTTTGTCTTCTCGGGAAGTATATACTTTTTAATACTCTTTTGTCTTCTCGGGAAGTATATACTTTTTAATACTCTTTATATGCTCGAAAATTTTACTTATTTTCAGTATTTTCCTCAAAAGACACTAAACAAAACTCATTCACAAGAATATAAACTAAAGCAAAATTAAATGCTTACGCTTATTTTGGGTCGTTTCAGTACTTCACAGGACCACATAATGCTTGATAAGTCTAAAACACTTGTGGGTCGTAAATATCTTCTGTACCAGCTACTGAATCAGATGGTATTAAATGTATTAAAGGAATCTGAAATGTATTAGATGCTTCAGTACTTTCCGGCGTTTATGTAATTATGTTAGAAAAAGTGATTCGCTTGAAGACAAAAGTCTCAGTTGTTCAACTTGCAAGATTTCTTACTTGAGCAGGTTAGTGTTGTAAGCATTGTGAGAGTACAGCTATGTTTGACATAAAGTTTGCGAAACTGATTTGCTCGCCGCACTCACACGTTGTGGGTTGAATGCCCAAGTTTTTTTCGTGTGGTGTGGCCAGTGAAAACGATTGCACTTAAACATCACCAAGTTTTTTAAAGTTGTGATTGGTCTCCAGGAGGCGATTCAGGACCATCCTTGGAGTCCCGGTCCTTCTGGGCAGAGCCGGGAAAGGACGCATTGTGCAAAGGACAATGGAACAACGAACGCATCAGCACAGGATAATGGAAAAAGTATAGGGTTGCCTGAATAGAAAGAAGGAAGGAAAAGAATGCAGCATTCTCTTGGACATTGGCAGTTTTTTTAGGCTTTGCACGTGGAGTGCTTCTATTAATTTTTAATTTTTAAAAATATTTTTTAGCTTAGTTCCTTGTCTTTTGTTCAATAATTGAATGCTGTAATATAGATCAGTGGCATTTTACTATACTTAAAGACGATATAAAGTAAACTTGGGTTATAAA
>CM063498.1:106615882-106618382 GCA_032207245.1 Pardosa pseudoannulata | reverse complement strand
GTGTTTTGGCTGAGAATTATCTGCTAAACTCTGAATATTTTGTTTACCTTTACTGATCGTATGTTAGTTACCAACTTTAATTTATCTTGTCATATTAGGTGATAGGATGGAGAGCAGGATTAGAGGTTTTAATATTGACAGTGATTATTTGGTGGTATATATGAGAAAATACATGAGGAGTGGTTTTCTTCGTGAATTTTAGGTATGGCGTAAGCTTTGATGTGCAACACAGATCACAAGCGATACATAACCTTTCAAGTTAGACGAAGGATTACTTCATTGGTTTTACTTTTTGATTGGAAATTATCATATCAATATCAAAGCGGTTTTCTCACTAAGTGTTAAAAATGTGCAAGCTTTAATTTTCTCTGCTTGTACTGTAATTATCAGATTATATTTTGTTACAACACTGATTACAGGCAGACACAAAAACTTCTAACCAAGTTTATGGATTTCTTCACCGAATTTACCGTTGTTTGATCTGTTTTGTTGGCAGAAATGAAGTTACGAAGCTGTGTAGCATAATTTTTTAACAGACACGTTATTTTTATGATTTTTGTTTAAGAGGAAAGAGTCGATAAAAAGTTTTTCTAGAGAGTATAGAAAAAATGACTCAGGGGAGTATACGTGCTTGTCATTCGCAGAGGCGATCAGCACCTCATGTGTGGTGATTACGCAATTTCCCAACTATTGACGTCATATGTCGTATCTCAATGTTTTGTATATTTTTAATCTTTATAAAGTATTTTGTAATGTAATGTATCCTGACATTTTGTAATATGAATTGATCTTTATTCATATTTGTAAAATTTTATTATTGTAGTTTTATTTGTGGCAGCACACCATTGTAAATATGCAAAATAGCTGTATGCTGCCTGACTACGTAAGAGTCAGCGTGCCAGTACACAGAGGCTCGGTTGCATCGAGGTGCTGATGTTTGTATGTTTATTGTTTATATAATCTTAAATAAATGCGTACGCCTGAAGTTAGTTGTGTTATTTTAACTGCACCATACAAATCTCTTCTGAGGATGGATATATATATATATATATATATATGTGGTGATCCCTGCAGATACTACATTCATCATCGTCGAGCCATAGCAGGAGTCCGCCATATGATTGGTGACCTGGACGTTATTACCACATGTTTATATAAATATTACATGTACTAGCATACAGCCCATCATATGGAGGGATTAGTAAAATTTTTAATTTTCCAGAATTGTAAAGTACCTTATGAGGCAGGTAAAAAAATGTTTTTTTTTGGCTGAGAGTTATCTAGTACAAGTTTAATAATTTGTTTATCTTTACTCCTCTAAAGTCTCCCGATACTGTAAATACAATTTAGAATCATCTTGAATTCATTTAGACAAACCGTGTATTTATATAAATAAAACAAACACACAAACGAACAAACTTCTTAATTTTTAAAGATACATAACTTAAAAGCTAGATATTTATTTGTCCCTGAAATAGACTCCTAGACTTTTATGAAAAGAATTTGTTGTTAGTACCGGTGATAAAATTTTCATTACAACATAAAATAGTCGATGATTAAATTTAAAATTATTACATATATATACTTAAGCTGTTCTTTAAACCAAATATAAAAGAAAATTATTTACGTAATATCTAAGTGCAGTGATAAAACGCATGAAAAAATTATAAACGATATTTAAATAATTTAAAATAAGAAATGATTAAATGAAGTAATTAAACAAATGATTTCAAAATGCTAGAAATATTATTTTTACCTATTTCTTATGGGATAAATTGATAAATTTAATCTCCTGCTCTTAATCGGGAAAAAAAGGGCTTGAAATAATGGCATCGATAGCTCGAAAAGGTGGAAGGGGTGGATTTCGAGCGTTTTACAGACGACAGTATTTTTCTCTGTGATATGAAAGCATATTTATAACAATTTATTTTAGAATATAATCGTTAGTTTAAGAGAAGATAAACTTTACCTGCTTTGAATTTTGTTAATCCTAACTCATCAAGAATCCAATATGGAGGCCTCTATCCATTCCAGGTCCAACCACTTCTAAAATTCGAGGACAGACGGACATATAATTTAGGATATCATTATATAAGGGATTTAAACTATAATATGGATAAACACGTTATTATTTTAAGCACTGTAAAAATATAATTTATTTCTCAAATTATTTTAAATATATAATACATTAAATGTATTAAACGTAATAAAAAGATGAATTCTCTGGGCACACTATTTCTTTTAAAGTTTTATTTGTTACATAGTAAACAAAATTTTGAGAAGAAGCATACTTCGTCTATATTATGTATCATGTAAATCAGTTAAGCTTTATTTGAAGATCTTCAAAAGCAAAATTTGATAGAAAATATAAGTTGATAGAAAATATTTAAGCTTGCCATATTGTCTGTAATCACATACTTTTTTTATTTCAACAATTTTTGTACTTGACTAAAACTTTTTTTCTGCATATATACCTAATATTTTAACCCATATTGGACCG
>CM063498.1:106608405-106615782 GCA_032207245.1 Pardosa pseudoannulata | reverse complement strand
ATCCGGTTTTAAGTCATAGAAGAATTTAAAATTGCAAAGATATGTTAAAGAAAACTTATCAGATGTTTTTATGTTACATAATTTTGTTTCCATGAAACGAACTGTATTATTTTTTGGAAGAAAAATATTTTTAAATATTTTGGCTCCTGTTTTGAGTTAAAGATTTCTTAAAAGTATTTTTAAGGTTTATATGTTTCAGTTCTTAACTTTATGTTCACTCCGTTTCGTATTTAAAACGATATTACATAAAATGTGTTGCTTTATAAATATATAAAGGTTTTTTTTGAGGTTCTGAAATAACTTCTTCATGATCAGCAAAATTTTCTGCTTTGTACATAAATTTTTAAAGAATAAACAAAACGTAAGCGATATTCTAGGAGAAGTAAATAGGCTTTTTTTTCTTTCAAAAGATGCATGGCAGTATTTTTGCAAGGATTCGAGAAAAAAATGTTGCATTTTATATATTACGGATAAATATTCCACAAAAAATTATAAAAAATATTTAGAATGAAAATTTTATTTAAAAATAGAGTACAGAGTAATAAATATTTTATTTCATATCAAAAAATAATTGTTTTTTGTACTGCAAAAAATTGTGAATCACAGAAAGAAATTTTTTTTCACACGCTGTAAAATTGTTAAATTTATACACCTGGCAAATCAATCTTTCGAGAGATAAGTTGAAAAATGTAACAAACAGTGAAATGGAATGATAACAAACCACCAAAATATTTATCCGGTTTTAAGCCATAGAAAAATTTAAAATTGCGATGATATATTAAAAAAAAATTATTAGTCGTTTCTATGGTACATAAATTTGTTTCTATGAAAAAAACCGTGTTATTTTTTGGAAGGAACTTTTTGCACCTGTTTTGAGTTAGAGATCTTTTAAAAGTATTTTTACTATTTATATGTTTTAATTCTTAACCCTGTGTTCACTACATTTCATATTTCAAACAATATTACATAAACATTTTGCATTATAAAAATTATACACGGGGCAAAATATCAATGTTTTATCTTATTTGCAGCTAGTAAAAATGTTTATTGCTGTATTTAAACCAGACTAATAGACCTTAAAGAATATTAAAATTTTTTCCTCATAAAAATGAAAACGAGAAAGAAAAAATTGACGTTTTTTTAGACGCAAGCCATCTTTAATGTCTCGGTTCAGCTATTAGAGAGAGATATTACAAACACAAAAGAGAAGCAACATATACAAGCTAAATATAATATAATTTGCTATATGAAAAGAATTAATTGTAATATAGTAATTTAAAAAGGATATAGAAAGATATGAGATATATTATAATGCAATATCACAGGTTCGTCATTCAGATCACATTGCAACTCGAATTCTCTTTAAATTCGATACTATTAAAGTTGCCGTGTATTCTTGCCCTCTCGATTCTATCAAAATACATGGGTGGAAAGACTCAAGATACCTCCTACATTTCTATCATGAATATAAATGCCTTCCAGTTTTCTCGTCCGATAATTCTGTATAGACAGTGCTTTCAAGCACTTAAATATACATAAATTTTATAACTAGTTTTACTCTATCGGTTGTTTGTGCGTATAATTCATGTGTTTGAGTTCCGTTTTTGAAGCGATATATTGATGAAACCAAACATATGCAACAGATAAGATCTATTGAAACTTATTATACAGCAGTAAAAGGAGAACTTTCAGACGACTAATTAATTCTGGCTAGGTATAACTAGGCTACACAAATCAGCAGAGCGCTGACTTTCATTGGCAGAGTGACTAATCGATATAGTGTTCCTTGCCGTCTCGTATGGGATCCAAGCAGTTAGTCTAGTCCAAATAACTGTTGTGCTGCAAAATATCGACCTTAGTGCAGAAAATAATGCCAAACTAAATTTTGGTTGAGTATTTGCCAATTATCTGTTATGTGAGACTCAAGACTTGTGTTGTTAGGGGATTTATACTTGCACTGCTGATGCCAATTTTTGGACTAGTGCACCAACGATTCCGGAGTGTTTTGTTACAGTGCTAAGGTGCTTTAGAAAATTGGACACACGTAAAGTGGGTAGAAATGCCCTACGCAAGGTAAGTGAAGGTTCGGCAGGGAAAGACATTCCACCCCCACCCTCACTAAACTGCAGAGGATGGGACATTCTCGTTCTCCGACACAGAGGGGTGGAAAATGCTTTACGTTGAGCTCGCTGACTATCGTGTTTTGTGTGGACGATATTATTTCTAATGGTTTAACTATGATCTGCTGTCGGTGAGACTTTTCTTTTAAAGAGAACCAACAGTATCTGCTTGGGTAAAGTACCTGTAGGCTAGCAGGTAAGGAAGGTGACTCAATCCTCATCATTTATAACATATTTATAACACACTTTACGAAAACTCAGAAATTTTACAAAGCTGCATATCTAGCGCGTACTGTAGTTGTTTAGAATTAGTTGTTGGAATTGCCAGTACGGGTAAACTACCTGATTTAGAAGCTTTCGATCGCGGGTAAATCAATACTGAGCGGCGCGTGGGCCATTCAATTTCCGAAATTGTCAGACAGCTAGGATTTTCAAGGTTAACAGTGTCAAGAGTATATGAAGAATACGTGAATGGTGGAAAATAACTAGAGATCCCCAAACTGTAAAGAACAGTTAGCATTGACAATGCATGGTGAGAGACGGCTCAGGCGTATTATACGTACCCAGCAAAGCCAAACATTAGCTCCAATTGCCAGCCAATTGAATGACGGTGCCAGTCGTACAGTCAGTAAACGGTCAATAAACGGACTGTGGAACACTCGCTTCACCGTATAGGTTTCGGGACCTACGAGAGTACCATTGCTCTATGCTTTCAATGGGGATGCATGTCTTCCCTGGGCAAGGGAGCACAGAGACTGGAGTGTAGAGGACTGCAAACGAGTAGCATTGACTGATGAGTCTCGATTCCGACTACTTAACACTGACTGGAGGCTGAGAATATGGCTTCAGGCTCCTGAAGCCATATCCACAAGGATCCTGTCCACACTATACATTATATCATAAGGGATTAATCAACTTATATAATGTATAGTGTAGTTGATTTATATATCTTTTAATACTATATTGCTTTCCTTCTGTATGTATGAGTTTTTAGTATGTTACTGTTGTTTAGACTGTATTTTTTTGTGTTTTGCTATAGCTCTATCTTTCTTTTCTTTTTTTCTATATTTTGGTAACTTTGGTCTCTTAAGTCTATAACCAGGTCTTATGATGTTACAGTCCTCCAGGTTGTGTACGCATAAAACATGTTTCACGGGACAGAAGGCATTGAGGACATCATTTCAATTCATTTATAGTTTATAGTTTATATTATATCGGTTTGTAATTAATATAGTGAGATGTGCTTAATTTAAAATAGTTTTATTAATATTTAAATGTAATCTATATATTTTTTAATTAAGTGGTTAAATAGTAAAATATAAGTTTAATTGAACTAAATTTTACTTAGAGATCAATGACTACTTTATAAACATACTAGTATATAGCCCGCCATATGACGATATCAGTAAAATTTTTAATTTTCTAGAATTGTAAAGTACCCTATGAGGCAGATAAAAAATAATTTGTTTTTTGAATGAAAATTATCTGGTACACACCTAATAATTTGTTTATCTTTACTGATCGCATGTTAGTTGCCAACTTTAATTTATCTTGACATATTACGAGACAGGATAACAGGAGAAATTTTAATATTGACATGATTATTTGGTGGTATACATGAATGTTAGCCGAAATTTAGTGAATCGATAGCAAACCTAGTGGTTATATATAAAAACGAACACATAAACTAACAAACTTCATTATTTCCAAAGATATATAACTTAAACGCTTGATATTTATTAGTCCTTGATTTAAACTCCTAGACTTTTATCAAAAGAATTTTTTGTTAATGCCGGCGATAAAATTTTCATTGCAACAAAAAATAATCGACGATTAAATTTAAAATTATCACTTATGTCTGTAATATATTATTTAAGCAATATCTAAGTTCAGTGATAAAACGTATGAAAATAATGCAGACGATATTTAAGTAATTTAAAATAAGAAATGATTATGTGAGAGGGTTAAAGGAACGACCTCATAATGCTAGAAAAAAAATTTAATTTTTGTCTATTTATTATATTTTCTATTGATAAGCTGATATATTTAATCGCATGCCCTTAACTGGGGAAATAAGGCCATTATACGATGCAAAAGGGGGTAAGGGTGGGATTTCGAACGTTTTCGAACTCGCTTTTTGCTAACTCTAACTCAACAAATGTCCAATATGGATGCCTCTATCCATTCCAGATCCAACTGCTTCATAAATTAGAGGACAGACAGATAACTTAGGCTACTATTATATTTAAGATGGTATAGAAGAACCTGCGTTTATAGATATCTAAAAATATGATGAAATCAAAACAAAAATCATCAAAAGGAAAAAGGAAGTTTTTCAGTTTTGCAAAATCAGATTTCTTGAAACAACTTTAACAAAACCACCAAGAGACCAGAATGTTTATTTCTTCAGATAATTTAATTTCTACTCATCCTCACCTCCAGAAATTTTCACCTACTCTTCGTCCCGAAGGCGAGATTCTTATCACGTCTTCAAGACGTGAAAAGCGAAAGATAGAACACACCTGGGAGCATCATAAATAATTTAGAAGCGAACCCAAACAAGGTTTGCTGATTTCCAATTAAGACATCTTTTCTCTGATATTGAAGAATAAAAGCGAAAGAATATGTTCTGAAATGAATGGCGGAAAAATACATTTTGTAGATTGTGAAATATTTTATATAATGCTTTCTGAAAATGCAGTCCGTAAATAAAAGTATAAAAAACATTTTATTAAATTCCATAAAAACTTAAAACATAAAAATAAAACTTAAACATAACATAAAAACATAAAATTTAATTATAAAAAACTTAAAATAAACATAAAAAAATAAAACTTAAACATACATAAAAACATAAAAAACATAAACATAAAACATAATATACATAAAACTTAAATAAACATAAATATAAATATAAAAACATAATTTAAAACATAAACATAAAAATATAAAACAAACATAACATAAAACATAAATTTAAACATAAATATAAAACTTAAACATAAACATAAAAACATAAAACTTAAACATAAACATAAAAACATAAATTTAAACATAAACATACATAAAAAAACATAAAACTTAACATAAACAATAAAATATAAAAACATAATAAAACATAAACATAAAACATAAAACTTAAACATAAACATAAAAATATAAAACTTAAACATAAAAACATAAAACTTAAACATAAAAATATAAAACTTAAACATAAACATAAAAACATAAAATTTAAACATAAACATAAAACATAAATATAAAAACATAAAACTTAACCATAAACATAAAATATAAATATAAAAACATAAACATAAAAACATAAAACATAAACATAAACATAAAACATAAACATAAAAACATAAAACTTAAACATAAACATAAAAACATAAAATTTAAACATAAACATACCACATAAGCATAAACATAAAACATAAATATAAAAACATAAAACTTAAACATAAACATAAAATATAAACATAAAAACATAAAACTGAAACAAACATAAAACATAAATATAAAAACATAAAACTTAAACATAAACATAAAATATAAACATAAAAGCATAAAACTGAAACATAAACATAAAAACATAAAACTTAAACATAAACATAAAAACATAAGACTTAAACATAAACATAAAACTTAAACATAAACATAAAACGTAAACATAAAAACTTAATGACTGCTATTGAAAGATACATCTAACTATCATATATGTATAAAATACATACACATGTATCAAGCGCTCTAAGGTGACTTGAGAGATTAAATAGAAGGTTACACAACACCCCAGAGCGGTATCATTAACAAGTAATTGAATTATACCTGTCTGTCTTTATTGCTTGCTAAATTACCACTTATTTGCTTCTACAATATGACAACAGAAGATAACAATAATAAGGTTGATTACTACTACACAAATAAAATGAATATTATAAACATAAATAACAAAAAATGCATTATAGCAAAAATAAGTTCAACTTGAACTAGAATTAATATTTAACAAACTTTAAATTAAAATTTATTATAAAACGGCATATAGAATCAGTTCTTGTTCCATCCTATTAGGCATTCCACAATGACCTTGAAAAAAGTAGAAAATGTCAGGCTATCCAACTCGGCTCCTTCTCGGTATGGAATCTAATGTTGTAGGATTCATAGTCTGCAGGCGCCGATATCATTGATTCCTCTTTCATCGGCCTGGTGGCAGAGAAAAAACGGGAATAGTTGGTGAGTAGAATACAGGATACAAGAAGGAGAGTGCTGAGAGGGAGTTAAGGGAGAGTGCTGGTTTCTTCTTTTGCCTGCATTTTAACTTATCGTTAAAAGGGCTCCGGTTAACCGAGAAGTTGGTGTAACGTTTGATGTGGAAAAAATAAAAATCTGCATAAAATATTTAACTTAGAAATTGTGTAGCTGAGTCGCCACACACGCATATACATAAATATATATTTCTTTATTTAGACATACATCTCTGTCTGCACACAAGCGTACGTACACAAACACATATATGTATTGCTACGAATTTGTTACTGAACTTTAAATTTAACATGGGACTCTATAGGTATCTCTCCAAATTGGCGAGATACAGGCTCCTTGGCGACAGTTTTGGCAACCTATTTTTTTGCCTCCAAGTTCGTCGCCAAATATCGCCAAGTGTCGCTAAATGTTGCAAAGTGTGACGTCACGTGACAACTTCCGGTTCCGGTTTCTGGAATAGTCCAGCAGTTTCTTCGGGCCTATATAAAGCAGGCTGAGTCCCAAACAGAGAAACCAAAAAACACTTTTGTGTTTTCCTATCCCTAAAGTCTCTACTCTTTAGTTTTTGTGTTATGGACTCACGAGTCCTCCTTCCTATCTTCTTCTTTCATCTTTTATTTGTTTTATGCTCTGCTCGTTGTCAATTTTTCTGCTTACTGTAAGAAATCTCTGGATTTGAGGGCTAGGTCCATGCAATCCAGTTGAGTTACCATCCTGAAGATCCTGAAGAAACAGAGAGAGTCGTTAAGTGGATTTCTCGGTTTACTGAGTACGCACGGTGTGTTGTATTTTCCAATTGATTGCTAATAAATGAATGTTTTCGTGCTGTAGTCTTTAAAGTCCATTCAATCAACGAACACAGCTTTGAAGTTTGTAACAGTATGCATATATTCATATATGATCTTTATATGCGCACTCTCACTATATGTACATATGTGTAAAGGGTATTTAAACCAATCACAAAGGTAAAAGGGGCATTCACATTAGCTTAGGG
>CM063498.1:106580905-106605905 GCA_032207245.1 Pardosa pseudoannulata | reverse complement strand
CTGAATAATAGCTTCTAGTAAATTTAAAATCATAAATCCAGAAAATCACTTAATATTATGGAAAACAATTAACTATTATATTGCCGCATAAAGAAGCTTAGCCAACGAGCTAAGTGGCCGAATGGTCAAAGCACGCGATCCAGACCCGAAGATTGTGGGTTCGATCCTTGCCGTGGCTGTTTATCCAAAGTACGGATTTTTAATTTAAAAATGTTATTTATTGTTTCCTTATGTTTCCTTATGTTCTTGAACTTTCTAGATCTTTCTTTAATATGTAAATTATTTATTTCTCGAATATTCTGTTCGGGTATAAAAGCTGATACCCACTAGTTGTAGGCAACTTCTCGATCCTGTAAGGTTGCGAGTTGCTACTTAGCTTCAATAAATTGTTCTGTTAAGTTAAACGGTGTGTTCATTCAAATCTTCGTGACAAATTTGGTGGAGGCGCCGGGTACCGATTTCGCCATTGTGGATAACTCTGACAGTGTTCGCAGAAGTCTCCGTTTAAGAGGATTACCTCCGGAATTTGGCCTGTACGACCCAGAAAAAAGAAAGAAGCAAATAATGCCCGAAGATACAAAGCCTGTCGTGGTAACTCCTACCTACCCGCCCCTAAGAAACCCTTCAACCTTCCGTGGGGAGCCTGGAGATGACCCTCGGAAATGGCTTGCAGAATACGATCGAGTGGCAAAGTTCAACAAATGGGATGAAATGATGTGTCTTGCAAACGTCTATTTTTTCCTAGACGGTACGGCCAAACAGTGGTACATAAATAATGAAGATACCTTGGACTCCTGGGACGCATTCAAGAGGGGTTTAAATGAACTTTTGGGCGATCGTCTCAAGTACACAAAAAAGGCCGAAGAACAACTAAAATGTAGAGCTCAAAGGGCAGGAGAGAGTACTCAGTCCTACATTCAGAGTGTATTAGGGCTTTGTCAAGAAGTCAATCCTTCAATGTCCGACAACGAGAAAGTATCTCACTTAATGAAAGGAGTGGCTGAAGATATGTACCAAGTGCTCTTAATGAAAGAAGTGAAGACTACAGCTGACTTTATCAAGTGGTGTAACTACATTGAGGACATGAGGCAAAAAAGAATTGGCCGAAAATTTGAGAGACTACCAAACGTCGTACCAGTTGCAACCATGGAGGAAGAGACAGATTTAGTGTCTCTTATCCGTAGAATTGTACGCGAAGAGGTAAATCGATTAGTAAATCAAGTCGACGAGTTTCCGGACCCCTATTCCCAGCCGCTACAGACCGTCATCCAAGACGAAGTCGAAAGAGCTTTGGCGCCAGTGGTCGTAAAGTCTGCAGACGCCCAACGACGTCCCACGTATGCAGCCGCTGTGACGAGGAAACCTAGAAGTTCTGTCCAGAGATCAGCACCGCAGCCCAGGAAAACGGACCTATGGAGAACGACCGACAACAGACCAGTTTGTTTCCACTGTGGACGCCCTGGACACGTCGTACGCTATTGCCGTGAGAGGAAGGCCATTTTTGACGATTATCGAGCCCGCCGACAGAACTTCGATGACGCTGACGATGAGTTTCGCCGACCCAGCCCCGAACGCCGTTCTTTTCCTAGTCCTACTAGAGGCCGATCACCAACCCGTCGTTTCCGATCGCCGTCGCCATATCGTCGATCAGGTCAATCTCCAAGCCGTAGAAACGAGGAAAACTAAGCAGAGCGACCTTTCGAGGAGGTGAGGCCGCATGTTATGAAAATCCTCCATCGGCCGCAAGGATGACGGGTAACCACCTCGATGTTCTAGTAAATAATCAGCCGATCCGTGCTCTAGTAGATTCTGGAGCCTCATTTCCGTCGTCTCCGATAAGTTTCGTCGATCCTTAAAGAAAGTTATGTTCGCTGACGCCAAGAACACTATGCTGAAAGTCGCTAATGGCAATTTTGTTAGGCCACTGGGAAAATGTGTTCTGCGTGTCGTTATAAATAGACGAGAGCTGCCTGTTGAATTCATCGTCCTACAGCATTGTAGTCACGACGTAATCCTCGGATGGGACTTTTTGGAAGCTTCTCAAGCTGTGATAGACTGTGGCAGAAGTGAACTGTTGTTAGAAGATACCTGGCCAAGAAACCAACACTAGACGCTTGGAAGGTGTATGCTAAGAAGGACTACAAGCTTAAGCAAGCTCATTGACAAGAATAGCAGTATCAGGACTAGATGTCGGAAGAAACATAAGCGTAATCGTGGACGGCAATAGACACTTGCTGCTCGAAAGAAACCTTGCTATACCATCTATGGTATCCTCATACCATAATGGACGAAGTCAGATTTGGATTGCTAACATGCAAGCCAAAGATCAAGTCATTCCTAAAGGAATGTACGTAGGCGAAGCTGAGCTCCTGGATGAAGGGCACATATGCGAGATTGCGGAAACAACAAAAAGTACTAGTACTCTGCAGGAGCCGACGAATTCCAATACAGATTACACCAAGATGATATCCCCTGAGTTGAGCAGCGAAAGAAAACGCAAGTTAGTCAATCTCCTACAAGCCTTTTCGGAAATCTTTATAAAAGCTAACAAGTCGACAGCCGCAAGGACAAATGTGAAACACAGGATCAATACGGGTGACCATACTCCAATCTACCAAAGGGCTTACCGAGTTTCACCGACTGAAAGACGCATAATTCGCGAAGAAGTTCAGAAAATGCTTGACCAAGGTATTGTCCAGCCATCTGAGAGTCCGTGGTCATCTCCCGTCGTACTCATAAGGAAAAAGGATGGAAGCTGGCGTTTTTGCGTGGACTATCGCAAACTGAATAGAATCACGAAGAAAGATGTTTATCCTCTGCCCCGTATTGACGATACTCTAGACTGTTTAAAAGGCGCAAAGTTCTTTTCTTCCATGGATCTCCGATCTGGTTACTGGCAGATAGAAGTGGATGAAGCAGGATCGTGAAAAGACTGCCTTTATTACTCCAGAAGGTTTATACGAATTTAAAGTCATGCCGTTTGGACTTTGCAATGCACCGGCGACTTTTGAAAGAATGATGGATAATTTGCTACGCCATCTTAAATGGACTATGTGCCTATGTTACTTGGACGACATAGTAGTTTTCTCAGAAAGTTACGAAGATCACCTTATCCGATTAAGGACAGTTCTGAAATGCATTCAAGAAGCTGGACTCATACTTAACCCCAAGAAGTGCCTTTTTGCTGCTAAAGAAGTAAAAATTCTTGGCCATCTCGTATCCAGTAGCGGTGTCCGTCCAGATCCTGACAAAGTGAAAGCCGTGACCAATTTCCCTACTCCGCAGAACTTACATGACGTACGAAGCTTTCTTGGACTTTGCTCCTACTTCAGAAGGTTCATTAAGGGCTTTTGCTATCTCGCCGAGCCCCTGCAGGTGCTGTTGAAAGGCGATGCGAAATTTCATTGGGGTTCTAAAGAGGTAGAGGCTTTTGACAACCTGAAGAAGGCGCTTACATCTGATCCAGTATTGGGGATATTCGACGAAAGATGCCCTACAGAAATTCATACAGACGCCAGCGGATATGGTATTGGAGCAGTTCTGGTTCAAATTCAGAATGAAGTGGAAAAAGTCATAGCGTACGCCTCTAGGACCCTGACAAAGGCCGAAAAAAATTATTCTACTACAGAACGGGAATGCCTTGCCGTCGTATGGGCTATCAATAAATTCCGGCCATACCTGTTTGGAAGACATTTTACCGTCGTGACAGATCACCATTCATTGTGCTGGCTTATTAATCTCAAGATCCCTCAGGCAGACTGGCAAGGTGGGCTCTTCGACTCCAAGAACATAATTTTTCAGTAAAATACAAATCGGGTAGGAAGCATAACGATGCCGACGCTCTCTCGAGGAATCCAGTAGACGAAGAGACTGAGACGCAAGATCAATTTTTAGCAGTAACCACTAGTATAGACCTCGCTGTCGAGCAGAAGAAAGATCCAGACATAGCAAAAATGATCCTTCCGAAGATCGGATCATCCACCGAAAGGCAATTTGAGTTAATTGATGGAGTCCTATGCAGAAAGAATTTTGATCCAACTGGAAAGACATGGTTGCCCGTCATTCCCAAACATCTACGTGCAGACATACTTAAACATTTTCACGACGCGCCTACCGCAGGGCATCTTGGCTTTGCGAAAACGTACGACAGGATCCGGAAAAGATTTTATTGGCCGGGAATGTACCGAAATGTTGTTAGATATGTCATGCACTGCCGAGATTGCCAAAGAAAAAAATCAGTTACACAACTACCACCTGGACGCCTGGTTTCTATCCCTCCTGCTGTCGCACCTTTTCATCGAATTGGGATAGATCTGCTTGGGAGATTTCCTAAATCTGCCCATGGTAATAAATGGATCGCAGTTTGCACCGATTATTGTACACGCTATGCAATAACTAAAGCTTTACCAACTGCTGAAGCCGAAGAAGTAGCCAAGTTCCTGCTCGAAGAGATTCTTCTAAAACATGGAGCTCCTCGAGTCATTATTACAGATCGTGGTGCCGTTTTTCAATCCAGACTTGTTTCCGCTCTCGTCGAATTGTGTAATATCGATCATCGCATGACGACGGCCTATCATCCCCAGACAAATGGTTTGACGGAGCGCCTTAACAAAACTCTAGCCGATATGCTGTCCATGTATGTTAACACCGAACAGAAAAACTGGGACGAAATTCTACCATTTGTGACGTTCGCCTATAACACTGCTAAGCAGGAGACAACAGGATTCACCCCGTTCTACCTAGTTCATGGACGTGAAGCCGAAACGACTCTGGACACGATGTTTCCATTCTGCCCTGATGATGCAACTAACGATTACATAGCCAAGACCATTTCCAGAGCAGAAGAGTCGAGACAGTTAGCTAGAACTCATACTCTGAGAGCGCAAGATAAAGACCGTCGACGTTATGACTCGAAGCACCGAATGGTGTTTTATAGTCCTGGAGACCTCGTATGGGTTTATACCCCGGTCCGAAAGGTCGGTCTTTCAGAGAAGCTCTTAAGGAGGTATTTTGGTCCCTATCAAGTGTTGCGCCGTTTATCCGACGTTACCTATGAAGTGCAAGATTTCGATCCTGCCTCCCGAAAAAGAAAACCAAAAGACGTTGTCCATGTTTTACGTATGAAGCCGTACCATGATCCGACGAAGCAGACCGAAAGTGAAGATGGACGAAATCCAGGTGTCGTTCTTCCGGAAGAGAAGTCAAAAGAAATTTACAAGGGACCTTTGACACGCTCCAGATCTAAATAGCAGCGAGACGCTGTCTTTTTGAGAAAGGGGCAATGCCGCATAAAGAAGCTTAGCCAACGAGCTAAGTGGCCGAATGGTCAAAGCACGCGATCCAGACCCGAAGATTGTGGGTTCGATCCGTGCCGTGGCTGTTTATCCATAGTACGGATTTTTAATGTTATTTATTGTTTCCTTATGTTTCCTTATGTTCTTGAACTTTCTAGATCTTTCTTTAATATGTAAATTATTTATTTCTCGAATATTCTGTTCGGGTATAAAAGCTGATACCCACTAGTTGTAGGCAACTTCCCGGTCTTGTAAAGTTGCGAGTTGCTACTTAGCTTCAATAAATTATTCTGTTAAGTTAAACTGTGTGTTCATTCAAATCTTCGTGACAATGTATATATATATATGTATATATGTATATATATATACACACACATATATATATATACATATATATACATATATATATATATATATATATATATATATATATATATATATATATATATATATATATATATATATATATATATATATATCTGTGTGTGTGTATGGTGCCGGAATCCATACGTTTGAACTCTGCTGCAATCGTGGATGTTCTTAGTCAATTGGAATTGAATTTTCGTTGTAGATCCCATCTTCATTAGTCCTTCGGTTGTAAAATTTAACCTTAAGGGTGTAAACTAAAAGTTATTTCTCTCTCTATCTACGTACCTATGTACAAATGTATGTGTTTGTTTACAATTTCTCAAACTTTGAGTTCTCTAAATAATCAAAATTGAATATCAAATCCTATAATATTAGTATGTTATAATGCGTGTAAGCTTGTACTCTGATTATGTGCTAGTAAACGACAAATACAATGTCTGAAATGTATCAACAGGTGATTCCACCACCTAGTGGTGTAGAAAGAGATCTGGAATAAATAATTATACTCTTTAATCACGACATCTCGGTAGAATAAGATTTAACACGTCTAATTGATATTTCTCTCTTTCAACAGCATTATGGTGGAAACAACACCCACGATAACACAAACCCTAAATGAAATGTAGAACTGCCGTATTGGTATGAAAAGTATTGATTAGTGTTTTAACTGATACTTACAGCAACGATACTTACTAAACCTGTGTGAAAAATGGAAAGTCGAAAATAGTAATTACCAATGATCATTATTTTGATGGAATTACCCTCACCCACGTATATTTTCCTTGAGGGGGGCATTTGTCCTGACTTTGTTTTTATAGATAATATTGTACGACCATATACTCTTACTGGTGAGAGACACTAGTAAAGGGAATATGTCCACAGTATGCGTCGACCAGCACGTTACCCTTAACATCTTCTTTTTAAACCATTGAACATGTGAGGGATAGTTTACAGAGACGTATGGTAGTGTGAAGACTCCCCTTTGTCCCGAGCACGAGCCAAAGCATCTGATCGGATATCACCTGTTTACCAGGACAATAGAGTGGCGCCGCAGAGTCTGGGATCTTGACAATCGAATTGAATAGAATTTTTGTCCCTGATGGATCACGTTAATGAATCCTCGAGAATTCCGGAATCGGAACAGCGAGTGAATGAGAATTCAGCTAAAAAAATCTAACTGTAATTTTAGCTGGAGTTCTCAAGTAACTGGGATCTTAACTGACCCCAAAACAATTGATGGGACCGCAACTGACCCCCAGGTATGAAAAGCCTACAATTCTTCAACTCAGGGCTTTTCGAAAAATTTTTTACGGAGGTTCTTTAATCTCGTAGAGGCTTTCGCGTTTTTTTTTTTTATTTTTATTTTTTTATTTTTAAAGCCAGATTTCTAGTTAGGGAGAAGATTCTTAAAGTCTGCTCATATAGGGAGCGGCAGAGTCTCTGATACCGAACGGGGGATAAATATGGTTTTCATTGCACCCTGAAAAGCCTCCTCACTTGTATGAGATTATTAAATCCCTTTTCTCGTTTCACTGTGTTCGTCGTGAGGAAGTTATATCGGCAAACATCCTTTGCAGTTCTACATGGTTTGGGAATTATAATCCCCTTGTAAATAGCCGTAGTTAATCAAGAATAAAAGTAATTTCCAATATTTATCTTGACTGTGATCCATTCTTCACGTTACCTCTCACTCGAGAATAATGAAGTCGTCACAGTAGCAACAAATGAACATAAATCCATTTTATTTGTAGACAGTAAATTCACCAAATTACTAAACCAGCAATAACTTACACGTTATCAGTAAATGTATGATTCTATGTTATTTAAGGTTTTTGAAAGTGATTTATTTATTTATACTTCAAATTGTAAAAATATCTCAACTATTAGTCAATAATTTGTATACACGCTTTATCACTTTTAGCATTTCCTTGATAGCTTGCAAATAAAAAAAAAACATAAGTTAATTCCGTTTATAGCAAGAAAATTCAGCCTGCCAAACAAGCAATAACTTCCGTTTTATCAGTGACATCTATGTTACAAAGGCATCTGTAGTATGACGCAGTTGGATCTATATTCTTGACAGATATATCCGGGCCTCAAGTTTTAGACTTTGAGGTAGGTGTACTACAATCTGGAATGTAAAAGTTCTACAACATTTTAGATATTCCATTGTCAAAATAAGAAAAACTTGCGAACCATAAGGGACAAGTTTGATAACGGTGTTTTTCTGAAAGATGCATAATCAAGTGAGTATAGTAGACGTTTTATAAATATTTAACGATATATGAAATGTCTTTGCTCTTTTTCATATTTTTATTATATATATACGTATATATATACATATACATACATACATATATATACATATATATGTGTGTATATATATACGTATAAATATACATATACATACACACACACACACACATATATATATATATATATATGTATATATATATGTATATATATATATATATATATATATATATATATATATATATATATATATATATATATATATATATATATATATATATATATATATATATATATATATATATATATATATATAATTTACTGCACAAGAAGAAATTAACGAAAATAATTAACACTGCTTTAAGTTTAAGTAAATATATTTTAAAAGTAGTAAAAGTAGTAAAAGTAATAAAAGTTTTTTTAAGTAGATATATTTTAAACAGTTTGAGTTGGAAATATTTTTAATCTGAATTTTAAACAATATGTTTAGAAAGTTTCATACACAAGTGGATTATTTTCTTCGAGTTATTATACTTCTTTTAAAAATTAAATGTTCATTAAATTGCAACAAACAGGCTTTGATGCCAGTCTTTTACAAACAAGAAAACACTTCCGCTTCTTAATTGTTTGGTTCAATGAACATCTGTTTTTACCAATGGTATTAAAGCAGCTATAATAAATAATCCCTTACGGATCAGAAAGGAAAAGAAATCCGGATTTTTTATAACAAGATTATTTTTAGATAAAAAAATACCAAGGATCAATTAAAGTGAGTTTCGAATGTATTATTGTATAACTGTTTTTCATTTAGAACATTAAGTTCAAAAAGGTAAAAATAATTTTTTACGTCTCTGGTGAAATATTTTCTCTTCACAATTTTTTTATTTTTTAAGCTTAACTGAGTAATAAAACGATATTGTTTGAAATTAAAGGTAAATCCTTTATTTAGAGCCTTTGTCCCTCTGTCAAAACCGTTTCCGAAAAATCTATGTAAAAATTATTTATTTTTTTTATGGATTATTTACATTATTGTAACCCGTAAAAAACTTATCACCGTAGAACATGTGTAAGAACTGTAGAAGCAATATCATGGATAAAACCACTGTGGTTCTATAAAAATGCAATAAAAATGATCCATTACTTGTGTTTATATAATGTACTACTGCTGTGAGATACAATTTTCAACTCATTTCAATTGTATTGATAATGCCACCATTTTCAATATTCGGATTAGTAGACAACCGCATTTTTCCCAGTGTCAAGCTTACAACTCAAACTCAGTAACATTTTAACTCGTCAATCTGTAATTTCTGATATGGGATTAACGACAAATTTTATAGAGACTTGGTACAATCATTTTCACGAAAGTAATGATTTTGTATTTTTTTTTATTGTTTAGAAATTTCTTTCTTTGGCACATGTAGTATATTGTGACAAAATTTTATTCGAAGTACAATAATTAGAATTGCTTAAGAAAAGTATTTTTTATCAAGATTATGTCCCTTTAAATTGCTTGCATTTAACGTCTTCCTTATTTCATTTACCCCAATGAGCTTTAAATTCGACACTTAAAAAAGCGAATATAATATATATAATATATTATATATGCATATGTATTATATATACATATGTATATATGTATATATATATATTATATATATATATATATATATTATATATATATATATACTATAATATATATATATATATATATATATATTATATTAATATATATATATATATAAATAATAATATATTATATATATATATTATATATATATATATATATATATATATATATATATATATATATATATATATATATATATATATATATATATATATATATATATATATATATATTATATATATATGTGTGTGTGTGTGTGTGTGTGAGTGTGTGTGTGTGTGTAATAAGCCCTAAATATCCAAAATTATCCATTTTCCCCATTCATTATTTTAGATCTTAATTTCTCCTCTTTATATTAATCATATTTTCCCAGCCATGCAATTTGAACGAGGGAGTTTTGATTCCTTCAGCCCCGAAATTCTTTCTTTGATTCTTAAAATATAAAATGATATTGCTACAAGCAATAACTCTTCCACTAAAATCTATAACGATCAGCAATAATACTCTTCTGAAACGCCACACTTTGGCAGATGTTTCTAATCAAAGGTTAATTTCTATAAGCAAATAACTGTTGTCTCAGCATTTTCCCACAACACTAAACCACACATTAAAACCAACCCCCCCCCCCCCACACCCCCCCCCCACCCCCCCCCCCCCCCCCCCCCCCCCCCCCCCCACCCCCCCCCCCCCCCCCCCCCCCCCCCCCCCCCCCCCCCCCACCCCCCCCCCCCCCCCCCCACACACTATAAACAAAAACACATGGTATTTAGTCGTCTCTCGCTAAACGTTGCTGTTGCCACATGTAATTAGAGAGAGCGTTCAGATGCCTCTGGATTTTGTCCGAGTCTGAGAAGATGAAATAAAGAATACGTTCGGCCACGACGACTCGTGTGCTTCTTTTGAATAGACGATTAGCGGGATTCTTGGCAGCCCAACATGCCCGGGCTGAGGAAAATAATAGGGGCAATTTGAAAAGAAGTTTCCAGTGTAAAGTAGGGGTCCAGTTAGTTCCCTGTCCACATGTATATTGTGACAAAAATCATGATTATGTCCCGTTAAATTGATTGCAATTAATATATGTATATATATATATATATATATATATATATATATGTGTGTGTATATATGTATATATATGTATATATATATGTGTGTGTATATATATATATATGTATATATATGTGCATGTATATATATATGTGTGTGTGTGTGTAATATATCAAAATTATTTCACTTTAATATCTCTTTAAAGACATCCTCTCTCCCATTCTAATTCCTTAAAATCTTTTTTCCCAGCCACAAAATATCTTAATCAAAGGAGTGTCCTTGCCTTAAAATTCATCCAACACATTTCTCAAAGCTTTCTGTGCAATAGATGTAAATTTTCTGATCATTCAACACATTTTCCAGCTGTCGCCGGCTAATGGCTCAGTTTTTCCCCTGGTGTAGAAGTCGAATCCCCTGAGTAAATTTTTGTCCCTTGGGAAAATTCTATCTCGTTTTGAAATTTACCTCTTCTCCAGCAAAGTTTTTTGGTATCATTCTCCTTTCTGTCTTTTACTGGCAAAGATGTCTTTTTAGCAGCTCCTCAATAAAGATTTAAATGGTTCTCAAATGTGTGCTTCTCTTAAATGTGGCCCATTACTGCAATAATTAATTAGTCCAGTTCTAGAGACTTCTCTTTGCCCAGTAGCCCGGGAAAGTAAAAAAATGGAGGTAATAATCAAATGTAACAAGTCGGTTTAGAATTTTTGGAATTCCTTTATACAAACATATATATATATATATATATATATATATATATATATATATATATATATATGTATGTATATATATATATATATATATATATATATATATATATATATATATATATATATATATATATATATATATATATATATATATATATATATATATATATATATATATATATATATATATATATATATATATACCCACACAACCACATAGAGCTTATAGCCGTCTAATAGAGATCGAAATTCATCTATGACATCCAGGACGTGCTATAGAACTCTATAAGATTAAAAAAATAGATGTCTTATGGTCGTGTGTGATTTCGACGTCTGTTAGATATCTAAGACGTGTTATGTACATCTATAAGTCCTCCAGGTTTCGACCTTTAATAGACGTAGCCTGTAGGGTCAGTGTCTGTACCATATTTTGATATAGACGTCTTATAGAGCTCTTTTAGATCACCTCCTCCCAAAGCGCCATCTATAGTCTGGTGAACAAACTATTACGCTGTATATTATTATTGAGTGTGGAGCGTAATCTTCATTTGTTTATAAATTCCTGTAAGTACTAAATAATAATTCACATTGTAAACTACACACAAATTATATTGTATTTCCTTATACTGCCTCTATGTAGAGTTGTCTTTAATATATTTTTCTGTCGGTTAGAATATTTTCTTATAAAGATTCATTTTTATAGATTTAGAAAAATTTAAAATGCTTCTAGAAGTATACTATGAGTTTTTTTCGAATAGACATATTTCATAGTTTTGAAAAGCCATCAGATGTGTCAGAATATTTAGCAGATTTTATTGTTGAAATTAATAAATTTATTCAAAGTGATATGAAATTGAATGTTTTATAATTGAATAGACTTTCAAAGTCAATAAAATTGACTTGAAAGCTTTTGATTGTGATGTTTACAACAGCAAGTTGATAAAGTATTTGAATCCACAAAATTTTTCAGACACGAATGAAACACTTTTTGTTAATAGTTTTAAATTAAAGGAAGAACACACTAAATGGCCTGGTGAACTTAACACACAAGAGGAGTACTAAATTTTAATTTTAAGAAACAAATATTACACTTCTAAATTAAATAATGTGCAAATTTTATGATTATTCTAGAATAGATGTAAAAAGTTTTGTTGTAAATCAAGGTGTCAAATATACTATAGGCAAAATGTTTTAAAAGTCTTTCAAATTTTATATATAATAAATAAAACTTTAAACTGATGCTTGTGTTTCTTCGGTTATGTTTGATATTTTTCAGTTAAAGTGAAAAAATCAGTTTTTTCATTGAGATTTATCAACCTTGATCCAGGTAGCTTAAATCCTTTTTTTATTTATCCAGATGAATTCTATTTATTTTCAATATCTTTTAAAGAAAGGACTTAGTCGACAAGGGAAGAAATTCAAATGATAGAAGAAATTTTAAACTAAATATCAACACTAAAGAACTGTAGGTTAGTATATTTGTGTTAAGTATTAGAATGTTGTGAATTGTGTCTGGTAAATATATTGTATTGTTAGTAGCAAGTGTTTGTTGTATAATTTACATTTTAATTATAATGTTTCCATTTGTATCAATGAATTATTTCATAATTTGTTTGCTTTGATTTTTCGCATATTTTCAGCACTATTTAGGTTGTATGTTGTCTGAATTCATGTTTATATTCTACATATAAATTGTTTTTATTATTAAGTACTTTCTCAGACCAGTGGCATAAGCCTCAGTGAGTTGGTATGACAATTATGTTATCAAAAATGTCAAATGAATTGGCAGCAAAATTTAGCTGGTTGAGGGCAAAAGAAAATGATGTTCTACTTTTATTAAAATCTAAAATTGTATCAATTAAATTATAGTTTTTATTTATTTAGCACTTGTATTTCTTTATAATAATTATTAACAATAAATTAATTACATGTTGAAGTATATTTAGGAATAGTCATACCACTGTTATGTGTATATACCAAGAGAAATGATTTGAAGGTACAAATGTACTTTACCAACCAAAATTTGGTACTTTTTTAAAGATTTATATATAATTGTGTGTATATGTATGTGTGTGTGTTTATAGGCACATGGTTTTGGTTATTTGTCTCTCTCTCTCTCTGTATATATATATATATATATATATAGATAGATATAGGCACATGGTCATTATGTGCATGCATATATGGGTATTGTGGGATATGTGTGATATTTTGGTATTGTGTGAGTGCAATATTTTATTTATATTAAATATGTGCCTGATGCATATATTTAATATAAATATGAACATTCTTTATAAAACAATAAACAATATTAAGGTAAACTAGCAATATTTTCTAAAAAAAGAAAATTATTTATTATATTTTAGGTGCAGGTAGGTAAAATATGTTATGGAAGCATCTGACGAACCAAGAAATTGAAGGCATTGCTAAAGGCTGGTGTAAAAATTGTTAAAATATTTTGTATTCAATAAAGAATTTTAGTAAAATATTTATACTTTCTTGCAGTAGTACACAAATAATTGAAGTCACAAATAATTGAAGTAAAAGATAGGAAAGGGCTATCAAATGAGATAAAAATGTTACAAACTTAAAATTCAAATAAAAACAAATAGTTAGCTAAAATAGAATAATTTGAGAAGTTAAAATGTTTATCATTTGGTTTAATGTTTTAATTCTTACTTATGTCTATCTGCAAAAGGGAAGTAAAAAAAAAATATCTTAGTTTAAAAATAAATTAGTACATATATTTGTTACTTTATTAATTGAAAAATTTATTAACTTTTTAATAAATAAAAGCATATATTAAGATAATTTAGTAAAGTAAAGAAAGCATGAGTTTTTACTCTCAAAATAATCCAAAAAAATTTTTAAATATTTTTTAGATGAGCTTTATAAGTTTATTTAATTCAGTATTCAAATTTCTTTCTGAAAGTTAATTAAATTTATTTTAAACTAAGTAAATATGCATTATATTATGTGTTATCCCAATTATCTGCTATCCAATATAATAATGATGTGCTTTTTAAAATTAATTCATTTATGCTAATATGGCCATCGTTAAACTATTGAATTTAGATAAAAATTATGTGTTCTTTATACATTTATATACATATGTATATTTGCTTTTAATAATAAGTTGATTTATTTTTAACAATTTACATTCGACTAGGACACTTACGCGAAAATAACTGCTACAGTGATTTTAAAAGTAAATTTATGGAAGTGTATAAAAAATGTATAAAATAAAGGTATATATATTATTTTAGTAATAATCGGGATTCAAACTCAATTTTCGGGGGTTTTCTAGGCGAAACAGTTAAAATTTCTAGGTTTCCATTACAGTTCTTTTCATGATACAATAAACACACACATATATATGTAATATACATGTGTTTATGGTTTGTATCAAAAAAGAACTGCAATTGAAGCTTGGTGAAATATTTAGTTTTTGCTCGAAAAAATCGAAGAATATTGATGAGTTAGCATGATTATTACCTTTAATAAATAATACTGTAATTTTTTATACATTTTGTTATTCTTCTAGAAATTGAAGTAAAATATAATTGAGTATTAAGGAATAACATAAATGTTAAAAATTTTTAAACAAATATTTAGCTAAAATTTTTGAGAGTTAAAAATTTTACATTTGTTTAGTTACGTTTTGCAGGGGAATATCACGTCCTTTTAAGATCTAAAACATCTGAAATATCACGTCCTTTAGAGCTCTAAAAACGTCTAAATCGCGTATCCTCCAAGTCGAAATTGTCGATCTTATAGACGTGCTATAGACCGGCTCGTAGATTTCATCGACGTCTTATGGATCTCAAGGAGAGCACACCTCGGAACTCCTATAGAGCTCCATAAGACCCGATCTCGATATTTTTCGACGTCTTATAGAGGAAGGCGTTTGTATGAGATGACGTATTATAGACGTCTGATAGAGATCGGTGTGTTGTTTGGGATATTACATATATATATACATATATACATATATATACATATATATATATATATATATATATATATATATATATATATATATATATATATATATATATATATATATATATATATATATATATATATATATATATATATATATAAATATATATATATATATATATATATATATATATATATATATATATATATATATATACATATATATATATATATATATATATATATATATATATATATATATATATATATATATATATATATATATATATATATATATATATATATATATATATATGTATATGTATGTAATGATATTTTTAATCCTAAAAATAAGGGATTATGTCTATCTTGAATTAATTTTCGATTTCGATTCTATCTTTTCTTGCATCCTTTTCTAGCAAATGGCTTTGTTTCCCTGTGGATTCCTTACAGTTTCATAAGTAACTAAAAATAGATCCTGTCGCTTATCCAACGTGACTTGTGTAAGTTAACTCTAATTGGTTGCACAAACAACTATTTACCATGGTGTACAAGTTTACGGGAGAGTTCATGCCTGAATAAACTATGTTAGTTTGATCAAAGCATTTTCAATCGTTTACGGATCCACGACTGACTTATAAGCTAGAAACTCCCTTTGAGATGAGACAAAACCTCATCTCATATATACATGAAAGTTTGAATAAAAATAAGGGAAGGAAAATATTTTTGATCATATTGAACGATATTTTTAATGGTATTAATGTTGTGTAATGTTCAAATAAAATATTTAATCTTGTTATTTATGCATTTCTAATATGCTAGAAATACTTAAAAAGAATAATTTTAAGAATTACTAAGTATAATAATGATGCAAATGTACACATCAAATCAGAATTTTCGAGGAAAACTAAGTAAAATTGAAATTTTACATAGTTTTCCTCGAAAATTCTGCTTTGCTAAAGTTTATAAAAAGGTAATTAAATACAAAAATATGAGCTAAATTTGTAAAATATTTTATTGTGTAAAATAAAAGAAGATATTGAATACATATACATTTTTTTTCATTTTCCATTATTTTTAAGTATTTATTTTAGTTTGAAATTCTTAAATTGATTTATCTCTGTTTGTTTTGTATATACAGATTTTCTAATAAATTAGATTATCTTAAAAATGAGGAGGAATTTATGTTCTTAAACAGTTTTATATATAAATTGAGATTTTGTTTGTTTCTCAGGAACCGATCATTTAAATCAAAATTTATCCCTAAGTTTAAAGACCGGTCCGACCAAAGTCGTTTAAGGTATCTGTCTACGTTCGGAGAACTTTTTCTTTAAACATAGAAACTAGTTTTTACATTTTTAGATTTATTTTTTATATCATCATAGAGAATTGCACTTAAAACATTTATTCCTGGAGAAGTTTTTATAAAATTTCTAATAAATAAAGAAAATTAATAAAAAAAATCCGGTTTTTCAAAAGGTCTAATTTTTTAATAAATTAAATTATTTCAATATTTTTTCATGCAACACATTTCTTTTACACTGAACTAGTGAATCACCTAAAATGTTTGCTTAATTTATATTTGGTAAAAAATTCTGGTCTTTCAAAATCATACGCATTGAATTTTTAACGAATTTTCATTACCTTTATATCTAACTATGAGTGTAACATCAATTAAAACTATCAAAATTTAAAGCTTTAAGGTAATTTACTAGTAAATACTATCAAAAGCATTCATAATAATTTTAAACAAAATATTTTAAGAACTTTTTACATCACATTTTAAGTTTCAACATTTTATTAAAAATACCGTTCTGAGAAAAACGCATTTGAAGTTTATGAAAGCAACTTTAACTATTAAAAAGTTAAAATACATGTTTAAAATTTCCCACACTTTCTTGCTTCAAAACTTTTTAATTTCCAAGTTGCTAGTTATTAAAAATACTAGAAAAATGTTTAAACTAATCTTCATGAAAATTTAAAATATTTTGTCCAAAACATGCTCTTTAAATTCACAACTTCCGGTTCCGAAGTAGCTACTTCCGTTTTGTTTTGACAGCTGTCACTGATGTTTAAACAGCTGTAACTTTTCTTTAAAATGCCGTAGAGACAAAACAAACACAGATTTAGAAGCCTAAAAGTTGAAATTTTACAATAGAAAAATTTTAAACAAAATTATGATTTTTGGCAAAAAATGACGTTTTTAACGTAGACAGATTCATTAACTGGAATTAATCTCTGTTTAAACTGAGAATTGCATCCCATCATTGGTTGGTGCCGTGGGTTAATTGCGGTTTGCCGTTAAACGACTTTGGTGAGACTGGTCCTTAATATAACAAGAAATATGGAGGTAAAATATTAGAAATTATATAAGAATGGTTTTAAAAGTTTAAAAATTTTATTTAAAATATATAAAAATATGCAAGTATTTTATAAATCTATCCGATTGAATATTCTTTTAAGATATGCAAATCGTATAAAAAATTACCACAAATAAAAAAAATTCCAAATGGTCCCGACTCACTATAATGACATAAGAAAATACGATCTTACCCACAATGGCTGCCCAATCTAAAAAAACTCCTAACTTTAAAAGTGCACGAGCTTTTAAATAAATTTTTGACGTTCTAGTTTAATTTTCTTTATTATTTCAATCCAAACAAGCCTGGGATAGATACATACGCAACACTTTGCAATTCTCACCAAAGTTGTTTAACGGCTAATCGCGATTAACCCACGGCGAAAACAATGGTGGTGCGCAATTCACCGTTTAATCAGAAATTAATCTCTGTCCTTTAAACTAGTTTGGTGAGACCAGCCCTTACTATACGAATAACCCACACATAACCACTGGTTAAGAAATCACTCACTCACACCTACACAATAACATCAGGCTACGGGTATGACCTTTCTCACATTGTATATAATATCATTTCTTATATAAATACAATATATATACCGGGTGGCCATAATTAAATTGAAAGTGCTCACAGTGTAGCGCGATCTATTTTCGAGAATGACTCCACATTTTGTAGGAAGATTAAACAAGACGGGGAACGAAAGATTCCGCAAAAAAACAAATTAGTTCCAAAAGTCACCGCTAGGGGAATATTTGGCGCTGTGTTATAGAAAATAGAGTGTTAACAAATACAAATTGATATAGAATAAAATTACCTTTTAATACGCGCATTTTCTGATTTAGTTCAAGTGCAACTTGGAAACACTTTTAAAAAAGCGTAAAATCTACATAAACACAGATCTGCAATATCACTCTGAGCAGAAGAAGAAGTTCTTAATTCAAATTTCACGTTACATCCATTGACAAAATTAAGAAATTAATTTCCGTATTGATTTGCATTTGTTAACACTCTATTTTCTATTACACAGCACCAAATATTCCCTTAGCGGTGACTTTTGGAACTAATTTGTCTCTTCACGGAATCCTTCGTCCCCTGTCTTGTTTAATCTTCCTACAAAATGTGGTGTCATTCTCGCAAATAGATCGTGCTATATTCTTTTAAGATATGCAAATCGTATAAAAAAATTACCACAAATAAAAAAAATTCCAAATGGTCCCGACTCACTATAATGACATAAGAAAATACGATCTTACCCACAATGGCTGCCCAATCTAAAAAAACTCCTAACTTTAAAAGTGCACGAGCTTTTAAATAAATTTTTGACGTTCTAGTTTAATTTTCTTTATTATTTCAATCCAAACAAGCCTGGGATAGATACATACGCAACACTTTGCAATTCTCACCAAAGTTGTTTAACGGCTAATCGCGATTAACCCACGGCGAAAACAATGGTGGTGCGCAATTCACCGTTTAATCAGAAATTAATCTCTGTCCTTTAAACTAGTTTGGTGAGACCAGCCCTTACTATACGAATAACCCACACATAACCACTGGTTAAGAAATCACTCACTCACACCTACACAATAACATCAGGCTACGGGTATGACCTTTCTCACATTGTATATAATATCATTTCTTATATAAATACAATATATATACCGGGTGGCCATAATTAAATTGAAAGTGCTCACAGTGTTCTATTTACGAGAATGACTCCACATTTTGTAGGAAGATTAAACAAGACGGGGAACGAAAGATTCCGCAAAAAAACAAATTAGTTCCAAAAGTCACCGCTAGGGGAATATTTGGCGCTGTGTTATAGAAAATAGAGTGTTAACAAATGCAAATTGATATAGAATAAAATTACCTTTTAATATGGGCTTTTTTCTGATTTAGTTCAAGTGCAATATGGAAACACTTTTAAAAAAGCGTATAATCTACATAAACACAGATAAAGTCTCGTGATCTGCAATATCACGTACTCTGAGCAGAAGAAGAAGTTCTTTTTCAAATTTCACGTTACATCCATTGGCACAATTAAGAAATTAGTTTCCGTATTGATTTGCATTTGTTAACACACTATTTTCTATTACACAGCACCAAATATTTCCTTAGCGGTGACATTTGGAACTAATTTGTTTCTTTTCGGAATACTGCGTCCCCTGTCTTGTTTAATCTTCATACAAAATGAGGCGTCATTCTCGCAAATAGATCGTGCTACAGAACACTGTGAGCACTGTCAGTTTAATTATGGCCACCCGATATATATATATATATATATATATATATATATATATATATATATATATATATATATATATATATATATGTACATTAATCACGGCAGATCTTGAATGAAACTCAAATGAGGATTACTTCATTGGTTTTACTTTTTGATTGGAAATTAACACCTCAATATTGAAGCAGTTTTCTCACTAAGTGTTAAATAGGGTGCAATATTTAATATTCTCTGCTTGTACTGTAATTATCAGATTATACTTTTTACACAATTGGTTACAGGCAGATACAAAAACTTCTAACCAAGATTATGGATTTCTTCACTGAATTTACCGTTGTTTGATCTGTTTTATTTACAGAAATGAAGTTACGAAGTTGTATAGCGCAATTGTTTAACAGACACGTTATTATTATGATTTATGTTTAGAAGGAAAGAGTCGATAAAAAGTTTTTCTACAGAGAGTATAGAAAAAAATGTCTCTCGGGAGTAGACGTGCTTGCCATTCACAGAAGCGCGCAGCACCTTATGTGTGGTGATTACGCAATTTCCCAACTATTGACGTCATATGTCCTATCTCAATGTTTTGTATATTTTTAATCTTTATAAAGTATTTTGTAATGTAATGTATCTTGACATTTTGTAATATGAATTGATCTTTATTCATATTTGTAAAATTTTATTATTGTAGTTTTATTTGTGGCAGCACACCATTGTAAATATGCAAAATAGCTGTATGCTGCCTGACTACGTAAGAGTCAGCGTGCCAGTAGCACGGAGGCTCGGTTGCATCGAGGTGCTGATGTTTGTTTGTTTATTGTTTATATAATCTTAAATAAATGCGTACGCCGGAAGTTAGTTGTGTTATTTTAACTGCACCATACAAATCCCTTCTGAGGATGGATATATATATGTGGTGATCCCTGCGGATACTACATTTATCATCGTCGAGCCATATCAGGAGTCCGCCATATAATTGGTGACCTGGACGTTATCACCACATGTGTATATAAATATTACATGTACTAGCATACAGCCCATCATATGGAGGGATTATTAAAATTTTTAATTTTTCAGAATTGTAAAGTACTTTATGAGGCAGGTAAAAAAAGGTTTGTTTTGGCTGAGAATTATCTGGTACACGTTTAATAATATGTTTATCTTTACTCTTCTAAAGTCTCCCGATACTCTGAATACAATTTAGAATCATCTTGAATTCCTTTAGACAAGCCGTGTGTTTATGTATAAAAAACAAACGCACAAACGAACAAACTTCTTAATCTTCAAAAATATATAACTTTAACGCTAGATATTTATTAATCTGTGAAATAGACTCCAAAACGTTTATGAAAATAATTTTTTGTTAATACCAGTGATGAAATTTTAATTGCAACAAAAAATAATCACTTATGCATCTAATCTATTATTTAAGCCATAGGAAAAAGAATTTTAATGATAAAACATCTAAAAAAAAAGACATATTTAAATAATTTAATATAAGAAATGATTAAATGAGATGATTAAAGGTATGATGTCATGATGATAGAAAAAATATTATTTTTACCTATTTATTATGTGATAAATTGATAAATTTAATCGCCTTCTCTTAACCGGGGAAAATAAAGCTTGAATATGGGCTTGAAATATGGCAATAAACGCTTGAAAAGGGGAGAATGGGTGGATTTCGAACGTTTTAAAGACAACAGTATTTTTTGCTGTGATCTGAAGCATATTTATACCAACTTATTTGAGAATCGGGTCGATAGTTTAAGAGAAGACAAACTTTACTCGCTTTGAATTTTTCTAACCACAACTCATAAAGAATCCAATAAGGTGATTTCACACAGCATTGCACATCACAACTTATTAGAATTCTGGCTTCAGTTTCAAACCGAAGGGCAGTTTATTGTTTGTATATTTGCTGTTGTAAACATGAAAATGAATGGGAAAGGCATTATAGTAGTTCGACAAATTTGCGACAAATTTCTCTATATGGATGCCTCTATCCATTCCAGGTAAAACCGTTTCATAAATTCGAAGGCAGACGGACGGATAACATAGGCTATTTTTATATAGGGGATATATGTATGCTTGTGAGTGTGTGTACAGAGACACAGATAAAGAAAAAGAGAAAAAACCACGGTAGCATGGTTGTCAAAGACAGCGATTTCGTAGCTGGGGGATTAAGGATTTCGGCTCGAGCCAGCCAAAAATCCTCAGTGTTTATTACGTGTGGGACATATGAAATAGGTTTCTTGGTCACAAGAACTTCTAATTTCCCAAATGATATATCTGCAGTTGGCATGTCAGGCCTAGACATTTCAAGCTTAGTCCCTGCTTTTAAATTACGGGGACCGATATTGTATGTGTTGTGACGAGAGAGTAATGTTAGCAGCCTATATGATGTTCATATAATAAAATAGCAAACGACGTGGCGTTATATGGGCGAAAATTCAGAAATTAATGCGTCTCCTTTAATATATATATATATATATATATATATATATATATATATATATATATATATAATATATATATATATATATATATATATTATTATATATATATATATATATATATATATATGGGTGGGGTCCATGGATATTGTAAATAAGCTGCACAGCTGAAAATGTTGAAATATAAAGACACTTTTTATAAGGAGTGAAAGGGAGCATCATATCTAGTAATAAGGATAGTCTTTTTTATAATAACATGTATTAGAAAAATTGTGTAACAGGAGTAAGTATTAAGTAATCTGGAATATATGAAAATACAGTTGACTTGAGAAATTTAGCTACAAAATTCAATCATCCATTATAGATTTCTTAGTGAAGTAATTGTAATGAAAAGACAAAAAAAAAAAAAAAAAAAAAAAAAAAAAACATATCCATATGTGTATGCAGATGTCTGTTTATTCTTTTAGTCCACTTTGTTTCTCAAAATGACATAGTCGATTAAAAAACAGCAAAAAAAGAATTATATCTCCTATCTATCTATCTATCTATCTATCTATATATATATATATATATATATATATATATATTATATATATATATATATATATATATATATATATATATATATATATATATATATATATATATATATATATATATATATATATATATATATATATATATATATATATATATATATATATATATATATATATATATATATATATATATATATATAAAGAGAGAGGAAGAAGAAAGAGAGAAAGTTAATGCGTATTTTTGGAATATGTTTTGTGTTCATATTAAACTGCAATAATATAAATAATGTTTTACTTTAGACATCATATTAATTTATGTAAAGTTACATATTTGGTTCAATGCCAATAAAAACTTCCGACACACCGCTGACTTTATTAATTTTATTTGACTGATATTTATGAAAATAGGTGCAAAGTTAATCCAAAGATTCGTACGAAAGTCTCTAAGCCATTCACACAATCGATTGTTTGTTCCACTCTCTTAACGTTAATTCTTACAGGAGAAAATGTTAATTTTCATTAATCATTGTTTCCGAATCTTGTTGCCTTTCATATATAAACAATAATATTGTTACATTCTGGAATATTTCTGTTTCTCTGTAATTCTTCTACAAAATTTGTATCGTAGAACTTTTATTTAGTTATATATCTATTAGAATGCTAAATAAAAGACATTTATTGACTAAAATAGCAGAAATTTTACTGTTTGTTTTACGATAATTTGCTAATATTTCATTGGCAAAAATAACAAAGAAAACTCCTTACAAGGATGTTACGAATTTGGAAATTATATGGTATTATAAACATACAACATTAATTATTTTTAACGTTTAACAAATGTACAAAAAATAGTGTAGATACGAAGTTTCTTTAAGTAAATCTATCTACACATTATAGCATTTATAATTAAAAATTGACCGTGCATTTATGTCAGCCAAGATAAAAAAATAACTGTAGTATGGTTATTGGAGATTGGAAGAGAGTAACAAGGTTATTGGAGATTAGAAGAGAGTAAAAGTTTATTGGAGATAGAATACTTATTGTCAGCATCTAGTAGGAATCAAACCATACTATCTACATCTAATTGAGAAACAAATTGTTTTTGTTTAAATATACGTTCCCAAATGGAGTTATGTTAACTCAAATGTAATGTCTGTATAATAAATTTGGAAATTATATGGTATTATAACCATACAAGATTAATTATTTTTAAGGTTTAACAAATGTACAGAATAGTGTAGATACGAAGTTTCCTTAAGTAATCTATCTATACATTATAACATTTATAATTAAAAATTGACCGCGCATTTATGTCCGCCAAGATAAAAAATAACTGCAGTATGGTTATTGGAGATTGGAAGAGAGTAACAAGGTTATTGGAGATTAGAAGAGAGTAAAAGTTTATTGGAGATAGAAAACTTATTGTAAGCATCTAACAGGAATAAAACCATACTTTCTACAACTAACTGAGAAATAAATTTTTTTAAATATACGTTTCCAAATGGAGTTATGTTAACTCAAATGTAATGTCTGTATAATAAATTTGGAAATTATATGGTATTATAACCATACAAGATTAATTATTTTTAAGGTTTAACAAATGTACAGAATAGTGTAGATACAAAGTTTCCTTAAGTAATCTATCTATACATTATAACATTTATAATTAAAAATTGACCGTGCATTTATATCAGCCAAGATAAAAAAATAACTGTAGTATGGTTATTGGAGATTGGAAGAGAGTAACAAGGTTATTGTAGATTAGAAGAGGGTAAAAGTTTATTGGAGATAGAATACTTATTGTCAGCATCTAACAGGAATAAAACCATACTATCTACATCTAATTGAGAAATAACTTTTTTTTTAAATATACGTTCCCAAATGAAGTTATGTTAACTCAAATGTAATGTCTGTTTAATAAAATACATGCACTTTTTACCTAGAATGTTAAGATTGCAAATTGCAATACTTCTGTCTTGGAATATAAAAGAAAGTGTTAGAAACACCGATGATCTTTGCCAGATGAGTGCCTTTAAGCAACAAATGAGTGATTGACTCCCTTGATAAATGTTTACATTTTAAAAGATTATACTTCCATCAAATTTAGTAATCAACCTATTCATTTTTATATTTGATATACTTGAAATATCTGTTAAATCATTTATTA
>CM063498.1:106553405-106568405 GCA_032207245.1 Pardosa pseudoannulata | reverse complement strand
AAAAACAAGGATTAGTCATTTTTGTCAGTTATTGGTCTGATCAGAGTCAAATACTACAGATAGTTGACAAATAAGGTTATAATCTCTGGACATATTTTATTTTGGTTTATACATTGAAATAAAATAAAGAAATAACATTAAAAATTGTGAAAATTCCATGAATTGTATAAGTTACCTGTTAGCTATAATAAAATGTACAATAAAATGCAATAATTTATCTCCCAAACTACGAAATACTTTTTTGAATTTTCAAGAACTGTTCAATAAAAGTAGTTAATGTAAAATCATGGCTAATATATGTATAGGATAAGTATAAATTTAACTGAAATTTTTTTTTCAAATAAAAAATTCAGCGAATTCACTGCATGTGTCAGAAAATAATTTTTATTTCTGTAGTTTATACAAATACAGAAACAAAAATTATTTTCTCTAGTTAATATTAATAGCATAACCTCAAATGTTTGATATCTTACATACTAAATATATAAAAGGGTGAGAAAAAAACGTGTTTACATGCCACTGAGAAATGATGTTATTTTCATTCTGAGAACTAAAACAAAATGATAAGACAAGTATTATGGTAAATACACGAGAAACATGACGTCAAATGAACGTTGCGATATTATTTTTTTTGTTGATAAACGATTATTAGATTATTTTAAGGATTAATAAATTAAATATTTCTTTATATGTATGATAAATGGTCACGAAGAAAGTATGTTCCAACAATTATAATGTTTGCTAATTATCAAATTAGTTAACTATTATTTAATTTATTTGTTTGTTAGCTGCGTATTATAAGTGTTCACATTTCTTACTTTATTTTTCAAACTATACGAAGAAGAGAAAATCTATTTCGTAAAAGCTGTGAATTGGAGTATAAAGATAATTAGTCCTTTTCACTATTATTTAGAAAATGCATGTACGAAGTCATCTATTTGTTACATTTGAATAAAGTACTTTGTCAAAAATTGTCTTTTAAAACTTAAGAGCACACTTGTAAGAGTGTATTATATGAAGAATAAGAAATTTATGTTGTTAAAACTAACAGCAACGGTTTAAAGAATAACATATATTTCTTACTGAAAAAAAATTTGTTCGGATCATAATTTTCAGCAAATAAAAAGCATCATATAAAATCTCTTCTTATTTTTTTGTAATATAACTTTGTACCTGAATTTACGTTTATGGAAATTTGAAGGGGACAAAATATGTGTTAAAAATTTAATTTACTACTCATATAACTGTCCAAAATTTATATAAATAAAGGAGTAATATGTATACCAGTAAAATCACAAATATAACAAAAATAAGATGATCGACAATAATTATTACGAATAGCTTACAAAGCTATGTCTATTATAAAGCTCCACTTATAGTACGTGTTTACACTTAACACTAATAAATAAATTTCTTAATTCAAAGATTTTTGTATTTTTTCTTATAAATGACATCCTATGATAGCTACATTGTCTACTGATCACTTATAAAGGTGGACTATTATATTGAATTTAATTTATAGCTTAAATATTGAATTCAATTTTATAAGTACATAATGACTTATATAACTTTAGGGTAGTTATTAATATATATTCGGCAGTAAAGGCTCGGGCATTCATGGATTGATTTGCTGATTATGACTCGTAATTTCTCTGCATCGTACCAAGTAACGTTCAACAACTACAAAATTATTATTGCACAGAATTTCATTGTACAGACTAATTTTATACAATAATAGAATGATAAGATATTAGTTCTCTAGTTAGTATGTTTACATTGCCTTGCAATGTTACATAAAAATTTATTTGGCATGATTTATGCAAACAATGTGAATGTATCAATTTTTAAAAAGCCTTGTCAAATTGTCTTCAAATCCTTCTAATATAAGTAGACTTTAGCTACAAAAGATACTATGTCAAGTATGCTTTTATTTTTATCTTACTGATTTTATGTACGTGCCTGTCACAACCAGTTTAAGGAATTTGGAATCAGTATATGAAAATAAATATTTCAAAAAAAAGTTACAGTCATTTAAAACATGAGAAAATACTCTTTTTAATCAAAGGGTATTACTGTATGAGAATTACTGTAAGACAAAACTGCAACTGACATGTAGGGCAGTTCATTAAAAACCAAAAAATGTTTTTTAAGTCAGTAACTAAAATGGTTTGTATTTAGGAATTTTCTTGTTTTTAGTAATTGAAATTTATATTATTGAAATTAAAAGAACATAATATTGAGTCTTAAAAAACTTACATCAGAATTTCTTTCCACCTTTTTTGAGCAAAAGAAATCTGAGTCATTAAATATATTATTAATTGAAGATGAACAGTAATTTACAACACAACAAACTATAGTTTTGTAGGTCCATCCATTAAAAAATATTTATTGTTCTACACATTCTTTTAACTTGAAACAATTGATTTGTGTTTCATGTATGGAACATTAATTGTTGCTGTTTCTGAGGCCACCTGGACGATCCCAGCACGCAACATGCCAAGCAACACGCTACTCGTCTTAAGGCTAAGGGATACGCCTTTCATTTTAATGAGCACCCTTAGCTTGAAAGAATGACTTTGCTCAAGTAGGACCTCGCAATTTTGAAGCAGAGACCAAGCAAAAGACCTACAGACTTGCCATGCTACCCTCTAGAAGTATTGATTGAGAACTTGGAGGACATTAGGATCACGAACATATTTTACGTGTCCCAGTAATTTTTAACGAACAGGGAAGATCTTAGATCGGCTCGGGTTCCGAACCCACAACCTTTCAGTTACGGGATCATTGCCTTTGCCGACTGAGCTACCGCAGCTCAGAACACTAGATAATAACGTTGAATACCCACTATATTTTACATTTTCTTTAGATTTGAGTAAAAACGAACATATTTTACATGCCCCAGTGATCTTTAACGAACAGGGGAGATCTTAGGTAGGCTCAGGTTCCGAACCCACAACCTTTCATTTAAGGGATCATTGCCTTTGGAAACTGAGCTACCACAGCTCAGAACACTAGATAATAACGTTGAATACCCATTATATTTTATATTTCTTTAGAATTCAGTAAAAAAATGGCATTAGGCATAAATTGTACAGTGTAGATGAATTTTACAATTTTATTAGGTATAAATACCACTAAAATTATTCATAGGTTTTTAAACCCCCTGTACAAAATATTTTAAAAATTTTACCAGAGTCAAAGAAAAATAACAAAATCTTTATTTCGTGCGAACGGTTACAGTCAAGCTAATTGCTGCTCTTTTGAGTATCAGCGTCGTTTATATTTTACATTTGGACAGCATCACTTCACTTCAGTTGAAATCTTTTCATTCTCAACACCTCCTGTATTCTTTCAAATAAAACATTTCATATACGTTCCTTACATTTGAAAATATAAATATATATGCTGTTCCTCATGTAACAGGTGTTTTTAGATTTATGATCATTTTTTCAGTAACCTTTCTCAAAGCTTCATTTTACATTATATTTTACATTAATTGTGCAAACCCTTCATTCTTAGTAAATATCAACAGTTCAAAATCGTTCTTATATTTTGCTCTTAAAAGCTCATATTTATTAAGATAAGCGTACTGTTTTACAAAATCAAATTTTGGAAGATTTAAAGTGCGGGTGTCGCCTTAAACTGTAACAGTTGTAACTTTAGTTGAAAACCACAATGTTATTTTTCGTACAATGTGATAGATAGGATGTGAAAATTTTATATGAACACTAACACAAAAAAAAAATTTCTCCTGAAAATATATTGCCACAATTTAACAGAAATTTTTATTTTATTCATCAAAATTCTTTAATATCACCATTTTGTGAAATTATAAAAAATATCTTTAATAATTTGAAAAATGTAAATTTATTTATAATAATGTACTCCTGCATGTATTAAATGGGCTTTCACATTTGTAAAATGGGTATATTGTGAAACACATTTATTGAGTAAAATATTGTATAGCGGTACTTTTAAATTTAATTTTAGAATTTAAGGTAGAAATAAAATGCAACTGGTATTTAAAAGGAAAAGTTAACCGAAAAATATATAGATCTGGATATTTTCTTTTGTGATACTTCATTTGTAAGATTATTTTAAAGAAAAAAAACATATGGAAGAGATAACTATACTACAAAATGATAAATAATATATAATTTTTAAAGACAGAACTCTAATTTGCTTTAAGAATAAGAGACTAATAAATATTAGAAATGTAAAGAACCAAGACACTTTCACCGATAATAGTATTTATTACATGCAATAAAGTTAGTTCTCCGATTTACAATCATGGAGGAAATCTAGATATAGTAGCGACATAGTACTGTTTCCATAGACCACATAGTTTAAATATACGTATGTATGCTTAGAAGCGATTATATCAAGTGAAAATATATTTTAAAGAAATTTATTATTTTCAATTATTATATTTCCAAATTCTTTAATGAACACTTTTACTTTACTATCACCGTTAGTGGAATTTTATTCTATGTAAATATATTATCCACATAAAAGATAATGATTCCTTCTACCAATAAATGCCGAACGATGGAAGAATGGTTAGGGTGATGGCCTTCGCAACTGGAGTTCGTGGGTTCGAATCCCACTATGGCATGGATGTTCGTAACCTTTCGGAATCGGCTTTAAGCAGTAGGTCCCGGTCTCATTAACCCTCGTGTTGCAAAAAGTAGACCGTAGCACTCGAAAATAAAACCAAACCAATCTACCACTAAATTTACATTACATTATAATACATTAAAAAGCCAAATAACAGCCATTAAAGTACTTCTTGAATTTTGACTATGATAACAAATTATTTATACTTAAAATTCAGTGGATCATTATATTTAAATTTTATATTCAAATATCAAATATACTAAAGTAAAAATAAAAGATGAAATAAAATGTAAGTAACATTAATAAATTCTGTTATATTTTGTAACAAAAATAATAGTAAAAGCTTATAGTAAACTAAGAAAAAGATATTCTACCTTTGAATCCGAACTCGAGAAGCGAGCGGAAATACCAGCAAATCACCAAGACACGTGATTGGTTGGCTGGAAGCACCACAGTCTAAAATTTTGCTTCACAAGAGCTAATAATACCAGAATTTGCTGATTAAGGCCTTTCTGAACGGCTACAAACATCCTTGACAGAAAAGGGATTTAAAAACACGAACACTGGTACCGCATAGCAGCGTCCTAACCATTCTGTTATCTTTCAACTCATAACACGTGTAACAACAATTTGATGATTTATAGAAATTTTGACTATTTAAAATGATATTAATATTTTCATGTATGTGGAAAATGTTCTGTATTATTAAGTAATATCTATATCTGTATGTGTGTGTGTTTTTAAAGTATTCAAAGATTAAACAGTTTCTATAATTTGTAATAGAATGGAATTTAGGAGGAATAAATAGATAAATGATCACCATTAATTACTAGTATAATTCTTCGAATATTTGTTCCTTTAAAGAATTCCATTATTTCAGAGAATTTAATAAGGTTATCATCAATTTAAATTGCTATAAAGTGTTCTAGATATTTTCCATTACCTATTAAACACACTCCGAAAAGAATGAAAGTAGTTCTAGATATTTTTTATATGACTTATTTGGAGTTGATGAAATCATTTCAATTAGTTTTATTAATTACAATCAAGATTTTAGAAGATATTCTTTCATTATAAGGGTTACTAAATGTCGAGGCATTGTGTAGCAAGTTATCCCCCCTCTGGGCTGTAATGTCAATAAGAAAGAAGAAATATTGAGAGATTTTAATGAATTATCGCTCACATTTTTAAGATGCAGTTTATAGATAATGAATGAAAATTCTTGAAAATATATAGAAACATTTCCCTTTAAGAATAGATTATATATATATATATATATATATATATATATATATATATATGCCAAGTCACAGCAATAGCAGAACACAACTCGATGGACTAGACTACTAGACTTTTACAAACTATGAATGGCAACGCGAAGAAGAGCGAGCCACAGACAGATACTGAAACAGAGCGTGTGTGTGCAGAAGAGTGAGAGTACAATAACGATTTATGATGATTTTAATCAAAAAGAATTAATGTCTATTTTATGTTTAATTGTTATGTTTTTGTGCTTTGAAATTAAATGTTCCTGTTTTGTGATTTGTGCTTGATGTTGTTTTATCACACACACAGAGACATATATATATATATATATATATATATATATATATATATATATATATATATATATATATATATATATATATATATATATATATATATATATATATATATATATATATATATATATATATATATATATATTATATATATATATATATATATATATATATGTACATATATATATATAAATATATATATATATATGTATATATATATATATTTATATATGTATATGTATATATATATATATATATATATATATATATATGTACACATATATATATATATATATATATATATATATATATATATATATATATATATATATATATATATATATATATATATATATATGTATATGTATATATATGTATATATATGTATGTATATATATATATATATATATATATATATATATATATACATATATGTATATATGTATATACATATATATATATATATATATATATATATATATATATATATATATATATATATATATATATATATATATATATATATATATATATATATATATATATATATATTATATATATATATATATATATATATATATATATATATATATATATATATATATATATATATATATATATATATATATATATATATATATATATATATATATATATATATATATATATATATATGTTTGTATACAGGATGTCCCAAAACGAGCGCATAAACTGTGCACAGCTAGATTCCTGATTGGGAGTACATAAAAACTGCCCAAAGAAGCGTTCCTGTACGATCCATAGTTTACGAGAAAAATACGAAAAACAAAGAATGACGTGACTGCCGGTAGAAGAAAAAACACTTTATTGGACATATCAACAACAGCATTTGCATATTTTTCCAAACGATAATGATTAAAACGTTCCCTTTGCATATCGCGTCACGCATGCGCGAGAGCCATGGAATGACGTTAAGCAGCCGATAAACTGATATTTAAAAGGCCGCATTATGCAGCTACTGATAGTCTTCGTATGGTGGCCATGTATTCTGTTAGTGACTAATGTGACATGTAGCTGATGTACGGCCGATGTAATGGAAATGCCTTACAAACTGTTAGTGAGTATGCCCATCAATATCCGTCCAGCCGTCCTCTGGATGTCAACGTTATCCATAGGCTGGACGACAGACTGCGAAATAAGGGAAGTGTCTTGCGAACAACGAATCTTCACGATATTGAAAGACCGCTCAGCGGCGTAACGGTAGCACAGGCGGATGCAATACTGCAGCGGGTAGAAGAGACGCCCCAGGTAAGTACACGCGTATTACCCCTTGATATGACTTCGAGTAAAATTACTGTTCACAGACTTTTACGGTCTGAGAAGCTACACCCATTTTGGTACACAACCATGCAAGGTCTTAAACCAGATGACTTTCAGAAACAGGTGGCCTTCTGTAAATGGCTGTAATAGCAATAGAACATAGATAATGGTTTCATTGCACATATCCAGTGGACTGATGAATCATGTTTCACTCGTGATGGGGTATTCAACCATCACAACAGCCATATGTGACCTACAAGCAATGGGTCAAAATTTCAACCAGTTTGGTCAATGCAGAACACATGAATGGTCATTTAGCATCTTGCGTATATATGGCCATATGTCCACTATGTCCACGATAGAGTAATGACACATTTTGCATTCTTGATTTAATTAAAGGGGTCTTCTTCACTGACAGAATTTTTGGCATTCAGCTTCGATCACCGCTATTTCATACACATACTCTTCTAAACTAATTACTGCTTTGAATATTTCGAGGACAGAAAACTTGTTAAAGCTTCTAGAGGTAAAAGAAAGATATAGTGAAAGCAATATTACATCACAAAACACTAACTTCAATTCAATCTGGTGATACAAATCGCATTTTGGTTTTATCTTTATTTGTTGGTGAATAATTTTATTTAAATTTTTTTCTCACATTTGAATTCTTCGGTATATCTCTATATAAAAATATTGAAAAATATATTGTTTCATATTTGGAAATAAATCCTTTTCATCATGGAAAGCTAGATTTCAAGAAAATATATTTTAAATTTTTGCATTATTCTATTAATTGGGCTTTTCTATTCCTAAATCCTTAAATTCAATTCCAATTACTGGCATGGATATTCGTAGGGATTCGTAGGGATATTTATTAAGGATTGCAGATCCCAGTCATTATTAGACCTTCTTTAGCAAAAGCCTCCAGTAGAGCTCTAAATCAAACCAAACAGTGATTTCCAGACTCTTTGTTCACGTGTCTGTTTGTATCCGTTGGGAAAACAGTCGTAGGTAGTAGATCTCTACTTTATTAACTTTTGTAAACCAAAATATAATTCATAGGAGCATCGTTCATATTTTATTATAAAATAGCCATCCCTTTCGCAGCTCCCAGTCTGCTTTTACATAATCCATAATGTAATGTGTGTTTTTGAAAATACTTTACATGTCATGTATTTTCACTGCAGACAAATTAAAGATTATTAAATTAAGATTGAAGTATTTATTGTTAGTTATTAGATGGGCAAACGGTATTTCTTTTCCTGGATCGTGAAATGACTATATTGTATACACTTTAAAAATTTAGTGATATGATTCATAAATTTTTTAAAAACGGTTAATTGAAAGAAATTTTTCTGTAAGACTGTACATGTATTTTGATAATATAATTGTTCATTATGAAGAAAATGTAGAAGCAACACGTGACGTATTGCCCAAACGGTAATTATAAAAAAACTAACATAAATTTTGAGATCAAATACACTGAGAAGTTGATCCTAGAACTATTAATAAGAAATTAAAAGAACTTTCTAGTAGATTTCACGGGTTGCGCATCCAGAGGCAACAACTTGTTTCATTTTATTTAGCTTGTCATGCGTTTAGACACTTTATTGCTTGGTACACGAAAAAATCTTTTCATCTGACTTTATTGCGCTTTTAATCAGACGAGTCAGGTCCAAGAATTGTCTCTTATTTTACACCATTATAAATTAATTTACAAGTTAACATGCAATTTAAAATAAACTGTAATTTATGAGTTAAAATATCCAATTTTATGCAGTTTAAGAATGCATTTAGTCATACAAAAGACCAAGTAATCTGGCGTAATAGTATTTAATCTACAAATAGAAAGACATCATATTTAAACACATTGATTTTATTAATTTAGTTAAAAGCATTTTAGATAAATGAACATTTGAATGGTTTATTGAAAGTACATAGTTTAATTTAAATTATTCTTTCGGACACTCTTAAATGAGTATAAATAAAAGGGTTGAATCTATATGCGGTAGTGATATATAGTATTTTTAGCTATAATTCCCTTTTTTGTCTAGTCGTCTATTCTCGTAAACATCTCATGTCTGTATGGAAGTTCTTTATATATACATATATAATGTATGGGAAGTAGACATTTCAAAGAATATAGAGCTCGAGGAAAAGTATTATATACGTAACTCAGCAGATAGTTCGTGCGGAATAAAATAAAGTTTCTGCTGCAAGGAATATTGCTTGAAGGAGAATCAGGCCCAATCAGCAGATCTTATATAGTAGGTGTGTGGGCACTTTACATCCATCCATAAATGCATGATAGGTATATAAATTTGAAACTTGGAATCTCCAATAGCTCGGGGGTTTAACAGTTATCTTCGTCCCAAATAAAATTTTCCTTGGCTTCACCGAACAAAATATAGTTTGAATCTGAATTAAAGTCCTGTGATCAGCAGTTTTATATGCATGTTTAGTACAATGGTTTCCAGACTTTTAAACTTTGAGACTGTAATGGTATACAATGGCTAATCGTATAATTGATTAATATTAATAAGCTTATATATGATTATTAAAGTAAATTAAAATATTTACAAAATATATATTGGCAAGTATTACGTACCAATGACTTATACCAGATCATGCTGAGATAACACAAAGAGTTAAGACACCAGATACAAATGAGGGAAGGCTTACCGTTTTGCAGACTTTTTTATTTACAAATTTAAGCTTTCACAATCTGATGACGCACATAAAATATATTTAATCTCAATATGGAGACGCCGTATACCGTTTAAATAATGAATCAACCCCCGCTGATGACGCTATCTTCAGATGGACAAAAAAGTTGAGCGTTCCCTGCCTCTGCTGAAGTTCTCTTCGCTTCGTCTTTCCTCCGAAGGGGCCTTCAAATCTGCTGAGCAAAAAATCCAAAAACTGCTGTTGCCAAGGCCAAAAACGACTGACCCGCGTTAGCCACCCCTCTTGTCCAATGGGGTCCAAGGGGTTGTCACTGACATCGCCCTCGTCCCTCGGTCAGTCTCCAGCGCTGGCGTTGTCCAGCAGTGTAACTCATTGTTACAGCAAACTAGAGATAATTCACACAAATATAAACATACAATGATATTCGCAAATTTGCCACTGAAACCTTTTATTTTGAAAGTATCTCAAAAATCTTTATTTGATTCGTTATAAGTAAAAACATCTCTATTGAATTCCTTTCAAAACTTCTTTAAACTTATTATTAAAGAACTATCATTGTTTGACGACGTGACAGTATAATTTTCAATTATCTTCCAGCATCTTCATATACCATAACTTTATATTATTTTTAACTTAAAGACATTATATAACTTTAAGAATGCGTTTAATCATACAAAAGAGCAGCTAAGTTGACACTATCCTACGTAATCTATATGAAGAAAAGCAACATTTATAAGCATAGTCAATTTATTATTTTGCTCTGAAGCGTTTTAGATAAGAGCCCCGTTAGATCAGTGTCGAGCCCCCTTTACAAAGATATTGATCTCAGAACCTATGTATTCATTATAGGCGGCTCAGTATTGTAAAATATGTTAAGGATTTCAGTGTCCTATACTAAGGCTAATAGATAAGGCTAGATGAGGCAGGCAGACCAAAATTTAAGATAAGATATTTGGCTTGGATAGGTTTCTAAATTTCGAAGACAAAGTAGGGATGATGTTACTCAAGTCCATAGGATTTCCTAAGCTGCACGTACTACTCAAGTAATGCTAAATTTGTAACAGCTTTGCAGTTGAATTTGGTATAAAGATATTTGTTTTGGTTGCCAAGAGTATTGAAAAAAGAATTTTTTAGATAAACACATATTTGGATGACTTATTTGTTTGGTACTACGGCCAACTGTTTTGCTACAAGAGGGCTAACTGGGATTTGCATGTTAAAAACCGATTATATGAACATCCCTACCATAAGTGGGTTTCCAACTTGTAAACTCCCAAAATGAAGAGTAGAGCGTACCATTTGGCTATCATTCGGTGTGGATGGTTATTGAAAAGGCGACAACTGAACTTGAAATGGTACTTTTGGTTTTTAAAAATCTATATGTGGCAAAGCTATGGTATTGATTTTTTAATTATAACTTTACTTTTCTGTCTTACTGTCTATCCTCGTAAACATCGCATGAGCAGTCACACTAGAAGGAAGTAGAATCGTTATTTCATTGATTAATTTTGATTAATTTACACATTATCGTATAAATTTCCTGAGTTAAAATGTTAAAAGAATATAGCCTGAACAAGGAGAGAGAAATAAACAGCATTCAACTTACCACGTCATTCACAAATTTGGCTCTGACTCATTTTATTGGGAAGTGATCAATTCAAAAACCTTTTTTATGGATTGGTTATAATTAAGTACATCTCCATTAAATTCATTTAAAAAATATTTGTATGAATATACAATTTAAAAACTGTTCCTGTTTAACTATGCAATAATATAATTTTCAATGTCCTTGCAACATCTTCATAAAATAGCTAAAAAAAGACGACACAGAAATTATACTCAGAAGCTGCGAGATTGCCCCGTTTTGTCTTCACCACACAATCTGGTTTACCTGGTGTTGCCAAACTGCACGTATTGGTGAGTGAAACAAATTATCGAATGACTCCTGTACATTTAATAAAAATTCTGTAAGTTCTTCATTAAGTAATAAAATTGATTTCCTGGATTTTTAATTTAAAATGATTTGTTCCTTGGTTTGATTTGGTCTGTAACGTACGGATTGTTTTTTGCTACTCGACAGGTACACTCAAACCTGTTTTTGTGAGGTCTTTTTTAGGCGATTTTTTTTTGTGCGGTAAATAAAAATTTCAATCAAATTGAACATAATTGGCGAAGTTATCGAAGTTATCAATAATGACATCGGAGATGGGTTTAATAGTTTTAGTGAAAATGATCTTGTCGAAATGATTCAGGATGAAAGGGAAGATGAAATTATAAATTATGTAACAGATGTTACTGATGGGCAAGAAGAACCCGATCCTATGACAGTAGATAATATCTATGCAGGACTCCAACTCTGTAATAAATTAAAATGTCATTTTCTTGCATTCGATGCCAATTCTGAAAGAACTTCAAAATTCCAAAAGGAGCTTCAGTCGTGCATATCTGGCTACCGGGACATATACAAGCGTCTAGTGAAACAACAGTCGTCGCAAAAACTAATCACTGACTATATGGTACCTGAAAAAAAGTCAACTCTAAACGAGTGCGAGATAGTATCTTCAAGTGACGAAAGCGATTTTGAACCAGTTTATCACAGGAAAGTTCGCGTATTGTCAGACTGCGAAGGATAATGTTTATACGTTTTGAAAAGTTTTGTATGTGTAAAATAATCACATAATATGTAAATAAAATATTTAAAAATGTTCGCAAGTGTATTTTTTAAATCAGATTCCAAAACGTTTGGCGAAATTCCAGGTATGTACTAGTTATTTCGTAAGGTTTTGAGTTATTTTAAACGTGAGACTTTTTTATGCGGTCCCTATTCACCGCATAAAAAAATTTTTAATTGTGTTCCGAAAACTATATTTTATAGCTATTCGTGAAGTTTTGTGCAATTTTTTTTATGCGGTCCCTATCCACCGCACAAAAACAGGTTTGAGTGTAATGAAACCTATACATTTGTCTGATAAATACAGCAGAAGTTCAATTCCATTTTAGTTATAAACCCATTTTGTTTAGTATTATTATGTACCTTTTGCTTAAATGAAATTAGAAGAGATTATTATAAGTTTTAAAAATTCTAAAACTAAAAACCTAAAGCAATGTTTTACCTTATTAAGAACAGAACAGTGATATTTTAAAAAAAATTTACGTATTCTATTTGCATTATATTACCTTTACATTATATTGTCATGCTATTTACATTATATTTATTACATTATATCTACTATTGCAATATACATTAGGTAGATATAATGTAATCCACCTGTCACGTAGAATTGTAGCCCCTACTGTTTCTACTTGCCTGGGATAATGAGCAATGAGAAGCCTAAATAACTAGACCATTGAAGTAAACAGTCGTTCACACTGAAACATCCCCTAAATAACTGAAACTTTATTTTAGAGCTATGAAATAGACATGCTACTCTATGGCAAATGATATAATGATCATGAAACACGTGGGAATTATAGGGTTGGACACCACAGCGAGCAACGCACAGAATTTTCCTAAGAAAAGAAGGCAAATTAATCAGCGAATTTAACAGTAAAAAGGGACTTAAATCAAGAGAAAAACTGAGCCATTTGCCAGTGACAGGTTGAAAATATGGTGAGTAGACAGAAAACTTGCATCTATTTGAGTCTATTACAGCTAAAGAAAGTTAAGTAGAACTCAGAAAATGAAAATTAGATCTAAAAGATTTTTTGTTTAAGTATAATAAATTTATTATATTTACAAAAATTTATATTATTTTTTTTTTAACTTTTAAAAAATGTTAAAAATTATAAGAATATCTACAGAAAGCTTTGGCAAATTGAATAACGGAGGCTTTCGGTGAGAAATATATTCATTGGTTGCATATACATATAAACAAATAATCATTATGAAATGTTAAATACATAAACAGTTATGAAATGTCACTGATATTTAAAAAAATGCAAGTATTACATTTATTTTATTTATTAATTTAGTCTTTTTATTTATTTTTATTTATTTAGTATTTGGTGTAGCTAGCATGTACATTAATTAAGAATATTATGTCATAAATGTTTTATTATGATATAGGAAACACTGTTCACTAAAAAGCTAACTTTCTTGAATCATTTTGAAATTTATAGGTATAGATCTTTTTAATAGGCTTATAATAGGTATAGGTATATAACTTCAATATATAGCTTACCTGAATTACTTTCAAAATTTGAAATTTATAGAAAGCAAATATTCACACATCACATTAATAGATGCTTTCAATCTTCAAGCTTTTACGTAAATAACACCCAATATAAAAACCATTACGCTAAATATCATCAAAAGTTTCCAATTTCAAACACATTCTTCCTGTGTTTAGACAGTAAATGAAAACATTAAAAGCAGAATTTAATCTCTTAAAGCATAAACGGCAGAAATAAAGATCAAAGAAACGTGTGCTTCTCTGGGGAAATCTTCATGGAGAAAAGGTACAAATTCCAGTATTACCATAAAATAGAACAATTTTGCTATTTTGTTATTCTGTTCTCTTGGTCTGTTTCGCCTGTGATTCTTTTAATGGCTTAATGGTCCGTACTGAAAGGCACATTCTTTTTGACAACATCTATGAAAATGCATTCCTATCGTGATAGAAAATTCCCTTTAACATATTTGCATTTATATCAAATGGTGTGTTTAGCAGTTCAGTAGACTCAAACGAAAGGCACTTTTAAAACTTTCCACCACCCCAAAACAATTTCCGAATCTATATAGTATTTATTATAAGCGTATGCAATTACAGTAGCATTTTATTAAATAATAAAAACAATGTTGTAAGTATATATGATTTTAAAAGATGAGATAAGA
>CM063498.1:106533405-106550905 GCA_032207245.1 Pardosa pseudoannulata | reverse complement strand
CCGCTTTCTTCTTGACCCCATGTTTGGCAATGATTCACCCATTCCTGCCAACATTGTCTAATAGTGGCAACGGTCCTGCCCAAATGTAGACCGATTCACCGATTAGACCAACCAGCTTCTTTGTGCCGAATTATACGTCTTCTCTCAAATGCTGACATCTGCGCATATCATTCGCGTACCTTTATGTGATGCCTAGTTACTGTCTACCTGAATAGATGAAATGAAATTCGCAAAGAATTTATGACATGGAATTGAAATTTCTCCTCTTAAATATCCTGCCAGTGTCCCAGAGAAGATGCACTGAAGCAACACACGTTCATTCATTGGCAGCCTAACTTTAAAATTTTGCCTTTTCCATTGAAACCTGTATGCATATCAATTACTATACAATTTGCATTACATTTTCCGGGTGAGTCATGTTTTTTTTTCATTTAAGAGTGTATCTAAAGCAATGTGTACAATGTCTCAATAAATTGTTTTAAAATATCATTTTAGTTTAAGGTTTACATTTATAAAACAAATTATGCTATCAAAGCTAACACAAATTTAAGAAAGTTAAACAAAGTAATGTCAGAAAAAGTTCTTTGGAATGCTATACATGTATAGTCATCCAAGGAATTAATTATATTTAAACCAACAAACCTGCGTTAAACTCTTTTTTCCAATTCATGGAGAGCCTCCATGATTTTGTGATATTATTCTTCCTTCATATAAATATGTAATACTATACGTATATAGAATTCTATTCGAGTTAAAGTAACAAATATAATTTTAAAAATAATAAAATTTTGGAGTTGGTACAAACCTGCAGCATTATTGACAGATTTTCAAAACCTGTTTATAAAAGGGGTATACAATTATGTGACATGCACACAAAACCATTTTCTGTATTCACTATTCAAATACTGCATTTGATCAAAAGATCTAGTATATTCATTTTACATTTTCAAACAAATTTTAATTATGTATTCTCTTATGTATTAAATAATAATTCAAAGTTTACATGTAACATATTATGTAAAAGTATTAAGTTTTACTTAACATTTTATGCAAACATTTGAAAATATTTATCTGTGCCTAATTTAGTTTATTAACAATAATGACACTTTCGTATCATTCATTTGTCATTAGAATGTTCTAATTGGTTACTTACATAACATAATTACAAATATTTATTCTTAAAATATTTATAATATTTCGTCTCCAATGTTTAAAGGTAAGTCGTTTAGGAAATATATTTCATCTTTTGTAAGAAAACAACATTTAACGCATCTAATGATATTGTATCATTTTACATTTACATTTTATATTTTATCTATAATACATTAATGAAAAGTAATTTTTTTCTTAGTGTCGTGTAGTCCTCGTTTATATTTGAGTATCAACCTGTGATCAAATGTATAGTTGTGATTTTATTTTGATTGCGTTGTGTAAAATATTTTTGTAATAAATTTAATCACAGGTTCTGAGAGACTACTGATATAAATATGGAGATAAACTAAAAGCTAAATTAACAGCATCCGAAACTAGTTTAATATAAAAAAAGTGAATTTATTATAATATATATGCATCTATGTACATACAAAACTGATGCTAATTTTCATAAATTAAGCTTTGTCAACATCTTCTAAATTAGTTCTGACAAATTTTTAATACTTAAGTAATTTTGTAAAAAGAGGACCTAATCTCAATTTCAAAAATATATGTAAAAGGGGGTACCTGTGGGGAGTAAAGATGGTGTGCCCGGAAAACTGCTGGTTGATGGATATCTATGGATATTTCGTCCGTCTGGACCGGGGTTTCCTCCTGAGTGTTTGGGGGTGCGTCCGTGCTATTTGATGTAGGAACACTTCCCGTCGGACTTGGCTTGATTCTCGAAATCATTCCGTCGGACTTCTCTCCTCGTCTGGACTACACCTTTTGTCGGACTCTCTCCTAGACTAGACTATCGAACACCTTCTGTCGGACTCCTCTCTTCGTCTAGACTATCGAACACTTTCTGTCGGACTCTCTCCTCGTCTCAACTCTCGAACACACCTTCTGTCGGACTCTCCTCTAGTCTCGACTATCGAACACCTTCTTTTTTGGGACTCCGCACATCCACTCAATTTTTAGATTTTTTATATTTATTTATTTCAACCTTGCCCCCTCTTCCTTCCCATCGTCCAATCGGGATAGTTGTAAGAATCTCATTGGTCTGCTCAAACCCCGCCTTGAGACCGCCAACGTGAAAAACCTTATCCCTTCTAATTGGGCACTGTCCCTTAGGGACTCATAAATACTCCACAAAGGTACATTCTTATTTAATGTCAAGTACGGAGACGGGATTCTAATCTGGGACTGGGATCAGAACCCCGCCCGAGACCACCGTACAAGACAACAATATCCGTTGAATATAAATTTATGGTCCTCTGTCTTGTTACAAAGATGTGATGAGGTCAGATTTAGATCCCGAACATTTTACTTCTTGTATGAAAGAATCAATTATATAACAGATCTAAATCGCCTCATCACACATAGTATAATAATTCATGTCAAAATATATTTTGGTATTTTGGATTTATAATCACACTTACTACAAAAATATATCTATACTGATGTAATAGAGATAAATTTTACAATGCAAATTTTAGTTTGATTTTTTTTATCAGATTCATAATTAAATATTATCACAATTCATCGCGTTTATTACATGATGCCTCAACTAAAAATTAATATATTTTTTTAAAAAGTCGTTTAGAGTATAAAACTGTCTTTAATATAATTTATTTCTCGAATTAAATTTTGAAATTAAATATAATGAGTGTATTTTACTACGTATTGTTTGCCACAGAAAATCCTTTCTGTTGTATTTTTGTCAAAATTCTAATATAGGTTCATACTGAATACCTGAATTGAAAACAGTTTCAAAACACTTTAAATAATAAAAAATATGACCTAGATGTCATATAAATTCCTTATATGTCTATTAATTATAAACGCTTTCTTTCGGAACAACATTTTATCATATTTAATTTGAATAAAAAATACAATCCTCCAATTCTTGAATAAAGTGAACACTTTCGTGTTAAAATATTAGTTTTTAATAGTATAAAACATTTATATAATAATAATCTAACAAAGAATAAAATTTATGCCACAAATACACTGAACAGTGCCAAAACATTATGACCACCCCTACATTTTGCAATGAACTCGCCTGGATGACGTGGAAAGCACGTGGTCAGGTGGAAGTAGTTTATAACTGCTGCTGGAGCGTCTGAAGAATCATTCTTTCACTTACTTCTGTGTGTGATGGGAAAGGCTGCGGATATAAGCCATTTTGATAGAGGGCAGATTGTAATGGCTCGAAGGCTCGGAACAAGTATTTAGGAAATTGAACGAGTCGTGGTTTGTTCGCGATCTACAGTTGTTAGTACTCATATAAAGTGGATGAATGGCGGTGAAACCAGCAGCAGACGACATTGTGTTGGACGTCCACACGCTATCACAGAAAAAGTCGTCGGAGACTGTCTCGCATGTTGTCGTAGAACCGGAGGCAGGCAATGGCTCAGCTGACAACCCAACACAATGCAGGGCGAAGAAGAATAGTATCGGAGCAAACTGTTCATTAAACACTGTTGATATGGAGCTACGCAGCAAACGTTCCACTCGTGTGCCTTTGATGACCAAGCGTCATCGCCAACTGCGCCTACGCTGGCTCCGGGAACATCGCGGCTGGTTCATGGATCAGTGGGAGAGAGTTGCCTGGTCAGATGAATCACGGTTTGTCATTCACCACGCCGATGGCCGTGTCAGGATACACCGTCTTCCAGGCGAACAGTTGCTCCCTCAATGTACAGTAGGTCATACATAGGCCGGTGGTGGCGATTATTGTGCTTTGGGGGACGTTCTTTGGGACCCGTGATTGTGGTACAGCAGACCATGAATGCTACAGGGGATCAAGGCTAAAACTTTGTTGGAGTGGTTCCTGGTACATGAGGCTGAATTCCAGTTAATGTCCTGGCCGCCTAACTCACCGGATCTCAATCCGTTAGAACACATTTAGGATGTTATGCTCAGAGTTCAAATAATACCAATTTGTAATATCTCGGATTTGCGTAACCTTTGCTTAAAAATCTGGTACAATCTGTCTCCGGCCATCTACCAAGGACTTGTGGCATCCATGTCAAGGCGGGTTGAAGCTGTGCTGAGCTCCAAAGGTGGGCCAACTAGTTATTGACAGGTGGTCATAATGTTTTGGCTCTTGAGTGTAAAAGTATATCTTGAGTGTAAAAGAGAAAATCGTCTCCCTGATTTGTGACATTTTCACAATTTATAATAGTACAAATATATGATTATCAAAATTATTTAAACAAAATTGTAACATAAAGCGAATAACTTTAGTGTAGAAGAGTCAACTGTTTTTCCAGTGTGTGAGAATTGGAGACATCAGGGTTACAGAGTCAGAAGCTTGGTCTGTAACCTATCATAAATAATTCCCCACAATCACATAAAAATTTAAAAACTATCACTTATTCCGTTCCTTTGACTCCCCTGCACCATCATAAAATCTATATACAGACTCAATATATAAACAACTAAACAATGAAAAGATAATATGCAATGAATATAAACAAAAACAAAATAACACATGCAATTGAAGGTTTACAATAAACAAATATTTAAGAAAGTTTATCATTATGAAATTCAATATTTTTCCTAAGCAAAACTTAACTCAAATTGTTCAAATTATTCTTTATTAAAATTTTACTGAAAAAAAAATTATAGAAGGAAAATAGCTGTTCTATGTGGTGACCAACGTGAAAAAGTTTTAGTGACTACGAGGGTGCTCACAAAAAACGATAAAAGGTTCATCCCTCTGTGAGAGGCAACTACCTATTGCTTTTGTGACAGGGCTCTCCGACATTATGATATTTGTGAACAACAATTTAAAACCTTCTATTTTCTACCAAAGATCAGAGGTATGCGGGTAACAGTTTCCCACATCGTGATCCGCTACAAACGTTACTCATCTTCAGTGTGAAAAACGGAAACAAAACTTCAAAGAAAATCTCAGATAGTGGAAATGGATTGCCTTGAAGGCGATGACGGGATGACCTTTCATGACCTAGAGAAAACTGAAGAGAAAAAACGACAAAGGACTCGCCTAAGCTATCCCTTGATTTAACAGCAATAGTGCTTGCTCACCCGGTTACAATTGGTAGAGTTTTAACTTTTGCTATATTGAAAAAAATTACATTATTTTTATATGTATTGCATATTGCAGTGAAATATGTAGGTGCAAAACAAGATAATAAAAACGTCTTAAATATAACACATGGATATATAACAGCTAATAGTTTATGAGATATGCAGATACAATAATAATCCAACAATAACTAGAATTGTATGAAATATTGGAAAGTATATATTAATTTATCACTAAGACTTTTCAAGTACAAACATCTGGGTGCTTTCTGTAGAATGCATATTGCAGTAAAATATAGAAATGCACATCTAGAAATTTAAAAAAAAGTCCTAAATATAACACATTAATATACTATGGCTAATAATTTTTGAGATATATTTGGCAGTATTAAGACCCGTAATACTAAGTTTTTTTTATTGTACAAACTCTGTATTGAAATAAAAGGGTAAAGCTTAAATAAATGTTGTAATAATCTTTCATCTAATCTTTTTTGAACTATGCTCAAATGTTTAATTCCTGAATGCACTGGGGTGTTACTTTATAAGCTTTAAATGATGAAATACCTTTTAAATAAATCTTTTAAAATATCTTTAAAATAAATCCTAATATATTTTAAAATAAATGTTTCCTTGTTCTTTATGTAAGTATTGAAAATGGTAAAAAATGACAAAAATATTTAAAAGATAAACTTTTAAAAAATCATGAAATCCCTTATTACACAAAGAAAACTAATTTCGAATAAATTCTGAAAATGTTTACTACAAATATGATAATAATCGTATGATCCCTTAATTTTTTTTAAATGTTTTAAATCAGTACATTAACACATTATTGACTAGAGTCTGTTTTTATGAAGAGTTAAAATTTTTTTGTAAAAGTTTTATATTTTCTTAGAATTAGTTTTCCTGTTCAAAGGAAAGTAGATGGTAAACTTATCACTTTCTTACAAATTCTCCTGTCTGATTTTATTTATAATTATATCGTTTGGATCGGTGTTTTATAAAAACAAAATTCGGTTCTCGGGCAGTAATTTATTTTTCGGCTGGTACTTTAACTAAAATTAAGAGTAATATCTAAATTTAACATAAAAAATTCTTTTAATGTGTTTACATGTACAAGAAAATATATCTAATATGATATTTTTATACATGACATAATATTTAAAATTTCAAGTATCCATTAATATAGGCAAGCTCTACTATATACAATTACTGAAAATGTTTAAAATTTCGTGTATTCACAGGATTCTACATTTCCATAGAGTTTAGATATTCACCAATATACATTCGGAAGAAATCGCTTGGGAATTAATGGATTAATATCTGAAGTGTTACATAAAGAACGCACACTTTGCAGCATGTACTTTCATTCAGCTTATAAACAAGCTTTAAATTTACTCTCCCTTCGTCTATTAATTTATTATTTAAACGTGGCTGGTTAATTTAAAAGATAGTTTTGTACACTGGTGCTATTTGTTATATGCTGTTTTGCTATTGTTATTTGCTATTTGTCCTAAATAAATTGGAAATATCTCAATAATTTGAATTACATTCCGAATAAAAAATGATCTCTTTTTCTTATTCTAAAACGGCAGGTTCACCTACAAAAATTCTGATATCTTGTCAATACAAAAAATCAAACACTTCTGACTTTCTTTGACAAAGCATACTGTATCTTCATAGAGCTCTGTCAAGTACTTTTCCTCTTGTCTCCAATCAAAGAATCGGGAATTTCCAATCGAGTTTCCCGTATACTCATAGAAATTACATGTTCTTAATTTAAAATAAACAAATAAATACTATAATATAAATAATAACTGTCTTTTATCTACGCTAACAAGGTACCTTATAATCTTACTAGCATATAGCCCGTCATATTGTCACAAAGATTCGAATGAACGCACCTTTTAACTTAACAAACAAATTTATTGAAGCTAAGTAGTAACTCGCAACTTTTCAAGATCGAGAAGTTGCTTACAACTAGTGGGTATCAGCTTTTATACCCGAAAAGAATATTCGAGAAATAACTAATTTACGTATTAAAGAAAGATCTAGAATGTTCGAGAACATAAGGAAACAATAAATAACATTTTTAAATTAAAAATCCCTAATTTGGATAAACCGCCAAGGCAAGCATCGAACCCACAATCTTCGGGTCTGGATCGTGTGCTTTGACCATTCGGCCACTGAGCTAGTTAACTACGTTTCTTTATGTGGCAATATGACGGGATCAGTAAAATTTTTAATTTTCCTGAATTGTAAACTGCTTTATGAGGCTGGTAAAAATATGGTTTGTTTTTTGGCTGACAATTATCTGGTACACTCTCAATAATTTGTTTATCTTCATACTCCTCTAAACTCTCCCGATTCTGTGAATATAATTTAAAATCACGTTAAAGTAATTTAGAAAGATAATTCAAAATTTTTTATGTACTTCGAAATTATCGTTAAGTTTTTCCCAATTGTTTTGCCATAGTAATTAATGGAAGAAAAGAATGAAACTAACATTTCCACTACACCCTGAAGATAGATAGAATTTCTTTTTAACACCGATGATAAAATTTTCATTACAACAAAAAATAATCGATGATTAAATTAAAAAAAAATTTCACATATGTACCTAATTTATTATTTAAGACAAATATAAAAGAAAATTATTTACGTAATATCTAAATTTAGTGATAAAACGTATCTAAATATTGCAGATGACATTTAGATAATTTAAAATAAAAAGTTATTAAATCATTAATGACTATAGGAATGACGTCATAATGGTAGAAAAATGTTATTTTTACCTACTTATTATGTGACAAATTCATAAATTTAAACGTCTGCTCTTAACGGGGGAAATAGGGATTGAAATAATGGTATTAAATGCTAGAAAATGGTAGAAGGGGTGGATTTCGAACGTTGCTAACCCTAACTCATCAAAAATTCAATATAGATGCCTCTATCCATTTCAGGTCCAACCGCATCATAAATTCGAGGACAGGAGGACAAATAATTTAGGTTATTATTATATAGGAGATATAATAGGGGATATAAGTAGCCACTCAGTAATAAGAACTAACAGCTAAACAGCTATTGATATTTAAAGTAGGTAACCTATAGAAATTGATATATAAATAGGCTATATATAAAGTGCTTATTCAAAAATATAGTTTCTGTAAGTCAAAACGGACTGAAGTTATAGTGTTCACTCACACACATGTGTACACACACAGAATTGTAATAAATAATAATTTTCGGAATGGTATTTACTTAACCTGCAGTATAGAAGTATTTGCTACAGCTCTCACGAAATTTATTTTGTAAATAAAAGTTTTAAAAGGTTTTTTTTAAATATCTGTCTCTAGTTATTAGATCTATAAAATAAATTAAAAATATTAAAAAATCTGAAGTTTTAGTGGTACAAAATAATAAAAAACTCCTTTCTCTTGTAAAACTGACTGATGGACGTACCTACATGAATTCTAATTTCATTCACATAAGTTAATATATTTCCTGCCTCATTTATCAAAGAATAACGTTATGTTCTTTCGCATCTTGGTCTTTTAAATTCTTAAATATAAAATTATCTTAAACCCTCATCGTGTAGGAAGGAAGAGACAGTTTGCTAAAATATCAAAATATTTCTTCTTCAAATAGATACAGAGATTTGCAAAAGGATGGAAAAAAGTAAAACTTTTTTTAGTTTATAGATAACTTTTAAAACAGTATGGTATATTTATGAAAGAAATTTAAATGCAAAAAAATTAAAATTTACTTTGACAATATATTCGGAATTGAGTACGCATGTCCACTGATTTATCAAAATTATCGATATGCAGGTAAACAAAAGTTTCATAACAGGGATAATTTTCAACTCGCAAAATGCCAATGTATTTTTTATGCACTGAAAAATAAGAAAATATTTTAATCTGGTATAGTTTTAGTTGTGTAACTTTTTCAAATACATTTTCATCTGTACACCCATTTTTCATAGTAGCTAGAAAATCGAGCTTCCGAAGGTAAGCTTTGGTTCAATTCCTGAATGAAACTTGGATCTTCTGTGCCGTTCTATTAGATGTTCCCACAATGAAAAGATAAACAAAATTGTGGTATGTAGTCAATACTAAAGACAAGTGTTTCTGCATTAGAAAAGAGAAGAAAGAAAAATCGTCTCGGAAATAGGAAATTTGATTTATTTTCTCCACTTATTGAAAAAAGCAGGTGCAAGTGGGACGGAATAAAATAACAAATTTTCGTAAGGGGAGTGCGTGATGTGGTTAGCCGAGTATACATATTTTATTTTCGTAAAAAAAAAAGTTTCAAACAATGTTTTAAAAGTGCAGGAGAGCAGAAATAGTACAATAAATTCAAGAGAATTAAAAGTTCAACGAATCTGCCTAGATTTTCTAGCTTGATGAAGCCCAGTGGCTTTAGAGTAGCGCTTCGCACTCCCACGACAGGTTCGATCCCCGGGATGGGCAAGGTTGACTCAGCCTTTCAACCCTTCAGTGGGTAGACGAAAGAGGACTAAACGTGCTCGTGAACTAAACACTAGGTGTTTCGCGTAAGATTGACCACCTAACTGGAATATTTGATTCGCAGCCAAGGGCCCTTGGTCACTTAAGCGAAGATTGGCACCGTAGGCCCTGGACCCCTAGGGGCTGTTGCACCGGGGAGTTTATTTTACTTTTGCTATCTTTAGTTTAACTAGAGACAATGTTATTAATTTTGTTGAGGGAAGCGTACCACATAGTCCACAAATATCAATAGTAAGACGGTCTCTGGTATTAGCAGTATCTAAGATAATGCGGAATAAAATTGAAGCAAAATTACAAAAACTGAAAATTGGGCATGCACTGATACAAAGAGACATTGTCATTAGATTATATAAATGTCGAATAGAGAGGTGGGGAGAATACCCGCATGAACGTAACAGCCCATAAGTTGATGCCTGGTGTGGTGAGTCAATAGTCCATTTAACTGGACCATTTTTTTAAAGACATAACAGTAACTAGTAACATGTTACATACATTTCTAGGGACACAGTTGATGATACTGGAGATCTATGATGCACATATGTAGCAAGTAGTTGCTCACCTCATTTCTCGTGTCAAGAGCAGGATTTTCTTGATATGCTATTTGTCACTGTTGAATTGAGATTAGAGGATAAACATCTAGATCTCCAAGAACCCCAAACCATATACCTTACGACTATTGGCTGTGCAGTCATTTTCAGACACAAATTTATGCTGACAAAACTACAGTTATTGAAATTACAAATCATAAGATCTTTCACAGAAACAGATCTGATGAACACGATCATAATGCTATTCTTGGTTTTCTACAAAACTAAATTGCTTAGAAATTTATACTACACACTGGATTGTTTGGACGTTAAAAAGTGACTATACATTAAAGATTCCAAGGTTTTTCTGTTATAAAAACATAATAATATAGGAGCAATAAGTGTATTTATTTCATGGCGGTAACTCGAATGAGCTACCGCAATAAAATATTTTTATAATTAAAACAATTACTGGCGTTTTCTTTTCCTTTATAGTTTTAGCAAATCTTGCACGTGAAAATGTTCTTTAACATATATCTTTATAAACTGTTGGTAGACAGAAAAATTAAAAATAAATCATAACTCTCAAAATAACTGAGAGTTAGTTCACTTCAGCTACTTAAAAAAATTACTCTCTCTTGCATACGAAATTGATATCTACAAATGTTAGAATATCACCCTCTCTGTACACAAATTGAATCATTTCCTTCCTCTCTCTTCAGAGCATTGACTTCTGTTCATTTTTTTATCTTAGCTTTTTAAATCCATAAACTAAAAACGATATTGCATCATTCGGAAGGAAGTACTATTTTCTAAAGCTGTCAGGATATGTCTTCTGTAAATAAATATGAGTATTTCAACTTCCGATGATTTAAGACTCCATTTGAATCTTTCAAGATTTGCATTCATGAATACATCAACACTGAGCATTAAATTTCTTGCTGTTTGGAAATTTCTGTTTTAAATTCAATATTTTGTAGCATTTGCATATTTTCTATACTTTGTTCCAACGGTAAAGAAAACAAATCAAAGAAATTGATATTTATATTTCATATACTGCCACTCATTTTTGGCAAACATGATAATTCTTCTCTTTTTTAGTAAGTCTGTCAAATTGCAAATAGAGAGTAAGTGCAGTATCTTTTACTATTCCGTTTGATATATTTTTTGGTAAATGATTAGAAGTTAAAAAAAATTGTTTGAAGTGAGGCGTCAATGGAGGAAATTGTTTTTAAGAAAAAGGGAAAACTGAAAAATATATATATCCGTATGTATATGTTATAGATTAGCAAATTTTAAGGGATTTTTTTTTCAAATTGAGATGATAGAATATTAAGTCTAAAAAGCAGTGTGTATTGTAGCAGAGTTTCTTATAGAATCACTAAAATGAATTACAAGTTATGTATGTGAGGAATCTTCCTCTTATCAAAAAACTATACCTACAACACTTACATGATTTATTTGATAGAAGTAAAGACACATTCTTTGATGTTCTTTATATTATATTTGAAGAAATACTCAGTAAAAATGTCGTTATGCCATATGTTTGTAATATTGTAAAACACTTGATTTCTAAGATTTAATAATATAAATATAAGCAATGATTGTAAGCTTTTATTACTCTTTACTGTCATTGAAAGTTCCTTAAGATTATTATTATACTCACCAAACACGTATTTTTCTTGGTTGTTTGGTTATTGTGTCCACAGATAATCTAGCTAAAAAGCACCATGTGCAGTACACACAACTTTGACTATCCGGAAGATATTGTTTTTATAGAGATTTTTATGAAGACAATCTCTGATATGCTGTAACTCTGTAATGAAAGAGCAACACATTATTCGCTGAAGCCTGATTTTGCGGCTATTTGTTTAGAGAGTTAAGTCTTTGTTCCATCAAATTCATTTTTCATCCCCCAGAATTGGCGAGTTCTCAGTCTTGCCGAATGTTTCTTTTTCTATTAGGGTTGTGTTCATAAATCTGATATGTCAGACCAATTGTTACATTTCTGAATTTTTACTTTACAACAGAATTTATGTCACAAACATGATGTGAAGACTCTTATTCGTTAGTCACACTTCTTAGGCCAAGGTGATCATTTTCCATTGCAAATAAAATTACAAAAAATTCTAAATTGTTTTAACTAAAAACATTCTAGTTCTATATCCTAAAAGTGTTTCACTTTTTTTTTATCTTAAGCATTTTTTAATATCGTGGGAATAACCCCAAACGTATAACTTTAGGGTTAAGTTTGGGTACCAAACGTTATTATACATTTGGGTACCAATACATTTGGGTACGTTTACGTTTACATTACGTTTGGTACCAATTATACGTTTGGGTACCAATACATTTATAAATTTATTTTTGGACAGAAAATGCTGTATTTCATTTGCTAGAGTCCATTTTGCTTTTCAGTTCCACGATTTTGAGCAGTAAATTATTAGCTTATATTGAATGTGTTTGTAAATTTGAAAACACATTCATTCTTCTGGAATTTATGCTATTACTATTTTCTGTTTATGTTTCTTTTAAAATGATCTTACATTAATTATTCTTTAATGCACCTTTAAATCATTGCAAGAAATATTAAAGCAGAACATAACATTACCTTTGCGCTACTTTGATAATCCTTAAAACACCTCCAAAATACCATTAATGTTCGGACTAATCTGGGTTTAGTCTCTCTAAACGTTTTATAAACCGTCAACATGTAGGCTTTGTAAAAGTGCACAGTTTGTTAAATTCATTTTTCAATCGCCTTTCCCCAGGAAAAATATGTGCAATTTTTGTATTATAGCAAAAAATGTTCAATCAGTTATTTCAGTTCAGAGTAGCGCTTGATCAGGCGTATAATTAGATCAAAACGTTTAAATATAGGAGAAATCCGAGTATTCTTAACCCGTTGAAGATCACGATTACAAATTCTTTGGAATTTAATGCAATTAGGTTATAAATTTTATCTATGAGCCTTATAGATTTGAAATATATGAAAAAAATATTTTTACATTCTTTGGGGGTGGGGCGAGATTTAGAGAGGGTGATTTAACTGTGAAACGCTCCCCTTGTACAGTAGGAAAATATTTCTTTCTTAAACTAATTAAATTTGTAGAGCAATGAATAATTACCCTTAAAATAATGTAGTTAATAAATAGCTAAACAATTTATAAGTAATGTTTTGGGTAAGTATTTTCATATGAGATCATGAAGAAAATCGAACTCCTGATTCTTCCAGAGTTCGATTCTTCCGTGTAAAGCAAATTCAAAAAAGTATATTTCAAAGAGAAATAAATTAATTATAGTGATACCAGCTATTTATAGTTTAAAGTGTCAAAAACAAAGAAAAAATTAATGTAAAACAGAGAAACGGTATTAACCCTCTAAGCGGTTCGCGCATATAGTTCCGCCAAACCGATGATGTCTTCCGAGCGGTTGTCACGTAGAATTTTCAACCTCTAAAAACGTTCCGAAAATGGATGTAATGTACATTTCTGCAAATGTTTGAGGTAGGAGGGTCAGGTCGATTGTTTAAAAACTGCATCCCTCTTTGACTGACATTTATTGAGGGTTGCACCCCTACTCCCTGAAGCACAAAGACACTGATAGCTTTTCATGGCTTTGTAAATCTCTATTTCGAAGTATTTCGTTTGCGGTAACAGATGTATCTCTAATTGCACCACTTAAATATCTTGGATAACTTTCATACAAAATATAAATAATTCTCTTAAAGAATATTTTTACTTGTACTTTTAGAATCCATTATTACTTATGGGATGATCTTCGAGACTTGACGAGCTTTATGTGTATTAAAAATTAGCAATCTATAATATCTATTTATATATCTATTTATAACCAGAAGTAAAGGGACAATAAGGAGGGTGGATTTCCCGCATTCCATTCTAGTCGACAAAGGGTGAAATAAAAAATCATAGAACGCTTTAGCGATTGACACAATAAACCTTTAGCGTATTTTAGGAGACTTTTTTAATAGGTGTATTCCACTCTGAGGGTTAATAGGTGGTTTCGCTGTGAAACCACTGTTCTTAAAAGTGTTAATAGAGAAAAGAAATTGCAGACTGAATCCTTCAACGCAAGCAGATAAACTTATGACAAAGCCTTTATCAATCACGAGGGAGAATATTGCATTTCATTTGTGTTGGAAAATAATTTAACATATTTAGAATCAGACAAAATTGTTAATTAACTCAATGACCTTAACCCATATTGGACCATATCAACTGAATATTTCTGAAAACTTTTAAAACTTTATCCCTATCATTAATATGGAGTAACTAAGCATATTAAACCAAAACTTGGAAAAAATATTTTTATTTGTTAAAGAAATTAGCTGTCCTATAAATAGGACAACGGTCCAATGCACTACTAAAATTTAACAAATATCACTTACATTTCATTAAGCTTGTCCTAATTTTAGGACAACTAGTTTATACTTACAAAATACACTTGAAAGTATTATTTTGGACAAAAATTTTGAGCTACACTATTAGCTCTATATTAAAACTACAAGTAACCTCCACAATGTTTAAAAAAAGATAATAATAATAAATATGAAATTAAAGATTATAAAATGACATTTTTTAAAGGGTTGCTGAAAATAAATTTTACAATACAGTATAATTTGATTTCTCATTTTTATTTGTTTCTATACTAAAGTGAGTTTATTTTATAGGTGTTAAAATAAAATACACTCAAAAAATATTTATAACTTTATTATTAAATTGAGTTCTATTTGCTGTCCTATTTATAGGACAGCGGTCCAATATGGGTTAAAATTTATCGTGACATTTACTAAAATGTTTTAATATCTCATTTTTATTTTCAAGTTTTATTTTAACGTGAATGAAGAAAGCAAGTATTGGCTTATATAAAAAAATTATATTGTTAAACAAACTAGCAAATAAATAAATAAGCACACTTTGAGCATTTTGAATAATTTTTTAGTGTAAATGTTTTTGTAATATATCTATTGCAGCATCATGTTTATCTAAGAAGAATGCTTTAATTTCTTATCTTTAAAAACGCTATTCCATAAGTAAATTTAACGTTTGCATCAAAGTAAATTATTCTTGAATTCTATATCAGTTCTAGACGATAGAAACTGTAATATCCACAGCTGTCAATATCCTTGAAACAAAAATCCAAGCGTTTTCTGCCTGACACTATGAAAGAATATATATATATTTTTAATATTCTTTGCAATCTGATTCGGAGAAATGTTAAGGAAGGAAAAATGTTTCTTAAATTTTTGAATTTGTTTACCAAAGAAAACTCAATTTTTGAAATTCAGATTTGAATCTCCATAAAAGAAACGTGACAACATACACTATTACAAAATTAAGAATATAATTTAAATCTTAAAATAATTTGAAAACAAATTTGAATACAATATTTCCTAAAGATATAAGTTAATAATATTTTTGAGTTTTTCAAAAATATGATTTAAAGCTATTATTTTTTAAGTTTATGTACAACAATTAAACTCTATAATATATATTTTGCGAGTCATGTTTATAATCAATATTGATAAAATAAAGGACTTTTTAAAATTATAGATAGATTATATATTTCGATAAATTCCACCAGTCCTTTAATTCACGACTTTAGTAAATTAATGATAATTATCAAAAAATACAAAATTAGCTAAATACAAAATTCTGAATTAACATGCAGTCATATGACCTTTTCATTTGTTTTACAAGAACATAGATACTATGCAAGGTGATACTTAAAATTGAATAGCTGTTCAGAAAAGAATCGAAATTATACAATAGTACACTGTAAAACATTTTTTTATAGAAAATATTTTGTTTACATTTATGTTATCATGACATTTAGTAAATTAATGATGATTATCAAAAATACAAACGTAGCTAAATACATAATTCTTAATTAACATGAAGTCATATGACCTTTTCATTTGTTTTGCAAGAGCATAGATATTATACAAAATGATACTTAAAATTGAATAATTGTTCAGAAAAGAATGGAAGTTATAAAATAGTCCACTGTAAAACATCCTTTTATAGAAAATATTTTGTTTATATTTATGTCATCATAACATTTAGTAAAATAATGATAATTATCAAAAATACAAAAGTAGCTAAATACAAAATTCTTAATTAACGTGCAGTCCTATCACCTTTTCATTTGTTTTGCAAGAACATAGATAATATGCAAGGTGATACTTAAAATTGAATAGCTTTCAGAAAAGAATCGAAGTTATACAATAATACACTGTAAAACATCTTTTTATAGAAAATATCTTGTTTCATTTTGTTTTTCGTAGGATAGTCCATTCAAAAAATTTGATATCACTTAATGTATCCCATGCTTTTTCATGTAGCATTTTCAAATATATCTATCTCTTCTTAAAATTCATCTTCAAAGTAAAAATCTAAGCCATGCAAAATAAATGAAGGTTTGTTTACATTGTGAATGCACATTCGTTTCTAAGAATATAGTCGATGATATACATTTTGGGAATATTTTCTAAAGCTTCTTTTTCTTTGATTAAATTTTTAGTACTATCAATAATTTTTTTTTGTTTCATGTAACATTATAAAGAATGGGTGATAGACGATGGTATTATTAAAGAAATAGAAGGTAAGTGGAATAAAATTAGTTTAAATTATTTATTATCTACTTATTTGTCTTGCAAAAAATAGATATCATGCAATGTTATGCATAAAAAAAACCTTTCGCTTTTTAGGAAATATAGAGAACAGATGTTAGGTAAGGTAAAATTTCGTTTTTCAGATACTAATACATCACTTTTGTCCCTCCCCCATTACATTTGGTTTGCTTTGCTTTAGTCTTCAATTTTGCAACGATAGAAATAATGAGATTTTGACCTACTACTTACGTGCTTTTTCTATTTTAAGATTTCTGCAGGGGGATACTCAAAACATTTTATTTCCTTTTTTGTGTTTAAGGAAAATGTTTGAAATCTTCCTTTATCTTTCTAAATTTTTTTACTTTTAGTGTTAGTACTCTTCCATTTTACCGACTGTTTGGACGACAGTGTAAAATTGTTTGAAATCAAATTAAAATTCTGGTTTCAATATATTAATATGATTTCATACTGGGTGTATGAGCGGAAAACAGTTACGAAATACTTTTAATAATAAAAAATTCTTTCTACACATGAAATCTTCGTTACTTATTAAATTAAACAATTTTTTAAATAATTTCAATTAAACTTATTTGAATGGGAGATGTGGTACTCCAGGTTTA
>CM063498.1:106490905-106528405 GCA_032207245.1 Pardosa pseudoannulata | reverse complement strand
CAGAGTGCAATACATTCGATTTTGTAAGAACATTTAGCTGCTAAGAAGATTTGCTCCAGATGGATTCCGCATAATTTGACAGAAACTCAAAATGAAGCTCGTGCAAATTTATGTAAGAAAAAAAATTCAAACTGGGAATAACAAAATACGTATACAATATTGTGACAGGTGACGAAGGTTGGGCATATTCGTATTAGCCAGAAACTAAACAGCAGTCTAATGTCTGGGTGTTTCAAGATGAACTGAATCTTACGAAAGTTGTCCATTCCCGAAGGACTCCCAAGAAAATAATTGTTTGTTTCTTCGACCTTACAGGACATATCGCAGTTTTAGAGGATCGAAAAACTGTTAAAACTAAATGGTATATATAAATTTGTTTACCAAAGGTCATCAACAAAATCAGGAAAAACAACAAAAATCTCCATTCTTCCACACGACAACACCAGCTCCGGAAGAGCAGGTAAAACAGTTGATTATTTGCAGGATAAAGATATCGAATTAATGTTCCCTTGCCCATATTATCCTGATTTGTCACCGAACGTTTTTTCTTGTTACCTTATGTCAATAAGGGATTTCCATCACCTGAAGACGCTGTTGATGCCTTCCAAAACCATGTTTCTGATATTTCAACTTCAGAGTGGAAAGACTGTTTTAAGTATTGGTTTGAACGGATTTAAAAGTGTATAAATCTTAAAGGAAAATATTTTAAAATGAAATAAAAGAGTTTATTTTCCAGAAATTCTTTTAAGCCATAATTTTTGTAAAAACTTAAAAGGCTATCCTCGTACACTATCTTACTGGTTGCGTCAGAGCTGCAGTTAACTGTCAAAACAAGAGACACCTGTTGTACTCAATAAGCCCTAACAATGGACCTTACATTACCCGACTTTAAGCCATTTTTTAAACTCAAAACCACCTTAAAACGGCATAATTAGTCAACCATAGAGGGATTTCGAGAGATTATAGAAAGAGACTTGCAAAAAATTACAGGATGTTAGGCACATTAAGGACTTCACAAACTCAAAGAAACGTTGAGTATGGTGTTATTGCCAATAGAAAAGTCTATTTTAGGAGTGTAGACATTAAAATGTAATATTAATAGTACAGATGTTATTAGCAAGAGTTCGATCTTAAATTTTATGAAATATTTCATAATTTTCTTGCTTGGTTTTACAATTTATTCTTTTAATATAGTACTTTAATGAGTAAACTCCAAACCTCTTAATTACTTATTGTGAATAAATATGGTATAGAGAGTGCAAAATATAAAATGCTAAAATTTCCTTTGTTAACCGTTAGATTATTATTTAAGTTATAAATATTGAATTTATGCAATAAAAGGCATTTACTGACAAAAGAGAAAATAAGAAAACTTTACCTGATTATAAAACAGTAAAAAGTATTAACACCTAGGTGTATGATTTCTAACATTTGTTGTTAAATTTGAGGGTAAAAACAATTGTACTTCATTTTTATTTCATTTACCCTTAATACAACTTTAAACCTCTAGTATAATTGACTTCATTAGGTTTCAAATAGTTCAATCAGGTATTTTCACTGACGAATATGAATATATAAACACTTATATTTAGCAGTGTAATATATGCTTAAATAAATATTAAATCCTTCCTAAGATCTAAATTATATTCTCACTGAGACACAATTATTTTCACATGTTTAAGAGTGAATGACATAACACATTAGATATTTCATCGACGAAAGGTTTGATATAAAATATCTTACTGACGTTATATGTTTACTGAATATATGTTTTGATAAATACATGGAATTTAGAGTTTCAGTAGATGCAAAGGCTAAAAAATATATTAGATATAAAAATTTAGCAGTCATTGGTACACATAAAATAAGATTGCAGATTAAAGACTGGATTATAATCCAAAGTCAGTCTTCAATCTGCAGTCTTATATAAAAGGAGATTTTAAATTTGAGATTTTATTGTAAAATATAAAAATGTGCTTTTAAATTAAACACTCTGCATCCCATAAAAGCACAGGCAGGAGTAAAGTTCTAAAAAAATCTACTTTACAGTTTAGAAAATAATCTAAAATTATTTGGTATCTTTTATCTTAATTTACATGGAATGCCGTTGCATTTATTTAACTTACAGTTGAAATTTGTATAGTGGTGGAAAGAGAATTTGTTTTGTCCCAAATTTAAATTGCATAGTAAACTTGGTTCATAGTAAAGTTCTCGGTCTGCCTTTTTCTCCACAACCTATGGTCGCAAATTTACTTCTACAAAATTGTTTGAAAGGAGATAAGCAGGATTTTATAGTATTTTTTAATTTAAAAATTCTATTCTGCAAGAATTACAAAATCTAAATTTTTATACGTTTCTTCTTTTTTGTCATTGTTATTCTTAGCAAACGCTGTGCTGCTCAGTGACTTACTCCTTTTTTAAAAAATTACAAATGTATTATAAAAGCTCTCAAAATGTGCCAAGAATAGCCTATTCACCGACCCACTGACCCCAAAAATTTATCATTAATCCATGCTGATAATTAAAATTGGGGAACATTGGTTTGAATGAGAACTCCGTGGCATATTTTGTGCATTGTCGTTCCAGTTTATCAATATACAAAAAATGGAGTTAATATGTGGACTGAACTGCTCAACTGAAACTCGTCCAAGGTATGAAAAACTTTGGTACAAAAATCCACTTTTCAGGTACAAAAATTGACCGAGATATTTAAACTCCTTTTTGCCGTCATTTGGGGATCAATTAATAGACTGACTGCAGTAGTTCTTGGTTCAAATCAAGTTTCAGCTTCCCATTTATGGTGTAAAGGGAACGAAGATCACTGATTATAAACGAGGAACGTATCCATAGTAAAATTGATCTACACGGTAGTTTCCAGTGAAATAATCTTTTATTCACATCGTTCATTTTGCCTTAAAAGGAAAGTTGTCTAAATATTCTAATTAATTAAAATTTCCAATGTGATAGTTAAAGTATATTCAAATGCAAGGATAATAAATAAGAAGTCAATAATATAAATCTTCTTAGCACTTATAATTAGATAATTATGATAAATGAGGAACAAATTATAAGATGCATGCATTTTCTATGTAGAAAGAGTGTTGGAAGTGTGACTTTCGATGTTTTGTTGACATTATAAGCTATAATATTTAACTTTAACACAAGAAGTGCCAAGTTTTCTTTCTACCTAAGAGCACCAACAGCTGTTAAATTGACTGCTGACTGGATGAAATGTAGTTTTTTAACTGTAAGCGTTTTACACTGTTTTCTAATGCTTTTAATCAATTTTAATTATAAGTTTCAATAATTCATATAAAGAACAAAATTTGATTTTATAAAAAATTTCTAATTTTGAATAAATTAACATTTATCTTATTTGAAACATATTTTATTCCTATTCTCAAATTTTACATAAAACATTTATTTTATCCTAGATCTGCATATTCTACTTAAATAATTCGAACATTTTTCATACTTCACACACACACATACATACATATATAGAGATATAGATAGATACACATAATGGATATTTACCAATGAAAAGTCCAGACGTTGCACAAACATCTTTGACTTTGGAATTTTCTTTTTTTTGTAAAAAAATATACCAAGGATTCTATAAAATTCGAAGAATTTATTTTCCATAAATTTTTGAATGGAATCTTTTAAAAAGATTCAATAGCAAGCAAGACTCATAAAAATATATTTTTAAAATAGGATAATCATGTTTACTTTAGACTGTAAAATAGAGATTCTAAGATTTCAGTTTGTTCTCTATCTCTATTTAGCACAATAAATAACACTTCAACGTATGTAAAAGTAAATCAATTCCATATATTTCCGGAATTTCAATAAGTACTCGATGCAACAAATTTATTAAAATTATATACCTTTTTTTACTCCAAGAGTAAAAAGTGTTTATAATTCTTCCATACACATAAGTGAAATAAAGTATTAATCATATAAAATAAGTTTTCTTTCTTTTGGGCAAAATTTAAAATCAGGAATTAATTAATCTGTGATATTGTGTTAAAAAAATAAGCATGGAATCAGTTAGCGTGACATTTTCCTTAAATGTGAAAAGCGCAATACCGTTTTATAAAGACCGTGGATATCAGAAAATATATCACAAAGTAAAAAAAAATATAAAAAACTTTTAGATAAAAAAAACTTTTTAAGCTATATTTATAAAAGAATTTATTTTTAAACAGGAAAACAACTCTATATTTTAATATTTAATATTATATTTCCATTTACAATAAATCTTTATAAATTTAAAACTAACTTTGTTTTTACTACGAATCATTTGAAGAAATGGAGGATAATATATTATAAATACTGGAAATTTTGCATCATACGATTCTTTATTAAATTATTTTAACATGTTACATTATCTTGGTGTTATTTTAAATAAACAGTGTGAAGTGATTTTAAGTTTTTGAAATATGGATAACATTTATACGTGTAAGTATGTAAAATATTTCCTATTAATTAGTATAACAGTTAGAATCACTGAAATAAAATTTTTATCCCACCAAATAATGGAAAAAAATATTAGTATTTTTTTATTCTCATGTCTCATGCGCTAAATTTTGCATTTAAGCTATTTGCAACAGTATTAGAAAACTTGTGTAGGGTAACCCGTAACAGTAATTTGCCAAATTTGCTTCGTTTCTTCAAGGAACGCACGAGGCTTGACAAAATATTCTGTGGGGAAAAGTCTGTTATTTCTTCACAAATAACTAGCTGTATGAGGACTTAAACTTACTCCTTTCTCCAGAATTCCAGACTATGACGTTTCTGCCACATTTGGAGTTTTCTCAACGCAGATCAGGAGTTAAATCCCTTTGGCATCATTTTAGGAAATTAATATCTTCCTGAAGTTCTGACAGGAGAAAATCAAACTTTTAAAGGTACGCAGTAACAAACTGAACAATGCATTCTGAACTGAACTGAACAAACTGAAAAAATGCATTCTGCCAAATCTAAAATCTCCTCCAAGTGGAGTAAATGAGTTTCACAGAACTTAAAGTTGGAGCCAGTGACAGAACTAGATACTTGTGACGCCATACAATGGCTCTAGACCATGGTTCGGAACATTCCTTAAATGCTTGTTTTACACCTGGATATTAGCTGCACATTAAGAGTGTGGGTTGTATTTTGGAAGAACTAAACCAGAATGGGATGAAATACACTCAAGAGCCAAAATATTATGATCGCCTCTACATTTTTCAATGAATTAGACTATATGACGTGGAAGGCACGTGATCAGGTGAAAGTGGCATTTAACTGCTGCTGGAGAGTCTGAAGAATCATTCTTTCACTTACTTCTGTGTTCGATGGGAAAGGCTGCGTATCTAAGAGATTTCGATAGAGGGGAGACTGTAATGGCTCGAAGGCTCAGAACAAGTATTTCTGAAACTACACGATTCGTGGGTTGTTCGCGATCTACAGTTGTTAGTACTGATGCAAAGTGACGGTGAAACCTACAGTAGACGACATGGTTTTGGACGTCCACACGCTATCAAAGGAAAAGGTAGTCCGAGACTGTCTCGCATGGTGAAGAAAAACCGGATGCAAACAGTGGCTCAGCTGACAACCCGATACAATGCAGGGTCAAGTAGAATAGTATTGGAGCACACGGTTAAGCTGACACTGTTGGATATGGGGCTACGCAGCAAACGTCCCACTCGTGTGCCTTTGCTGACCAAGCGTCATCGCGTTAAATAATAAATCGTTTTTTATTGCACCAATATGAAATTTAGATAAGAAGTATACTAATTTGTATTCAAATATTTCTAGTTAGTAGATATTTTTATACAGAAATTTACGTAACTCAGAGTTTTATTATTTTTTTTAGTAACATTAGTTTGTAATGCATAAAAACATTTCAATGTAACCATTATATGTATTCATCTATAGTTTTTCTCGATTATTTACAATTCATATACTCTATATTTCCAAACTTCTTAAGAATAACACATTTTTCAACTCATATTTATTTGATCAATCCTGACTGTAAAACGTGTAAATTCTTTACACAGAATGTAATTTATAAAATTAAATTTTCTATTTTCTTTATATATTGACAAAAATGTGCACAGGTAGTGCATCCCACTTTACGATTGGCAAATTAAAATATTTTGGTATAACATTTCCGCTAACGCGTGTTTTTGCTCAAATGTACTTATTAATATATGTTTGTTAATGTATAATTTTTATATAAATGGCTTCATATCTTATAAGCAGGAAGTGCTTTTGACAAGTTTCGTGCCCTTCTAAAATATTTTAAAAAATAATAAGAAGAACTTTTAGTATATGATTGCACCGTAGATCATACTTAGATATTCTGTTTAAGGGCCATACATATTCATCATACTTTACAATTTCTTTTAGCCAACCATACTCATTAAGATATATAAAATTTGTAAATACGAAAAATATAATTATTAATACGTTTTAACTTAAATAATTGCAGTATTTAAATGAAATGTTTTTAAATGAGTGTTCAAATCATCAGTTCTAAAATTCTATAAATTTTGTAATTACATATTTTTTTTTTTAGAAAATAATTTCATATTTGCCATGTTGTGCATCCGACTAAATTAGATAAAACTGATATTATATTTTTATTCTGAAGAAATTATTTTCGAGTTAGTTTCTTATATTTATAGTTTGAAATTATTATTATTATTTAACAAAATTTATATGTATTTTAAAATTCAGCATATTTTATCAAATATAAAGTTCATTTTGTTTCCTATTAACGTGAGAAAATTCTATTAAAATTTAATTCAAATGATTACATTTTAAGAGAAAATTTTGTAAATACTATGAGTTTATCTTATATTAAAAAAACATTTATATATATATATATATATATATATATATATATATATATATATATATATATATATATATATATATATATATATATATATATATATATATGGACTTATAGAATTTTTAACAAATTTACCTTTATAGCTCTGTATATGCACTTAAATCTAAATATCGAATAATTTTTGTATTCTGCATAATACTTCTGTTCTTTTTCATTTTACGTAGCAGTCTTTAGTATGATATTTTAAACATTTGAATTTTAATATACTAGTACAATATAGCTGAGAGATTCATGGCTTTTAATTTAATATAATCAAGGCATGATGTTAAGCAGTCTATAACTTTTCAACTCATAATTCATATTGAGATTTGATAAATGATATTTTTTCTGCTTAGCTAATATTAAATTTTTGTAATATTGCTAACTATTGCATAGAGAAATGTTTTGTACTTTAATAATAATGTTAGGGTTTATGACATTTTTCTGCCGTTTCACAAAGTAAAAATTATCTGATACACTATCTTGGTAATATGGTATGTTCTACTATTATTTCATATTAAATATTTGTTTTATATTTCTGAGTGGTCAAAAAATAAAATTCAACTAGTACCAAAGTACAGTGCTTTATGTACTTTATAAGTATTGGCATTTTTGTAATATCTATCTTGTAATTGCGTAAGTACTTGCATTTAAAGCCTTATTTCCTCTCACGTCCACTTGTATATGTTGAAAATTGAACCTGTCAAGTTTATCGTTTCTTTTCTGATGAAGAACGCGAGGATTTTTCATGTGGTGGGAAAAATTTATAGCGGAATAAAGTCTTATCATTCTTAAATATAAACGAAAATAAATGGGTTGAATATATTTCGCTATCACACGAGAAATCTGAACATTCATCATCCGGAAAAGAAATCATAAACTAAACCCTTTTTTTACAATATACATGTTCACTTGTTTTAAAGGTTTTAGAATGAATTAGGCTACTGAGAAATAATATTTAACTAAAAAAAGTGTATTGCAATGCAACTGCACGCGGGTAGTGTCTCAGGTTACTATTTTTAAATTCTGATTTTATTGTTCAAATTTATCTGTCAGCAAATCTTATACATAATATAACAATACTATCAAGTATCAGTAAACGCCTTGTCACATGTCAACATACATGTGTAAGTGTATAATTTCTTTTCCTGGTGAACAGTGTGTCTATTTCTTGTGTTACAGCAAAAACTTTTCAACCTGTTAATTTTAATTTAGATAGACTTGTGATAAAGCCTTTAATACGTTGAAAATATTTCATCATCATATGTGAAATATACGAATTCTTCAACAAGAAAAGGAATTCTAACATCAATCTACTGAATTTTTAAAAACGTAAGTGTTGACATGTAATAAGGACTTAAAAATGAATAAATAAATAAATGAAGCTGTTCTCATTGGCCCTATTTGTAGAATTTATCCCAGTCCATAAGATTATTATTTCATTCTATAAAGAAATAAAATTATGTGATGAATTGTTCTGATATAATTAGTGTAAGTGCATGTAGTTTTGTTATAATGTTTATGTTAACTGTTCTAAATACTAATATTTCTAAATATGAATTGAACTTTTATTGCACTTAATAATAAACGTTCAAATAGGAGTATGATAAAATACCATGATTCATCTTTAACCTATTTTCTTTGTAACTTTTAGCTATCTAACATCAATCTACTGCATTTTTAAAAACGCATGTGTTCACATATAATAAGGCCTAAAAATGAATAAATAAATAAAGGAAGCTGTTGTGCATTGGCCCTATTTTTAGAATTTATCCCAGTCCATAAGATTATTATTTCATTCTATAAAGAGAAAAAATTATGTGATGAATTGTTCTGATATAATTAGTAAGTGCATGTAGTTTTGTTATAATTTTTATGTTAACTGGTCTAAATAATAGTATTTCTAAATAATAATTGAACTTTTATTGCACTTAGTAATAAAAGTTCAATAAGGAGTCTGGTAAAATGCCATGATGCATCTTTAACCTATTTTCTTTGTAACTTTTAGCTCTTAAAGCAAAAACATACGAAAAAAGGAAACAAACTATATTGCAATGTACACAGAAAGTATGATATATATGATATATACAATCGTTCTACGCTTCATATAGTCCGAGATATCATGTTTTTAAATGGTAACTATAAGAAACTGAAATATTTGTAATGAAAAATTCAAAGGGTTGTATCCTTATCCAATTTATCTTTTAATCAAAAAAAGTTTAATATATAATCTAGTGTATCTCGGGTCTAAACTAGATGAAACAAAGATGTCGGTATAATATACAACGGTTAGACTGTTTGAACATTTATTTACACATATCTAAAATCAATTTTTGAGACAAATCAAAACACTTATTTTATGAGATGCAGTGTTTTAGGTACAATACCATCTTATACTAATACAGAAACCTTTTTTTCTTATACACTTACGCATTCTACAGGTAAATACATATATAAAAACCTAGTTGTTAAAAAAATAAATATACAACCTTTGGAACATTTCAGAATCCATATTTAACCAGACCGTAAAAAACAAGTTTCCCTATATAAAAATTGGCGATATTTCTTTTATGAGGTGTAAAATATATCGTTTGGTATTGTATGTCTTTCCATGCTGTTTACAGGTTGGTCTCAACAATGGCTAGATGTTAGCCATTAAAGTAGTGGATAAAGCAATCGCTAAAAGTAGTCATTAAAATTAGTTTTAAAATGTAGGAGCAGTATGAATATCTCTCGCAGTGAAAGAAATCTGTTAAGGAATTACATACACGGAAATCTAAAAAATCTTTTGAAAGCGCAAAAATATTTATTTTTTCTGTAACTTACTGTGAAATACTGAAATGCTTTTTTTTATACATTATGTTATCTTTAAGTGGAGATAAAAACTCTATTTGAACTTTTATCTATTCTCTTTTAGATAACCAATTTATACTTCCTAAAAATGTTATAAGAGTGATACATGTATTGTAATTTGAAGGAGACATGCACGTTAAAAATTAAGGTGTAAGGATTGTGACAGCAGTAAAGTGAGAGCTGTATCCTGGTCTCGAAAGGGCTCTAAAGATAAATCGATATATAACAGATGACATAGAAATGCAATCAAGAAAGGAAGTGGTTGTACTCTTGAGAGCTGTTCCAATATGTTGCAAGGCTTAAGGTTATCCCTTTCAAGACTCTTGAAATCTCATTCTCCGAGATGAACTTACACCTGTATTCATTAAATGATGCAATATCAAGGACTGGCATCTGTTATAATATGAAACCTACTGAGCAGTGAGATGCATACAAAATCTACTGAGCTGTGAATAATTTTTCATAAGTTTACTATGCTACTCTTCGGTTTTGTTTGCAAATTAAGTGGATTCGAATAAATAAATAGCAATTCTTTTTTCCATACAAATATTAATCCACTTACTTATTTGAACCTTTAAAAATCATTCTAGATGTTCATTGTTAGATGTAATATTTTAATTACACTGAAAAAAATAAATTGTTTGGCTTGATCTTATTAAGTATAATTTATTAAAGAGTCTCAAAAATAAACTTCAAAGGCTACAAGACTGAAAATGAGAGATTAGAATAATTTAATCAAAATATTTATGTGATAAATAAAGATGCCAAGGGTTAATTTCGCAAAAATTACTTAAAAGAAAAGTCAATGTTTACACACAAAATAGAAATACAAACATAATGGGACGAAAATTCTACAGTATACGACGCCTCTAAGTTCTTTTTTGTTATACCCCATAGAGGACGCTGTAAACTACGTTACATTCTAGGCTCATTTGTTACACAGTATATTTAGAGGATAAAGTTTAGATTAATATTTTTTTCATTGTTATAAACGTTATTTCAAAAAATGTGTAGTAGTATAGAGGTAAAACTGAGGCAAAATATTTAGTTTCTGTGTTCTCTTCATCGACAAATCTAAGGCATCAATACTATGCTGTTGTTGCTAATGCCATTTGGTCGAACCAGGCACGTGAGTCAGAGGCTACTCGAATTAAGTGAGGGGATTCGCTTTTTGTTTTGAAGTGCACTACTAGGGTGAAAGAAAGACTTTCATCAAGTAATCGTAATTTAACAGCTGGACCTATCTGAAGATACCCAGATTTAGGCAGTCATTTCCAGATATATCGTCTGGGAACTTAGTTTACATTGTGACTACAAACCTATTTTAAGTGCCCCAGCCACAAATAATGTGTACTACTGATCTTGGGTAAGCTCAACCCTCGATCTCGTAATCCGGCAGTTCAATACAAACCGTTATCGAAGACTAGAGTATATTTTAAAACTTCCATTAGGTACCGTTTTATAAGAGCTGTTGCTGAAAATTAATTTTTATATACTGTCATTTGAGATTCATGTGATAGAAAAGTTGTATGAACATTTAGGTTTTTTTAAAATTATTTCTAAATGATAACAATTTTTTTAAATATGATGTCATTTATAATAATTTTAAATTTATCTAGAATAAGGCAGTTTTTCTTAAGAAATGACACATTGAAATATTGCACTGTACTGCTGTCGCTGTGTCTTTCATTTTATAATTTTAGTCTATTGTGCGAAATGGGATAGATTATTGAGAATTATTTTAGAAATAAAGACTTTTACTCCTATAGCTGTTTAAATATCGCATTTAAAAATAAAATACAAATTTTTTAAAGTTGATGCCATTTATAATAATTTTAAATTTATCTAGAATAAGGCAGTTTTTCTTAAGAAATGACACATTGAAATATTGCACTGTACTGCTGTCGCTGTGTCTTTCATCTTATAATTTTAGTCTATTGTGCGAAATGGGATAGATTATTGAGAATTATTTTAGAAATATTTATAAAGACTTTTTCTCCTATAGCTGTTTAAATATCGCATTTAAAAATAAAATACAATTTTTTTTAAAGAGGATGTCATTTATAATAATTTTAAATTTATCTAGAATAAGGCAGTTTTGCTTAAGAAATGACACATTGAAATATTAAATTGTACTACTGTCGCTGTTTCTTTGATGTTATAATTTTAGTCTATTGTGCAAAATGTTATAGATTATTGGGAATTATTTTAGAAATACTTATAAAGATTTTTTTTCTCCTATCGCTGTTTAAATATTGCATTTAAAAATTTAAATATCCTTAAGAGAAATTTCGTTATTATAGGAGTATTTAAGTAGAAATTAGAATGGTATTAAGTAGAAATGTTATAATAGCCATAACTGTTAAAGCATGAGTTACAATTAATTAAAGACCAGTAATTTATTCAAATACAATTCAAAATATGAAAATTCTTACAGTTCAACAACCTATCTTGGCATAGGTTCTGTAAATATCTTTACATTTTTACTGTGACCAGAATATGAAGGCATAAAAATATGTCTTTCTAGTTCCGTGAATCATTCACAGAGAAAACTATTTGTGTCATATTTGAGAAAAATATTTTTGAGAAGAATTTGTTCTTATCTCAGGCTAGGAATTGAAACGAACAGTTTTTATCACAGACTTGAAATTTGCTCGTCAAAAAACCTACCTTCTCCACCTCCCATTTTCTCACGGTCCTTGTTCTATTCTTTTAGTGTCATTTCCTTTTAGCGGGTTTTCTGTTGAGTGACTTTAAAATAAGATAGAAAACATAAAATTCGAAGTTTTATCACATATAAAAACTAATGACTCGATTGAAATTCTGACGGATTATACGACTCATCTTGTCGGTATACAACTTTCAGTCACATTTCCTGGAATGAGACAGACATCTTTTGCTAGGAATTTAAAATCTCAATTTAATGCGTTGCTCTTAAAATCTTCTTGAACTCATCTCATCTTATTAAGGCAGAGTGTGAAAAGTAGCTGTTTTACTGATATTTCTTCCTTCTATAATAGGCGTTAAAACTTTTACAAACAGATTTTTCAATGAGACTGGATCTAGTCTTCACATTTGTCTGCTTGTATCAATTTATTATTTATAAATTACAAAGGTACTGTGCCGTATGATCTCTGTAGATAAATCAATAAAATTCAAAGGTGTTGTTAATTCGTTGAATAATAAGTTAATATTTTATAGTTCCCTAAATTTTATAGCTTTAAAATTACAAATATATGACTTTTATACAGCGTTATTAAATCATAAGTTTAATTGTTTCTTGTCCCATAAAATTTCATTCTTTTGATATTTTTAAATAATCGTGTGAGATACAAGTTAGTGTATTATAGTTCCTCTAAATTTTATAGGTTTAAAATTACAAATGTTTGACTTTTCTACAGCGTTATTAAATCATAAGTTTAATTGTTTCTTATCCCTTCAAATTTCATTCTTTTGATATTTTTAAACAATCGTGTGAGATATAAGTTAGTATTTTATAGTTCCTCTAAATTTTATAGTTTAAAATTAGAAATGTATGACTTTTATACAGTGTTATTAAAGCATAAGTTTAATTGTTTCTTGTTCCTTCAAATTTCATTCTTTTAATATTTCTAATACAATCGTGTGAGATTCAAGTTAATATTTTATAGTTCTCTAAATTTTATAGGTCTAAAATTACAAATGTATGACTTTATACAGTGTTATTAAAGCATAAGTTTAATTGTTTCTTGTCAATTCAAATTTGATTCTTTTGATATTTTTAACACAATCGTGTGAGATACAAGTTAATATTTTATAGTTCCTCTAAATTTTATAGGTCTAAAATTACAAATGTTTGACTTTTATACAGCGTTATTAAAGCATAAGTTTAATTGTTTCTTGTCCCTTCAAATTTCATTCTTTTGATATTTCTAAACAATCTTGTGAGATACAATGCATGTATGTTTTATTTTAATAAACATTGACATAATTTTAATTGATTATTTCCTTTTACTTTCTAGCCTTTACGAATATTTCACTAAAAAGTTGATAGTTTAAAAAAGTTTGTATCTATTAATATATATTTTAAATAAACACACTACAAGTATTATTGTATGCTTAAGAAATACTTCCTGAGTAAACTGTTTAACTCACTTCTTGGTATCTTTTACTAAATTTATTTAAATGTACAAGATTTAATTTAAATCATAAAGCTATTGAAGTGTAAATAATGCTAGCACCGTTTTTAAGTGTTTTTCCTGAGTTATTTTCCCGGTATTTTTTAAGTTCAGTTAGATTCTTTTTCTTTCCAGACTATACTTAGTTTAATAAAAAATATTTTTATCACAGAATCTCCGCAGTTACGCTTTCAAAATAAATGGAAAGGTTCCATTTTCTTCTATTTTTGTTTGAAAGTATATTTTAAAGTACCAAGCACCAAGATTAATTTAAATCCATTCGTCCTTATCATGCATTTTTATATAACTTAAAAAACCTGCTTCTGGATTCTGCTAGCTACAATAGGTACAGTAAAACTAATTGGCGTTTCACTACCATATAATTACATATTTTTTGATTGATGATAACAATTAAGTTAACAAAGCATAAGGTTTACTTTTATCCTTTTTCTAGAGTTCAAAATCTATTTTGCAACTAACTATCGCGAAAGTACTTATCTGTAATTATCCATGTACATAGAGAAGATCTAGTTATTTTATAGAGGATGTTGTTTATGAAAACACACTTTTTACATTTTTGAGTCATTCTGTTTACACTCAGGTAGTGCCACCCTTGTGATTAATTATAATTGACAGAAAATTTAGCCAAGGGATATTCTAAATTTAAGTAGTAGAAATATTTTATATTTGCGCAATTACTGCAGCTTTGCAACACGTTTCCTGTGCATTAGATTTGATATCACTGATGAAATATTTTATTATTTTTATACTTATTTTCTATTTCGTTAAAACTGAAATAATACCTAAAGTCCAAAATAAATCTTTGTTTACTTTTAAAATACCTAGAAGATAAGAAGATTATCTAAGCTTTTTTAATGTTTAAAGATTACCATCACATGGATAGGGGACTTATACATTTTTCTGCGCTTGTAAATATAGTATTAATAGATTATTGAAAGTGTTTTAATTTTAAACATAAGATTCGTAAAGGAAATAAATGAATGCTGTCTTAATGCTAATTAAAAAGTATTAAAATCATATTCAGAATATTCAGAATTAAAAGTTAGCTGTAGAGCTTGGTTATAATTGAACTTCTCCTATCTAGAACATTCTAGTAATAAATCCATTCTGCGAGTTGTGACAAAAATTGGCATATGCATTAAAAACCAACTGCTCTATTCACAACCTGTTAGTCAATACATCTTTGGGTAGTGATTTTCACCTATTTGCCGCGTTACAATGGATCACTGCGAAAGATTTTCAAATGTGTAGTAAGGTTTCTTTCTTTTTTTTCTTTTCTTTTTTTTGTAAATAAATATCTTTTAACTGTATCGTTATCATAAAAATCTGTGTTAACTCCTATATCAGCGTTTAAAGCGTAGTACTTCTTTATCCTTATAACTGTCACGCTTTCTTCAAGTTTTTTTAAAACTCGATTAGCAGGCAATTGCTAGCAAATTCTTTGGTTAAGACATTTCATTTGTGAAATCACTGTGAATGTTTTTTTTCTTATCTTTAGTTCCATTCATTTTTAGGAGTGATTCTTTACAAATATTACATGCTGAAGTAAAGCTCTTGATTTTTTTCTTTTTTACTAGGTAAAATACAGATAATAGAAATAAGGAAAAAAATTCTCTGCAATGAAAAACCGCAGAATTTTCAGAAAAAATAATGAAAAATATATACCTTCAACGTTCTTCTTTGATTTACCGTCCTTCAACGTTGATTACACACTCAGATTGTCAACTTTATTTATTTTTCAGAAGTTTCTGCTAACGCGTCTTCTAATTTCAAATATCATAAATATTTATATTTATATCATTACTACTGGAGATTTACAGCACGTTTACTACACGTTATTTTTTATATCACTAAGAAACTATTTTATTATTTTGAAATTTAAGCATTTTTTTAGTTCTTTAAAATTGAAACAATACCTGACGAAAAAAATTATCTTTGTTTACCTTTACAATATTTAGAAGCTTAGAAGTTTGTCGCAGGTTTTACAATGTTTAAAATTTCCCATTACATGGGTATTATATTTTTATTTTTTCTGTTGTACTTTTAATAGATTATTAAAAGTTGTTTTCTTTTCATTTTTAATACGATTTTGGCTAATGATATAAGCTCAAGCTGTCTTAAAAGCAAAAGTTTAAAAGTTGTTAAATTCACGAGTAAAAATATGTAGAAATATATAGAATATCATCTATGAAGTTTTTTAATAATTAAACTTCGAGCCGAACGATGGCCGAATGGTTAGGGTGCTAGCCTTCGGAACCGGAGTTCGTGGGTTTGAATCCCACTATGGCATGGATGTTCGTAGCCATTCGGAATCAGCTTTAAGCAGCAGGTCCCGGTCTCATTAGCCCTCGTGTTGCAAAAAGTAGACCGTAGCGCTCCAAAATCAAACCAAACCAAAATCCACTATTTAGAGCCCCTTCTTGTTGAACCAGTTCAGCAAATTAGGACAAAAAATACACCAGGTATTCTAAAGCGACTGTTGTTCCCACACCGAAGACTTTGAAGCTGAAAAATTGTCTTTAAAATAACTTATTTTTCCCAGTTTAGGGCATTTTCTTTTATTTATATTGACAATTACAAAGAGGCAAATTTTGTTGACCATTTTGTTATGGGAGCATCATATAGGCAGTCAACACATTATGCGGGGAAGACTCAACTTATTCCAATCCAAACGGTTGGTAGCACAATAAGCTAACATCTGTGCAATCTGGGAGGCAAAAAAAATTACGTTTGAATGAAGATGAAATAAAAAGTTCTGCTCAGCTTTGAACGTTAATAAATTATTTAGTTTTGTTATATAACATAATATATTTATTGAAAAAATTATTATAATATACGAACTCAAAGTTGAAAAATAGAAATCCATTTACCTACACGATATGAGTTTTAAAATTTGTAAATTGCAGTGTATTTTCTTATATTAAATAAGACTAAATATGTATATTTTCGTACTCCTCAATTATATTAAAAGGAGAAATACATTTATAAAAACAATAGATATCAATATGTTCTAGCTTTATATAGCAGTATATTGCATTATAATAAAATTTATTTATTTAAAAATTTGGAATTTTTTACGATTTTTAAATTTTTAAATTTTAAAATGCCAGATATTTTAATAGGTTTGGTCTACGATATTTTACTTCAATGATATTTTAATTTAGCTTCTAGTATACATATTATAAAATTTATCTTATTGGTAACTAAATCCTATTTTTATTTGATGTTCATCTTGTAAGTTATCATGAAAAATATACTACTTAAAGTGATAAAACTAATCACTTTATGTAGGATTAATTTTTAAATTTTTGAATCATTTAAAGTCACGGATAACGTTTAGAAGTAATTTATATTGTTTTTAATCAAACTGCTTGAAAATTTATTTATGTTGTTTTTAATATACGTATATAAAGGAGAACAAAGTGTCAACGAAAAATATTAATTCTTCTAGAAACTATAGTTAATAATTATTTAAAGAATAGCTTTATTAAATAGATTCTATGTGTATAACATGTATACTTTTATTTATAGGATACTACTTTATTTTTACTATAAAGCGTAGTTCTTATCTATTCGAGGACAATATTATAAAAGTTATAGGGAAAATTTCTTTTTTTGTGTGCGTCGAAATGTCTACGAAATATCTTTAAAGTAAAAAACTAACCGGCTTTGAATTTTCACAAACATTAATTTAAACTAAATATTGCTTCACATTTCGTAAGATAAATGGTCAATAAATTTCCCAGGGAAAGCCGTTTTAGAAATTTGCCTGGAGTATTTTACGTATTCATAAAATAGAAAAATGTTTGCTTCGAAAAAAAAGTTTAAAATCACTATTAGTAATAAATATATTGCATAAAATATGTAATAGTTACAGGCTTAAAGGATCCAGGATATAATAAATCTATTTTCACTTTATTATTTTTACTTATATTTTACAATTCCATGAGATAGAAGCAATGAAAATGAATTATCTGTCAAATTTCAAGCAATTGAAAGCCCAGTACTGAAAGTCTTAAAATGCTTACAAAAGTACAAAATTAATTCATTATGGTACACTGTGGCTTGATGACTGTTTTAAAGCCAACTTGAGAACGGTGCAAATTTTGGAATGGTATACTATCAGCACGCATATTTCATTTTATATTACTTTTTTATCTAGACGTTAAAATACTTTATGGACGTGCATTGTGATGTATACACGTGCTTTGTAGTACCCTGTTTTATACTGACGGATTACATATGTTTTGTATTGATCTTCACTTTAGTCATGAATTACAGTTTGGAAAATGCTATGCTAAAACAACCTGGAGATAGAAAAATCACTCTTAGCCGAAAGAGGCAAGACAATAAGTGAAATTGATAAAGAAATTAACTAGCATGGATTACAAACAAGAGCCCTTGGTTATTGGTTATTAGTTCGCTGTCTAACAATAAGTCTTCATATCATTTGAAATTAAGGCAAGAAAAGCCAAAACATTAGAAATATAAATAAAAGAAAGAGTGACGAACTGTGTTTGCCCAAAGAATACGGATGATCATAAAATGTATCAAGTGAAAAATTGTTAATCAGGTGCATAATAATGTAATAAATTTTTTTAAATAAAATTTACCATAAATTTTTATTTGATCCGTTCTATGTTCAATTTTCATATTTATTTTTCCACAACGACCTTTACTACTTTAATATACTTTAATTGTTTGGGATACTTTAATTGTTTGGTTAAAAAAGGAAGAAATCTTTTAGAAAAAGGAAAAATCCAGACCAGATGCATAATTTTTATAAATAAATTGTCCTGAATCTACTTACCGATTTCAGCTTCATAATTTTCCTAAATAACGAACTTTAGTTACAGCCACCTTTTATTTCTCAAATTATGAGGCACCTACTGTAGTAAATTGTACTTCAAATTGTAGTAAAGAAATAAGAAATACGTTCCGAAATAAGGCTTATCAATACATTTTTATAAAATATACTTACCACCTTTGTAAACTTATTTATTAGCATTTGCGATATTAAATATAATTTCTTGTATTATGAGCTGATATAAAATTAGAATACTATTTTACAACAGGGATTGGCTGAACATAAAGCTCTTTTTATTTGAGATATTAAATTCTAATTCCATGTAATATGAGCTGATATAGTATTAGAATACGATTTTACAACAGGGATTTGGTGACCATAAAGTTCTTTTTTTTAACATAACGGCAAAATATAACATAATTTTCTCATACATTTAAATGATTATAACATTCATTATGAAATTTAATAATAAATTAAAACTTTGCAAATAGCTTTCAAAGCGATTTTTTTTAACTTGCATTAAATTCAGTTGAAAAGTTTATGCTCCATATTTTGATATTAGCCTTAGGTCAAAAGATAGCATTAAAAAGATAAAAAGGTCGATGTAATAGTATTACAGTAGCATTGAAGAAAAGGAATAAACTGCTGAAATTTCGAACTATTTAAAAAAAATTTGCTTTCAAAACATATTTTTATTACTAGAAAGTGAAATAGATATTGCTCAATTGAAAGTAAACAATTCAAATAGACAGAGACTTTTTTATGTTCTAGAGTTCCGATTCTATTTCGAATTAATAAAAGAAATAGATATTTGATATAATAACTGTATCACTTGAAATAAATTATTCAGGAGAGCAATATCAGTTTGGATGCCTAAGGATAAAATGTAAATAAACTTCACATTAGACGTCAGCTATTTTATGTATTAACGGAATAATTGGCCGCAAATGTATTGGTTTAGATTAAAAGGATATAAATTGGGTTTATCTTTATATTCCATCGTTCGTCATTTCGAAAGAGGATTTCATGTAATATTTTAAGGGAACAATGTACCAAAAGGAGACATGAAAATTCCATTTATCTTATATTATGGACCAACTTTAGTTTACCTATCTTTATTTTTAGCCAATAATCTATCTTACTGATAAAGTATAAGAAGAAAAATAATTTCTTATATATTAAATTCTTTATATATACTTTTCTTTATCTAAGATAAAAAAAAACATGACCTTTGATTTCTTTCATCAACCAATATGATCTTTTTAGCTGAGTATAATATGATGAAATATTGGACAAAGAGGCGTATTTTTTCTGGTGGTATGTTTGCATCTTATAATGACTGTTTAAAGTAAAATACAGTTTTACATATTCAAATATTCATACGCTCGTGTTTCAAAAAGTAGACCGTAGTGCTCCAAAGCCAAAACCAAATACTCATACTTTCAAGAGTTGAGTTAATCTGACAGAATAAAAATTCTATCAACATATTAAGAACTTTTATTGATCATGAAATATAAAATACCCATTGCTTAAATATGTAAAAACAGGAATAAAAACAGTGAGTAATAATACACTTATTCTATTGGGTACATATATAAGTATTAATTTACTTCATTATATTTGGCATAAGGAACAATCATTTCCGAAGACAACTATTTTAAAACTAGCGCAATAGCCCCGTCATATGACGTGATTAGAAAAATTTTTAATTTCCCAATATTTTAAAGTACCCAATGATGAAGGTAAATAAATTGTTTGTTGTTTGTCTGAGGATTATCTGGTACATGCTAAATAATTTGATTATCTTCATACTCCTCTAGTCTCCCGATACTGTGAATGCAGTTTAGAATCACATTGAATTAATTTAATCGAACCGTGTAGTTATATATAAAAAACAAACACACAAACAAAAACAAATTCTTAATTTTTAAAGATATATAACTTAAACGCTAAATATTTATTAGTCCGTGAAATAGACTCCTAGACATTTATGAAAAGAATTTGTTGTTACTGCCGGTGATAAAATTTTCATTGCAATAAAAAATAATCGCTGATTAAATTTTAAAATAACCAATATGCACCTAATCTATTATTTAAGCCAAATATAAAAGAAAATTATTTACTTAATATTTAAGTTTAGTGATAAAATGTATGAAAATAATGCAGGAGATATTTAAATAATTTAAACTAAGAAATGATTAAATGAGATGATTGACCTAATGTTAGAAAAAAATGTTATTTTTACCTATTTCTTTTGGGATAAATTTAATCATCTATTCTCAACCGAGAAAATAGGGCTTGAAATAATGGCATTAAATGATCGAAAAGGAGGGAAGGAGTGGATTTTGAACGTTTTAAAGACTTGCTTTGAATTTTGCTAACCCTAAACTCACCAAGATTCCAATAGGGATGGTCCCATTCCAGGCCCACCCGCTTTATAAATTCGAGTACAAACGGAGAGATAACTTAGGCTATTATTATATAGGGAGTGTTCAATAGGGCTTTTAATGTGCTACTGCAAATGAGCTACTCTTGCATATATGTATAATTATGTCGATGTTTATTAGCCCCTTTCTTTCCAAAAGAAGTAACTACTTTTAATTTTTTTTAATGTTGCGCAAGATGATAGTAGCATGAATTTTAAATAAGTGTAATTACTTCTATTTAGGTTGTCATTTGTCTAAAACTTCTGTTGTAAATGAGATCATACAGAAAAAAGTAGACTCCAGTTTTGGTGGTAATTCCAATAAAAATATTAAAACATGCGTAATATTTATCTTTTGTCTTTTTCTACATTTTATGAGATATATTTTTTTATTTTGAAAACAACTATATTTTTGTAAATTCCCTTTCAAATGTTTAGACTTTTTCTTAAGAAAATGTATAGCCATTGAAACGTTATTACTTTGCCCCGGGCACTTCAAGGTATATGTAGCATTCTGTTACAAGTTATTTAAAGTATGTTGGTAATCAGATTAAAAGGAGAATATAATAAAACTAGCTTTTGGAAGGGACTCGTGTAAGAAAATTAAGCAGAACAGGATAACCACTGCTCGAATTGATTCTGCAATCATGAATATCTCTCTCGCATAATCTTAAATAATGTGTGTTACGTTTGACTTTGATGATAAACGAAGAAGGAATTTAAGTTTTTTAAAGAACAGTTTAGAGAGGGTTTGCCTTGGAAAATCTGATCGATCTCCGGAATATCAACACGTTCCTCGCTGGGAACGTGAAAAAGAAGCGATGAGAATGATTTGGACATTTGCAAACTGGATTACAGCTTTTTTAAAATGGTGTAGTTCGAAAATAACAACCGTATAGGGACCGATTGCGAAAGAATAGTCCATAGTAGAACTCATGCATATTGTACGAAACGACTTAAAGGGGTACCCAGTTCCTGGATATTACATCAGGCCTTCCATGTTAGGAGTTGGGCATAAGGCCAATTACCTTAACCTATAAAAAAAATTTCAGTTCAGGAACTCCAACAAAGTGCTAAAACTGGTTGGATTCTACCCAGAATTCTCTGAAAGGATTAGTCGCTAATGATAGAAGATGCTGTAGGGAGCGTGTGGTTAAAGCAGCCAAGGCCGTTAAAGGGTCCTTGTGTTTGTAAAGAAGAAGAAGGAGCTTGCAAATAACATTTTTTTATTCTTTCTGTAAATCGTGTAATTGAGTTTCGACAACGAATTAGAGTTTCATATTTAGGTCGATAAATGTTCATCTTTCCAACGGCTCCTTGTTTGCATCCTTGAAGAGATAATTAACCCTCTTAGCGGTTCGCACGTACAATTCCACCAAACCAACTATGTCTTTAAAGCGGTTGTCACGTACAATTTTCGACCTCCAAAAACGTTTCGAAAAGGGATGTAATGTACATTTCCCCCAATGAGTTTTGAGGCAGGAGGGTCAAGTCGACTGTTTAGGAACTTCACCCCTCTTTGACTGACATTTATTGAGGGATGCACCCCTACTTCCTGAGACACAAAGACGCTGATAACTTTTCATGACTTTGTAAATCTCTATTTCGAAGTATTTCATTTGCGGTAACAGGTGTATCTCTAACTGCACCACTTAAATATCTTGGATGACTTTCGTAAACAAAATATATCTAATTCTCTTAAAGAATATTTTTATTTGTACTTTTAGAAACCATTATTTCTTATGGGATGATTTTCTAGACTTGACGAGGTTTTTGTGTATTAAAAATTAACAATCTATAATATCTATATGTATATAACCGGAAGTAAAGGGTCAATAACGAGAGTGAGTTTTCCGTATTCCATTCTAGTCGACAAAGGGTGAAGTAAAAAAATCCTAGAACGCTTTGGCCACTGATACAATAAACATTTAGTGTATTTTTGGAGACTTTTTTCCTCTGTATGTTCCACTCGGAGGGTTAAACACTTGATAGGTGCCACGGTATTATCTATGGGTGTAAATCTTTTACGATGTCATCCTGGAACTTCCCTTCAGTTTGGATGATTCAGTAGAAATGTGATTTTATTATTGATTCCTTTCCTTACTCGCATGCTGCCTTTAACCGAGAGGATAGTCTGTCCCACAGATTTATTTTTTACGTACTCTGGGCAGGCATACAAATGTTGCGTGAGCATGGTAGGCCCAAGCGTGTCTCCTTGGGAGAGTAGTCCACCACACCGTTTACTAGTCCATCTGAATTTCAATATTTATGTTTTTCACTTTTAACTTCTCATCAACAGACTAATTTTGATTTAGTATAAAATTTAAATTCCAGCTCGGTTTAGACTTAATTTTGCTGGATCATTAATAAGGGTTTATTTTTATAACAAAGAATTAGTTTTAATTTATGAACAATTTTTTCAAAATTTTTTCAAAATATTTTTAAAAGCATTTTTTTAAGATAAAATGCATGCATCAAATGGAAAATTAAAAATCCACTTAACCATTAAAAACTTTTGAAATTTTTCAATTACAAAATACTATTTATATTTATGGTAGTAGGCAGTTATATTTTATATATGTGAGCTGATACATACAAGTGATATATTTTATTTAATATCGTGAGAGAGACCAATTAGAAATCGAGTTTCTTAATAGTTTTTACATTTTTAGATTCTCGGACATATCTTAAGTTTTTGGTTTACGGCATAAAACAGATATATTATTTCCATTCAATATAAAATATTAGTTTTTAATTCACAGTTTTCAAAAGATATTTTACGGCTGAAAAGAATTTTTTTTTCGTGTTTATTTTTATATTATTTAAAAAATATTTTACATAAAGTAACAAACTAAATATTTTTTTAATCTAAACTATGCATAAAGAACTTATAAAAATCAATCTGATAGTAGCAGAAATTCTTATTTTATGATGAATGGAAAAGAGACAGTAATAAGGAAGGTTTTAAGTTTCAAAAGGTATTATATCCCCTTAAATATATTTTAACCTCCGATGAATAGAAGTATCGAAATATTAGCTATATTTTTCCTATCTAAAATTTCACTATCTCCTTAAAGAAGCTGCAAATTTAGAATTCGAGATTTGTGTGAATGTAAATGTGTACCAAAATATAGGTTTATAACCTACTCATTCCCTTTTAACAAAAATTATGATGATTTGTTGCTCAACTGAAGAAACTGTGAACTTCTTCATAAAGTGTGACCTGCAGATTCCTTTTAAACAGAAAGTTTGATGATTTGTTGCTCAAATGAAGAAACTATGAACTTCTTCATAAAGTGTTACATGCTGATTTCCGTTTAACAGAAATTATGATAATTTGTTGATCAACTGAAGAAACTGTAAACTTCTTCATAAAGTGTGAAGTATTTTAAAGTAAACGAGTGTGATAGCTAATTAGAGTGGAATATACTCCTCAGTTCCAATCACGAACGACAGAAAATATCTTAGTGGGATTTGAACACTCGGACTTCTGAACCGAAATGCGGCATCTTACTTGTTATCGTATAATATTATCCAGCCAAATTATTAATGTCACTAATCATTACCAACTTTAATATTTTTTTCAAAAGAATATGAAGTTTATAACATAAGCAGTAAAACTGTAATAACATATCCAAAAAAGTAAAAGGATTAGTAAAAATGCCCGAGAAATTTCACTTTTATTTATCCATTTTATTAATCTTCGAGTTCATTTAAAAATTTGATTTCCATGAAAGATACTTTAATATTGATATTTTAATTGTTTTAGAATATTTCTTAAACTTTCTACTGAAGGAAAAAATAATTTTTAATCCATAGATATATTTTCCGCCCACTAAACAAATTCTTCTAACATTTAAAATTCGTAAGTGAACCGGAAATTATTAAACTAAAAACCGGAAATTATTAAACTAATTTCTTTGCTTTGATTCCCTCCTGGAATTAAATAAACTACAGAATTTATTTTTGAGAACTTTTGTCAGAAAGACTGATTTAGGAAAAATATCGCCCTTTACTAATAATGTCATTTTTTCAATCAGAGTAAATTAATCCTTTCAGACGGAATAGCGCTCATTTTGTGAATGACCCCCAGATGTCGCTTCGCCACTACAATCAAAAACTCCGGATTCGTGGAAAAGCAACATTTCAGTTCTCGCGGTGTTTCCAACATTCCGCACATTTTCGGCACTTCCCTCTGAAATGTCAGTGGACAGCGTTGGGTTCGCAGGAAAACATCGTTCGCATTTCAACGAACGTTAACAACTCTTTAACAAACGACTGATTAAATATTGGTGCTTACAATGAATTTTTACAAAACTAAATATTTATTGCATTTCAACTGAAAACGGGGTAAGTGCAGATTCTTTTCCCGGAAATATCAAGATTGAATAAATAAACGAATTGGAAGATGAAATGTTTTAAAAATGTTGAAAATTATAATATTTAGATTTCTTTAGTGCGAGTAATATTTTTTACTAGAAATAATTTGATATAAGAATTATTGACCTCGAAACTTTTCTAAAGATTTTTGTGAAAGTTTATTTAAAATCAGAACTTTTTTAAACGGAAACAATATTTATAATAATTTTTTTTATATATAACATTGCTTATTGATATTGCAAACGCATTATAGATCAATGTTTCAGTATATATTTTATTGCATATTAAATTAAACAAAAAAATTGAAGTTATTAAAAGAGTGCATATTTATGAAAATTGCATTGATTGAAAATTGTATCAATAAACGAATTAAAACTTTATGTGATACTTTCTAAAAATTATTCTAGTGCAAAAAACCAAAAAAATTATTTATATAAATAAATTTACTCTGTAAAAATTTCCTATGAATTATTTGTATGCAAATACATTGTGATAAGATATAACTTATATGTATACAAATATAGTTCTATTAAATAGTATTATAAGATGATCTATAAACCTTATTTGAACAAAAATTTAAACTTGTAATTACTTGTATTATCCTTAAACCATATTTAAGGATAAAAGCGATATTTGTGAATGTTTAGAAGTCTTTATTGTATTTTATTTAATGTATTTTCTTCCTATATGGAAAATAGCTGCTATTGAAAATATATTCGTTGGTTAAAAGAAAAAAAGATTATACGTGAGAGAGCGAAAAAATAGACAAATTGTTATTTGCAAATCTAGTTTAATGAAGTATCATCAAAGATATATAATGAGGATTTTTAGATAGGTATATTTAAATTTGGGAAAAATATTTTTTTTAGAACCATATTTTCAAAATTCTTGTAATATTAAATGGTATTTTCCAAACGTGTAAATATATGCACATATTTCCTAAAAGGATAATACTTCAAGAAAAGACATTAATTCCTAAATTTCATATTCAGAAATATTTCTTTACAAGCGCTGTATAAATGAATTTAATTTTATGCTACCAAGAAATCATTAATTTCGTAAATAAGCAATGTTGTATATATAAAGAGTTATAATTAGTTGTTTTTTTTAAATACTTTAAAAGAAAATATTCTATGTGTAAACGGCTTTACATTTTGATAATATTTGAAAAAATTATCCATTCATTCTTAAAAAGGGATATAAAATTAGTTTTTGTAAACCTTTAAAAAATATTAGAGAAGGAAGCTTTTCAAAACAGAAGCAAGAAACATCAAAATAGATCGAAGAATTTAAATGAACTAATTATTGGACTTTATACAGATACTGATTTTTGCAAGTGGATAGACAATTATTTTTTGTAAACATTTAAAAACTGTTTGTTAACTGAAAATTATTAAAAGAAAAAAAAAGAAAAGTCTTTTAAAGTTAGTTAAAAGACAATATTTAACGAAATTATCGAACATTTTAATTATGATTTGGAAGCACTATTTTATATTTTTAATAATATGGAGGGCAACGCAGTTACAATTCATTATAACCTCGATTGCAAATTATGAAGAAGACGACTCTACTCCCTATCAGCTTAAAAAAATCTCTTATGATTTTAAGCACTATGATCAATTATTGTCCTTTATCCCAGACGGCATGTCAGTCAAAAAAGATACACTACCAGAAATAAGTCTTGGTGTTACTGAAATTTCAAGACAAGACAACGAAGAGTTGAGAAAAGATCTCTCTGACGTCATTGACAATCTCTTCGAGCCTCACGTGCCATTATCATCAGACAATGACTACATTCCACTACTTAATGATTCGAATCTTCAGGCTAACTGCTCTCGCAACGGCTCTATTGTGCCTTGCGAAAATATGGCAATGCCGGCTCCTAAACTTGATCAGACCACGGTGATAAAAGCTGTCGTTCTTTCCATCATAGGAATCTTTTCGTATACAGGAAACATCGCAACTCTGACGTCTATCCTGAGGACAGGTCGGCAGAGCACCTCGACCGTTTATATGTTGTTGGTGCAGCTGACTATTGCGGACCTTCTGGTTACGACGTTCTGCATACTCATAGATGCGATCTGGATGCTGACAGTGCAGTGGTACGGAGGAAACTTTCTCTGCAAGATTGTCAAATTCATGCAGATGTTTTCTCTCTACCTCTCGACATTTGTTCTTGTGTTAATAGGTTTTGACAGGTTATGTGCTGTGAGATTTCCAATGGGAAGAGCCAGAGCGAAGAAGGATGTTCGAAAGGGAATCGTTTGCATATGGACTCTCAGCGCGTTGTTCAGCTCACCCCAGGTAAGCCAAATGTCTTTTTATTTTCTATCACAATTCAACTAAACTTTTTCTAAAAATAAACAAAGATTTAAGTATAAAATTTCATTATACCTGTTATTTTAAAGAAAATTTCGCTTTCATAAAAGTAGAATACATAAAAAAAGAGATAATGTTCGAAAGGGATAATATTTTTAAACTCAGAGTAACCGTAAAAGGATGTGTTACAAATGTTTTAAAAAGAGTGTATAAGTTTCAAAAACAAGATCATTCTGGTATTTTCGCCAATATTTTCAGGCACATTGACGGAAATTCGCAGGTAAACTGTTAGAAACACTCATTACTGAATAGAGCTGTGGTAGTAAACTTAATATTTCCCTTTATTTTGGAGCTTGTTGGATTTATAATACCTTAAGTAGTTTGTATAATTACAGGTAACTTCAAAATAAAAATATCTTATAAATCAAGCATTTTAGCAAACAAGAATAAATTTTCTTGTAAAAAACGACAAGTACACTTTTTTTAGATTAAATCTCGAATGAACTTAGCAAGCGATTTATATATATTTACATAAAAAATCTTGATTAAATCTCAAATACAAATGAAAATTTGTCTTTACTTTTTAAGTTTTCTTATTGCTCATTCCAGGCAAATTTATGAAACATCATTTTATGAAAGTGATTGTGCTTACTGAACGATTTATCAAAAAATTCTTGATATCTTCAAAATTAAAAATTTATCAATTAGTATTAAGAAAAAATTAATGCATTAAAAAATTAAAAGTCCAGAAAAAACAAGGATTTTAAATTAAGTATTATTTCTATGAGGTTGCTAAGAATGGAACGCATTGGAATATTTCTAAAATCACATATAATATCTACAAATTATGTATTTTAAAAAGCTTTATTTTACTTGTAACAGATGTGTGCTACAACACTTTTCTTTTGTAAATACACTATTTTATTAAATTATATAAGATATTTTAATATTTTAATATTTTATTTTTTTAATGATACTTAAATGCAGTATTTAATATATAACAATAAATAATATCACTAGTCATGGTAATTTATTTGTTCAACAAATGATGACGAATGCTTTTTTATATATCAATGACAGCTTATATTGGGAATTATATAATTATTCAATTTTCTGGCTAAATAATAGTTTTTAAAATAATCGTGGTTTTTTAAAATGTTTTACTAGTAATTTGACCTGTCACGTACATTTCTCTAATTTTTACTCAAAGGCTAAATAAAACCGTCTTTCCTTTTATATGAAAGACAAATGGGACCTCTACGTCTCTAATGCTTTCTTCAATAGATAAAATATGATTCTAATAATTTCATAGACTATTTAAGACTAGGATGTTGTGCACAATGTGAGTTCTGCCTAGCAAATAGTTCAGAACCAACCCCCTCCGAGTTGTTTATTGAAAGAAAACATTTAAAATCTTTATTTGGGTTTGTAATGCAAATTTTTTATGAAAGATTATAGTAGCAATTACTTTTTTTCATATTTCATTCACTTTATTAACAGCAGCTTACAAAAAACTATAAGAATCTTAGTAATATTGGTTGCAAATATTGCTATCGATGAAGATATATGTAATATATTTGATCAAGATGCACATAATCTTAAAATATGTCATTTTAACATCTTCAAAACTCCCTTCTAAAAAGTATAATATTAATAAGTTGTTGATGCATAAAAAATATTTTTCTAAACATGTTTAAGCTTAACGAGGAAGTAACCAGCATTGTTGATCTCAGTTTCTATGAGTAGGGGAGACCGGGGCACCTTGGGACTCTTTTCGGTTAAACATTTTTAGGAATTTTTGTTAAAGCTAATTGAAAAAAATAATTATGCATGCATATATTGTCATCATATCTGCTTCTTAGAAACATTAAACCTACTTAATATCTCATTTAATTAAAGAATAATAAAAGAAATAAAATACCTTTCCAATGTCCCAACCTGCCCCACTGTATGGGGTAGGTTGGGACACTAAACAACAAATACAAAATACTGTCCAAATTATTTTTATTAACTGTTATAAAAGAGAAATAGCTTAAAATTGTTCAAGTTAATACATTTTTTAACAAATCTTATATTTGCAGCTGATTTAAGCATATTAGCATGTACAGCAGAATACTTTCTGTTTGTTTTTCTTGTTCTCACCATTTTTTTCTGAAAAAAAGATTAATAAATTAATATTTTGACATGTTAAATCAATTAAAAATTAGGCACCAAAATATTAATTATTTTGCTTGAATTGATATTTGTTTACACTTTTTAAAATGTCCCAAGGTGTCCCATCTATGTGTGTCCCAACCTGTCCCATTTTACATAGTATCTTTTGTTAACTACCATACAGTTAGGCTTAACAATACAATTTATTTATTAGCATAGAAATAATAATGAATGAATTTTCTTTCATAACATTACACTTTTTTTTTTAAATATTTAAATTTTTTTTCAAAAAATTACTTTTTAAAATGCACAATGATGTAATTTTGGGTTATTAAAAACAAATAAAATGAAATTGTTCCTTACCTATAAGCACTATTTTCATCAAAATTCTTTGAGAAGTGAAGAGGAAGGCCATCTATCAATACACATGAGAACTAATTCCTGGTTGCAAATTAAAGCCTGAAAATAAAGGTGTCCCAAGGTGGGATATGTCCCAAGTTGCCCCACTCTCTCATACTCTAAAAGATTTAAACCCACACTGTATCTGTTAGAAAACAGGACTACCTCGATGTCAGGTTCAACGGAGCATGAAACTCTATTTGTAATACATTCAAGAAAAACAAAAAGAACTCTGTGCAGCTCTCCTTACCGGCTAAGTTTAAGACAGAACTCACTAACAAATAAAGTGAGTTAAGTGCTTGTTAGAATTCTTTATAAATTTTATGTTCCAGTTAAAAAAAGTTTGATATGCAGTATTTTTAAATATTTTTCAAATAATTTGTCAATCAAATCAATGTTGTTAAATTTGGAAGAATGTAAATTTTTATTTCAGATACCCATGCTTATGACACAATATAACTTGAGAAACATTCGTAGTTTACATTAACTTACTTAAAGCTCGATGATTAGTTTTTCAACACGGCTGTTATTCTGAAAGGTCACGTACTATTATAAACTTTTCTAAATCTGTTTAAAAACCTGTTCATATTAATTTACTGAAAACTCGATGAGAAGTTTTTCAACAAGGCTGTTGTTCTGAAAGGTCATGCACTGTTGTAAACTTTTCTAAATCTATTTAAAAGCCTATTTACATTAACTTACTTAAAGCTTGATGAGTAGTTTTCCAACAAAGCTGTTGTTCTGAAAGGTCATGCACTGTTGTAAACTTTTCTAAATCTGTTTAAAAACCTATTTACAGTAACTTACTTAAAGCTTGATGAGTAGTTTTTCAACAAGGCTGTTGTTCTGAAAGGTCATGCACTATCGTAAACTTTTCTAAATCTGTTTAAAAACCTGTTTACATTAACTTACGTAAAGCTCGATGAGTAGTTTTTCAACAAGGCTGTTGTTCTGAAATGTCATGCACTATCGTAGACTTTTCTAAATCTGTTTAAACACCTGTTCACATGAACTTAAAGCTCGATGAGAAGTTTTTCAACAAGGCTGTTGTTCTGAAAGGTCATGCACTATCGTAAACTTTTCTAAATCTGTTTAAAAACCTGTTTACATTAACTTACGTAAAGCTCGATGAGTAGTTTTTCAACAAGGCTGTTGTTCTGAAAGGTCATGCCTTATCGCAGACACTTCTGAATCTGTTTTAAAACCTGTTTAGTTTTAAATCCTATTACTTTAAAAAGTCTTTATTACAGAAAACATACAATGTTGAACCTAATATTGTGGGTTTTCTGTAAACCTTTCTCCGTATTTTTCATCATTTTAAACTTTTTCTTAGTAAGCGAAAGCTTGCTCTGACTAAGAACAGTACATCATGTCATTAAAGCTGCATTTTAATATGGGTTCTCTTCAATCAAAAGGAATATACATATTAAAATCAATCTTTACCTAATAGCATAGCAAATTATTCACCAATTCCAGTCATAGATTTAGATGTGATTTCTTTCTATTCCAGAGAGAATTTAATCCTTTGTGAATGTTTATTTTCCGATAAGCACTTTCTATTCCTATGAAAAACGAGCTGAATGAATTTCTTGACTTTCTATTTCCTCTAAGTGACGGTTTTTGAATATTAGAATAATAGAGAGCATTGTTTAAAAATATTTGTCCCAGAACTTATTTTTCTTCCCTTTTTCCTCTACTGTAGAAATGTACCAACATTTGTGTAAACCAACAGTATTCTCATTGAGAAAAGCCAAAGGATCACTCACATTTCCATGCAAAGTTTCGAACTAAGCACATCTGGTGGAATCTCAAAACTTCATTCACTGAAAATGTGGGTGGCATAACATCTAGTAAAATCAATTTAACTTCTTTCCAAAAGTTTCTTTTACAAATCTGAACAATCGTAACTAAATAAGGAGCATGAAAAGAATTAATCGATACATGAATATGGAATAAGATAAAGAGTCAACTCAAAGTAAACTAAAAAATCGTTCTAAAAACGTAGTTTTAATTATCGATCAGTCTAATTTTCAGACAGTGAAATTAGGTTAGTATAGCTAAAATTTTGTTTTATTTATGGTTTACAAGACGACAGTATATTTGTACACACAGATTGAAAGCTGTGTGTGAAATCTTTATGAAAATTTAATAAATTTCTATTTAAACCACATTTTTTAATAATTTTAATTTTGAGAAACTTATCTGTTCATAGAATTAAGATCTAAATCTTTTCCGCACATTTTAAGTTTAATAGAGTGCATTATGTTAAATGGATGACCAGCATTTATTTTATACCCTTCTCTCATAGTCTGTTGCAGAACGCTGGCCGAATGGTTAGGGCACTGATCGTCGGTACCGGAGTTCGTGGGTTCGAATACCACTATGGCATGGATGTTCGTAGACGTTCGGAATCGGCTTTAAGCAGTAGGTCCCCGTCTCATTAGCTCTCATGTGCAAAACAGTAGACCGTAGTGCTCCAAACCAAACATCATAGTTTGTCATTAAAATAATAATTAACGCTTTTTTAAAAGACTAATTTGTACAGATATTCAAATCTTACCTCCTTAATATATTAAAAAAAGAAATCCAAGAAAAATATTAAACAACCTATGTAAAATTGAATAACTTTACATTTCAATCACATTTTTTTAATAATTTTAACTTGAAGAAAAATATATGTTCATAGATTAAAAATCTAAATGTCTTACGCACATTTTAAGTTTAATAGAGTAAATTATATTAACTGGATGACCAGAATTTATTTTATATCCTTCTCTCATAGTCTGTCATTAAAATAATAATTAATGATTTTTGAAATACTATTTTGTACAGACGTTCAAATTTTACCTCCTTAATATGTTAAAAAAAGAAATCCAAGGAAACCATTAAACAACCTACGTATAATTTAATAACTTTCCATTTCAACCCTATTTTATAATAATTTTAACTTGAAGAAATTTATTTGTTCATAGATTTAAAATCTAAATGTCTTCCCATTTTGAGTTTAATAGAGTGCATTATATTAACTGGATGACCAGAATTTATTTTGTACCCTTCTCTCATAACCTTTCATTAAAATAATAATTAAAGATTTTTTAAAAGACTAATTTCTGCAGATGTTCAAATTTTACCTCCTTAATATATTAAAAAAAAGAAATCCAAGGAAACATTAAACAACCTATGTATAATTTAATAACTTTCCATTTCAGCCACATTTTTTAATAAATTTAACTTGAAGAAACTTATCTGTTTATAGATTTAAAATCTAAATGTCTTCCGCACATTTTAAGTTTAATAGGGTGCATTATATTAACTGGATGACCAGAATTTATTTTATACCCCCTCTCACAGTCTGTCATTAAAATAATAATTAACGATTTTTTTAAAAGACAAATTTGTACAGATATTAAATTTTACCTCCTTAATGTATAAAAAAAAGAAATCCAAGGAAAACAGTAAACAACCTATGTATAATTTAATAACTTTCCATTTCAAACACGTTTTTTAATAATTTTAACTTCTAGAAACTTATATGTTTATATATTTAAAATCTAAATGTCTTCCGCACATTTTAAGTTTAATAGGATGCATTATATTAACTGGATGACCAGAATTTACTTTATATCATTCTCTCATAGTCTGCCATTAAAATAATAATTAACGATTTTTTTAAAGACTAATTTCTACAGATGTTCAAATTTTAACTCCTCAATATATTAAAAAAGAAATTCAAGGAAAACATCAAACAACCTATGTATAATTTAATAACTTTCAATTTCAACCACGTTTTTTAATAATTTTAACTTGAACAACTTATCTGTTCATAGATTTAAAATCTAAATGACTTCCGCACATTTTAAGTTTAATAGAGTGCATTATATTAACTGGATGACTAGAATTTATTTTATATCCTTCTTTCATAGTCTGTCATAAAAATAATAATTAAAGATTTTTTAAAAGACTAATTTGTACAGATGTTCAAATTTTACCTCTTTAATATAACTCCTTAAAAAAAGAAATCCAAGGAAAACATTAAACAACCTCAGTTTTTAATCAAGGCAATAGCCAGAAAAATGTTATAAAGTCATTCTCTAGCATGCCTCATTCTGTTTAGATATATAAATAGTCTTTAAACGGGACTTAAAGAGATTCTACACCTACATCAACAAACTTTATCAACTTAAGTGCGGCAATTTCGTTAGATAAGAGAAAGGTGCAGTCATTATATAGCTGAAGATAATTAGAGGCAGAATCTTTCTTAGAATATTTTCGAAATTAAAACAATTAAAATGACTTAAAAGTCAAAGCAGGTAATATCTAGGTTATATAAGTAAAGTTTTATGAGAATATTATTTAATAATATTAAAAGAAATGAAGCATAATAATTTCTTTATTAGTTTTACTAAATTTCTGATAATATATGGATTTTAACGGTTAAATTCCCAGTTAAGGTGACTAATATACTTGCGTATTCCTGTCACTATCAAGGTTGATTTCAAGTTGTTATTTCTCTAGAGATATATCTTTTATTAGCTTCTAAGTATAAACTATGGATAATAAGTGATACATTTCGAACAAATAGTAGGTTGGGGAAAAAGAAATCCATTATTTTTGAGTGAAATTAATGACTTTATTTAACATATTTCGGATTGTCCGATTTGGGTCAAATATACACTATTTTGTTCTATAATTTGTTGACCTTTTAAAGATATGTTCATAATGCCTCTCTCATAGAAGTCTTGGTTCTTATTGGAGAAAAACTCTAGTAATCGATTTTCACAATTTTCTCTTGATCCCAATTTCTTATCACTCTAAAAGTTTTCCAATGGGAGAAAAAGATGGTAATCGCTTGGTGCCAGGTCCGGACTATATGGTAGAAGCATTAAAATTTCCCAACCAAGCTCCCTGAGTTTCTGGAGAGTCACTACAGACGTGTACGGCCTGGCGTTGTCCTGATGGAACACAACACATTTTATGTTAGTCAATTCTGGCCGTTTCTGGTCAATCGCAAGATTCAAACGGTCCAGTTATTGACAGTAGAGATCTGATTATAGCATTTGGCCATACGGAAGCAGCTCAAAATAAATGATTTCCTTCCAGTCCCACCAAATACACAGTAAAACCTTCCTTTCCGTTAGTCCTGGTTTGGCCACCATTTGAGCTCCTTCACCACGCTTTGACCACAATCGTTTTCGCACAATATTGTCATATTTGACCCATTTCTCATTCCCAGTCACCATCCGTTTAAGAATTGGGTCGATTTCACTCCGTTTAGCCAAGGCTTCGCAGTCGGAAATTCGATCCATCATGTTTTTTGATGTTAATTGGTGTGGCACCCAAACATCGAGCTTGTTTTGGAATCCAGCTTTGCGCAAATGGTTTAAAACTGTTTTATGGTCGATCTTTATCTCCTGGGCGATGGTACGACTACTAACATGCCGGTAAACTTCGATTATTTCTGTGATTTTATCATCATTTTCGACGACGTGCCTGCCTGTGCGAGGTGCATCTTTAATATAAAAAATGCCTGAACGCAATCGACGAAACCAAATTTGCACGTAATTACCTGTTACAGTATTGGCACCATAAATACTATGCACAATTTCAGCCACCTGGCTTGCATTTTCGCCTTTATCAAAGAAAAACTGTACAATGTACAGAATTTTCTCTTTGTTAACTTCCATTTTTAACACCGTGTAACTCACAACTGAATGGACCAAGGAAAAAAGAGTAAAAAAAATTTTTAGTGTGAAATGTCACCTTGACAACGCGCATAAATTTGAAATTGTTTGATTGATGCTTTACGAGGTATCGATCACTACCGCCATCTACTGAAAAAAATAATGGATTTCTTTTTCCCCAACCTAATATATCCAACATAGTTTGTAGGAGGGGATAGGATATTTGTTTCCAGAGTAAATTGTGGGTCATCCAAAACTTCCTGTGGAATATATTTGAAAAAAACTGGGTCAAAAATGGAATTTTTTCTCTTTAATGTTGTTCGTTATTATCATTAAAATCTTAGAAATAAATTGTATAGTTTTAGTTATAGTTTCAGCTATAGATTATATAGTTATAATTTTTAAATGAATAACTACTAGTCTGAATATCTTCACATATATGAGAAATGATTACAATAATTGTTACTCAAATTACAGGAAAATGAATCAAATGACATAATTTTCTGGATAAATATAATAAACTAATACAATAAAATTATTACCTATATCAACTGTCATGAATTCCATGCTGCTCAGAATTCTTTGAAGTTCACAAATACTTTCCAGTGGCTGAGAAATACAGTGATCAGTTTGGGACACCCTGGTTTTGATAACAATAACCGATTGATAACAATGAACGATATACAAAATTAGATAAATTTACCCCCCCATTTAACCCTTTATCTACTGCATTATGAAATACTGAAAATGTTTTTATATTGTTTTTTAGCTGTCACATTGATAATTATATACAAGTTAAATATACAAGTAAAAAATCGCCCCGATGTGAAATTTAGTTTGTTAGAACTAATTAATGAAAGTGGGACTTAAAAGTACCGTCAGTACATAAACGGTTAAAGTGATTGGTACTTATAAGTACCGTCAGTAGATAAAGGGTTAATTCACACTTATTGCATTTCAAAATGAAATGAAAAAACTCACCTAATATTTATGTACTCTATATTATCCTTTGATGCCCAGTGACGTTGAGGTAGCGCTCCCACGACACAGGTCCGAGATTCGATCCCCGGGCTGGGCAAGGTTGACTCAGCCTTTCATCCCTTCAGTGGGTAGAGAAATTGAGGACCAAGCATGGTTGGGAACTAAACACTGGGGGTTCCGCGTAAGATTGACCACTTAACCGGAACTTCGCACCCCAGGGCCTTTGGTCACGCAAACGGAGATTGGCACCGTAAGCCTTGGCCCCCTAAGGGCTGTTGCGCATTTGTTAATATTAATTAATATTATCCTTTAAGACATAAGAATTATTTACATAATAAAAATAATTGATCAGTTGTTGATTGTCTACAATTCTTTCTAAGAAGCTCATTGATAAATCGTTCGTAATCATAATGTTTTTCAAAGTCATCGGAGCGGTGTTG
>CM063498.1:106475905-106485905 GCA_032207245.1 Pardosa pseudoannulata | reverse complement strand
TTAAATGAGAATTACAAACTCGTGCTTAAAATAATTTTTTCCTAAGAAATATTACATAAAATGTTTCTCTTTTTCATTCTCTTTAATTAAAATTAAACGCATTTATTCTATTTTATGAGCACAAATAAAATAAATTTATTTTACTATTTTCCTTGCTAATTTTAAAAAATGAATTATATTTTAAATACATTGTTCCTCCTTAAATAAGCAATTTTATATTCAAACATATATTATAAGAAAAACATTTATTTACCTAGAATCAATCCTCTACAGAAGATTGTTAAATTTATATCCCCCTTGACACTATGATTAATTCTGACCTATCGGAATTATTTCTAGATCATAATTAAATTAATAGTGCTATATTTGAATATTGCTAAACATATTTAATCAGAACCGTGTTAAAAGCATGTCATTTCCACTACTTGTAATGTATACGACATCTACCTTTCAGTTTTCGAACCTAAAGCAATTTCTCAAAATTGTTATACTGAGTGGAATAAGCATTTATTTATTAATTTTCCCATACAATATGAAAAAGTATCGCATCACATTTTTTCTATATTGTTTTAAAATGAAATTATAATGTGCGATGAATCGGGCTACAGAGAATATTCTTTTCAAAACCACCGAAGAAAACACTTCTGAAGTCAAACAGTGGAACATTGATCCATCGTTTTTCAAGGAGACGAAAATAAAAATCGATGAACGCGAGAAACACAATGCATATAGTAAGTGAATGTAAATGTCGTTAAAATGTGTGACTCTGAATAAAATAATTATTTACAACACTTATTGGAAATATATACACTTATTGGAGTTCTATAAATCCCCTATATAATTATAGCCTATGTTTTCTGTCTGTCTGTCCTCGAATGTATGAAGTGGTTGTACCTGGAATGGATAGAGGCATCCATAAGGGATTCTTGATAAGTTAGAGTTAGCAGCGTTCGAAATACACCCCTTAACTTAATTAACTTTTCGAGCATTTAATGCCATTCTTTCAAGCCCTATTTTCCCTGGTTAAGAGCAGACGATTAAAGTTATCAATTTGTCACATAATAAATAGGTAAAAATAACATCATTTTTCTAGCATTATGATGTCATTCCTTTAACCATATCCTTTAATCATTTCTTATTTTAAATTATTTAAATATCATCTGCACTATTTTCATACGTTTTGTCACTGAACTTAGATATTACGTAAATAATTGTCTTTTGTATTTGGCTTAAATAATAGATTAGGTACATATGTGATAATGTTAAATTTAATCATCGATTATTTTTGTTGCAATGAAAATTCCATCACGGGTATTAACAGAAATTCTGTGCACCTACAGTGTGTAGTAGAATAGATAGTTTTATTCCTTTTCTTCAATTAATTACTGTGGCAAAAAAAAATGGGAAGAACTTAACGATAATTTCGAAGTAGCTAAGAAAACTTTGAATTCTAAACTGTATTCACAGTATCTTGAAACTTTACAGGAAAATGAAGATAAACAATTATTGAGTGTGTACCAGATAATTCTCAGAAAAAAAACAAATAATTTTTTTATCTGCCTTATCTGGTACTTTACATTTCTGGAAAATTAAAACTTACTGATGCCGTCATATGATGGGCTATATGCTAGTATAACTTATAATTGTATTGATAAATATTTTTAAAAATATTTTGTAATTCATACATGCTAGTGAAAGTGGGATTGCTTTATTACAAAGAATCACCGTTCTAATCACTTTACACCTACAATAACACTATAACTCTCTCTGCTCTCTTAATTAAAGCATTTAATTCCGAGAAAGCTTCATGTCCTTCAGAAAGGCATGTTACTTATCTAGCTCACCTTCATTTTCTTTCTCGGTTGTCAAATGATCTTTCTTCTGGCATATACATAGGACTGATTTGACACCATTCGTTGGTGAATTATTATTAATTATGACGTGAACTTTAAAGTTAATGCCAATAAAATGGCTGCATGCGTATTGGAACAAGTCAAAATATTTAGCATAAACAGTTATGTTGCCATCCTTTTGCTGTTTAAAGAGTAGCTTAAGTAAATTATGCATAGGACTTATTTCAAACCATTAGTTGGTGGATTATTATTAATTATGACGTGAACTTCAAATTTCATGCCAATAAATGGGCTGCATGAGTATTGAAACAAGTTAAAATAGTTAGCATAAACAGTTATGTTGCCATCCTTTTGCTGTTTAAAGATAGCTTATGTAAATTATGCATAGGACTGATTTGACACCATTCGTTGGTGGAATATTATTAATTATGACGTTAAACGTCAAAGTTCATACCAATAAAAGGGATGCATGCGTATTAGAACAAGTCAAAATATTTAGCATAAGCAGATATGTTGCCCTCCTTTTGCTGTTTAAAGAGTAGCTTAAGTAAATTATGCATAGGACTTATTTCAAACCATTAGTTGGTGGATTATTATTAACTATGACGTGAACCTCAAATTTCATGCCAATAAATGGGCTGCATGAGTATTGAAACAAGTCAAAATATTTAGCATAAGCAGATATGTTGCCCTCCTTTTGCTGTTTAAAAATGAGTTTACGTAAAATATAGTTCAGTTTATATCCCAAATTCCAAAAAACAACCTTCAAGGAAAGAAAAGCTACGGGACCTAACTTTTTTGAGGGTAAATACCGGAAACGAATAATCCAGGAACGTTGAATGCGGGGAAGATAGCAGTGGTTTGATGGGAAAATATTTGACACCAAATGAATCGAATGATCAATATAGGTAAACAAATAATACTAGAACAGTAGATGGAAGTTCCAATGTATTTTCTTGCCTCCAAAACATGGACACGTAAAGTATTTGTTAAACCAATTTGTTATTTCAGATGATAAGATAAATAAGATAATAATTAAGATATAATAAGATATAATTAGACAAATGATGCTAAAATTGATTGTGTTCATTGCTTAGAAATTATATCTAATATATAATTATCTTAGCGACAATCATTTATCATTTTTTAAATATTAATTAATTACTTTATGCTTTTTTTCTATTTGAATGAATGCTCACCAATTATGAAGTATTTGGAGAGTTTACAATCATCAAATATTGCTTTGAATTACACGAAAGGGTTGTTAGTAATTTTTCAAATTTATAATAACAGTTAAAAAATAGTTTTATTTAGAATAAAACACCGGAACAGATTTTTTAGTTATACATCAAATATTATTTTAATAAGAAACATTAAAAAAAAGAAATATGAAATATATTTTCATAAAAATGCTAATGTTTAATGAATTTTTAATTTACGTTGTTCTGAATTGAAATTGAAAATTAATCAACGGATTATTTGTAATTTGCACTTAGCATAATCATCAACTAAGATGAATAAAATTTTGTATTTTAACAATTTTTTTGGAGGGAAAATGCTTCTTTGGTCTATATAATATCTGTTTTGTATAAACAATAACAATTGCGGATGGTTAAAAAATACGAACTTAGAGCTATGATGGACCCTATTACATTAATTCATTTTCATAATTCCTATTACAGTCAGCATTTCGTCATTTTCAGTTAATGAATCATGAATAGGACTTTCGATATGAGAGTATTTTAAATCCATTTCAGAGATTGTTGGTATTCGCAGTTTCAGTATGTTCAGAAATTAATGAAAATATTAGAAAAGTCTAAAGTTTACTATGCTATGATATTATTAAGATAAAAAGAAAAAACGGGATTTATGTACTAATCTTATTTAAAAAAAGAAAAATCTTTTAAAAATTATAGTCTCTGCTCTTTGTAAAGGACAAAATTTACTGAATACATTCTCTTTCATATAGCTAGTTATATGGCATCTATAGCATTTAGGTGTGAATATTGCCATCAGGATAGTTCGCTGTTATATAAACTATAAGCACTCTTTCACGTAACTTCGAATATTTCAAAATCCTCTCAATAACCCTGTTTGGTCTAATAGATAGCGATTCATTGATGGAGATTCTAATGAACATTATTTGGTAATAGATATAGTATTGTATTCAGATTTGGAGATATAATATTATATTGCGACTAACCTTATAAGAATTCAGTGGTAAATTTTATTTTGATGCTTTGCTTATAAACATAAATTTAAACTGGATTTATATGAAATTATACGTTATTAATATGCATCATGCATTTCAAAATTATATTATAACTCAAAAATGTTAAATAACATGTAGAATAGATTGATGAATGTACGAGGGTTGGATCTTTGATAGTGGCAACTACCAGCTGGCTGTAATTAAACTGACAATGCTCACAGTGCTCTGTACCGCGATCTATTTGCCAGAATGATATTGCAGATCACGAGACTTTATCGGTGTTTATGTAGATTTTACGCTTTTGTAAAATTGTTGCCATATCGCACTTGAACTAAATCAGAAAATGTGCATAATAAAAGGTTATTTTATTCCGTATCGATTTGCATTTGTTAACACTATTTTCTATTACACAGCGCCAAATATTCCCCTACCGGCAACTTTTGGAACTAATTTGTTTTTTCGCGGAATCTTTCATCCCCCGTCTTGTTTAATCTTCCTACAAAATGTGGCATCATTCTGGCAAATAGATCGAGCTACAGAACACTGTGAGCGCTATCAGTTTAATTATGGCCACCCGGTATTTATTTATATGGCATACTAAAGTGTTTTATAGTCCTTTCGTATAGTAGCACGCCTTGTGAATAACTCATTTCCAAAGACGTGGAAGTCGCAAAACACTTGTAGCAGCGCCTACTCTGTTTGTTGATAGTTCGAATGCACCTGTCTATTGAGACAATAATCTCTGGAGCAATTCTGAAGCGAATGCCACGAAGTGGTTCCTTCATCTTAGGAATTAAGACAAAATCGTAAAATCTTAGACTTGGTGGATGGTAAAGTAGTAAGTGGCATTGTCCTGTTGTAAGACTTCTGGCACATTGAATTTTTATCCAACTTCGTTGTTCTTGTTTTGAAAACATCCTGACAACACTTTAGACCACAAGCTAATACAAGGATCAGTTCTTCGCATCACTCCACATGTGGATGACTTAGGAAGGACGATTCTTTTTGCTGAGAGGTAAGGTAGGTATGTAGCTCACGTTTGGTATACACGATATTCTTTGGTTTTGTTAAGTAGCGTTTTACAGCATTATTGCCACTATTAAAGTTCCAAACTTCGCAGATAGATTTCATAGCATATTTTTACTTACTACTTTATTTGCTAATATTATTAAAAATAAATTTCTAATTCCATTTAAAAGCATTATTTGTAGAAATATAAAGTTTGTCATCTAACAGTGTTAACGATTTAGGAACGCTTTTTTATTTTAATTGAAAGTTTATTTATATTAAGACCCTTTGAGGACGGTGGTTTTGCCGCAAAACAATCTGACAAAAAAAATAACTTCCTTTCTTCAAAAGGCATAGCAATGATTTTGCGATATTCTTCGTTTTTGTCATTTTAAAGTAACAACAGAATGCAGAACTGTTCTTAAATTTGCTGTTCCTTTGAAATATATATGTGTGAGAGAAATTTACTTTGTATGGGAAGATCAGGAATTCGATTTCCTTCCTTATGACTCGAAATAAAAGTGTCTCCTAAAACAACCCTTAACAAAGGGTTTAGCTATATATTTTTACCGCATATTAATGATAAATGTTTTACTATGCTATCAATATAATTAAAATTTTATATTCACTCTCTACAAGGGGTATATTCATATTTAACCCTCACAAATCTGCCTAAAAATGTAATATATCGTTTTCATAGATTTCCATGTTTTCATAAATTAACATATATTTTCTGTAATTTTGTTTAATGTAAGAGAGTTTTTAATCATGTACTTCAAAGGATTGAATCGTATATCAAAATAACGACGTTTATGAGACGTTTTCTTTAAATTTGGGGTACTTTATATTATATGAAGCTATTTAAAGGTTTGTATTTGGGTGGATTGAAAAAATTTTGGTTTATGTCGATACGCTCATTTTACGTTTCTAAAATACTGTTTCCAGCTAATAATTCAATCACTTTTAAAATATTAGTTAAGTGTAGAAAGATGTGTGTTGTGTGTAAAGAGTATAGTGTAATTATGTAGTATAATATTTTAGCTAAATATCATGTTTTTAAGGAAAATGAATTTACACTTAGTTTCAAATCAATTATAATTATTAATATAATTATTCTGAATGTGATTTTTCTTGTATTTCATTAAAAACGTAACTGTTTTTCACAAAATGAAGAAAATTTTGAAGGATTCTTTTCAAGTAGATTTTATAGATATTGAAAAAACTCATAGCAGGTTCATTCATTGTTATCTTAACGCTACTTTGAAAGAAAATGCTTCATATATGCATGTGAGTAGTAGAATTTTGAATGTATGGAAAATTGCTAGCTTAAGGCCAGTCTTTACATATTTAGTTCTCATCCTTATCCTCTAATAGTAATGTTATTTTATATTAATATTAAAAAATACAGAAAATGTAAACAACTGAATGTGAGATATTCAAGTTTCACAATTCACAGATATAACTGTTTCTGTTTATCATTTTAGGTCCTTCCTACATAAGATTTTTCTGTTTACTTTATTTAGATGATCTTGAAGTTTCCTATTTTCCCACTATTCTGTTCAGAGCGCTAGTAATGTTACTCTAAAATGATAGTTTGTAGAAATTTAGAAAACTTTCCTTGCATCATACGCTGCAAAGCTGTGAGAGCTTTTAGAAGTCAAACATCCATGGAGAATCTGGCCTGAGAATCTGTTAAATGTATCTTTTAAACTTATTTCAAACTTCTGCTTCATTTTATGTTGCACACTATTGCAATGAATGGTAGAGGTTATTAATATTGCATATAGGCCAATGCTTCTTAAAATTTCTTCAAAGATTTAGAAAATCCAGAGGTTGAATTGTCAATTTTGGCGGGAAGCGATATCTATGATGGTGCTATTCATATTTTAGTTAAAGTCAGAATATGAATGAGACATGAACGATATAAATGATCGTTGTTTCAGTAATGAAGTAAGATTCTTTGGAGAGAAGAGAAGCTGAAAATTAAAACTGTTTATGTCCACTTTGTTAATCAGTAACAGGAACTATGTTAGGTCAGAGCAGGAATTTAAATTTACTTATGTATTTTTTGTTAAGCAGTAAAAATATCTGTAATGTTTAGTTATCTAAGTTATGATAGACTCCTGATAGCAAAACGAATGCAAAACGAATAGTAAGTTTAAACAATTTGAAATATTTTACCTTTTATTCCAATTAGTGATCAATTAGTGATTTTAAATATCTTAATATCCATTTGTAATAAAAAAGGGAAACTTCATGCTAAGAGATATATTTTGTAACACATGTAAACATAGTTCTTTAAATTAAAGTTTTATAATACGTAGACAAATTCGTCTTGATTTCAGCCGCCATACTTGCTAAAAATACAAATTTAACTACAAGATTCGAAACACTCTAAACTGTCGATCCAAATGGTAAAATTATAAGTAATAGCAAATAGTGAGAAATTAGGAAGATATTTTTTTCTTTTATGAAAGTTCTTTTACCTTTTATTAAGAAAAAATATAGTTATCAGAAAGCATATAAACATTACAAATCTTATTTTTAAATCGTTCCTAAAATGAAACGGTAAGCATTAAGGGGTTAATTACATTTACAACTAATTATTAAAGTTAGTTTTAATAGCTACAATTATTAATGACATCAACAGGATTCAAACCTACAAATTGTCGTTCTGAAAATCAGATCCCTCTCATTCAAACATTCTTCAGCCAAGGCCGATACCGGCGAGTATCATGCACATAACGTTAGATGTGTCGCAATAAATTAAACATAGCGGTATTCATAAAAAGAGAACAGTTTGGAGTTCTTTACACATATATCTAAGATAAAATACAAAGAAAAATGTATACATACTCATTTCTCTCAAAACATTTCTTTCGGGAATGAAGATTATAACTATGTGACACATTATTATATGTACTTAACAAACATTATTTATCGGCGTATATTCACCGAATGAGGATAATACCTACTGCATTTTATTTTACAATATTTTATGAAAGTATTTGCTTTGTAAAGAAAACAATTTTGTAGAATACTTAGACTGCAAAAATTATTTTATATTTCAAAGCAGTGAAAGAATCAGTCATTATGTTTACATAAAAGAAATAGAATACTACAAGGCCATAACTTTTCACTTACAAAATTGAATAGAAAAACAGTTTTATAGAAAGTAAATATAAGCTCTAACAGAATATGTAAAACTGTGAAAAATGGTTTTTAAGAGAAATAGGTTTATTAAATCTAAATATCATAAGATAAAACAAAACATTATTTTTAAGAATATGCAGAGTATTTAATTTATTTTGTTAAGTATACTTTACACTCGTGAAACTTTACGCTCCAAAAAATCAGAAACAAAACCGTATATTACAAACATATATCATTACAAAGTTCATATTCTGTAAAAACTGGGTATTTATTTAAAAGTATCAATATAATAGAGATTTTGTTTTAAAACAACTACAATTTTTTATCGGATTATTATTAATGCGAAGAGAAGTATCATACGTTATTAATTCTTCAGCAAATAAAATTAGCATTGTGTAAATAAACATAAAAACTTAGTTTCGTAATTATTAACGGCTAATATTTTTATCAGTATATGAAAGAATTGGAATTTTTCTCTTCCAAATTCAATTAATACAGTTGTTTATTTTATAGTCTGTAAATTAACAGGAACCGAATTATTTTGAAAATAAACAAGTGGTGCTAAAATTTACTCATGCGTTAAGTATTTAATTTATTACTATTTCATGTTAGTTTATTTTTACTGCAGGAATCTTTTTTAAAGATTCGAAAGAATTCATAAAGCTTTAACCAGGCTATTTGTATAAAGTATTAATTGTTACATAACTTCTCGAAGATAATTAAATATTAAATAATGCAATTAGTGTTATTTTACAGTACCCAGAAAGTATTTACTAAATTACCTGTATGATCTATTTTTTTTCAAATAATTGAATAACAGATTCTTTAATATTCCTTAATATTACGCATGCAATTGAAATGTTATTTTTATTATGCATTGACCGCTAGAGACTAGACTTCAATCTGGGTAACTAAGGTTCATTTACAATGTTTTAGAAAAACTATCATAGATACATGAAGTAAAAAAAGTTTTAAATAAAACTCTAAGGTTAAAGATTGCAATGAATATTATGCGTGAATACCAACATATGATCCAAGCTAAAATAGATATGTCCAGTGTTTCTAAAGATTTTTCCAGAGTTCCTGATGAGCGGTATATTGTCCTACAATGTCTCTGTGACATGACACAACGATTTATCAAATATGCTTCGGTTGGTTTTGGAACGTTACTGTTTACAATTTGTTACACTACGCCTAATGAGACCGATAACTACTGCTTAAAGGTGATATCAGGCAGCTAAAACATCAATTCCGGTAGTGGGATTTGAACCCGTAAATTCCGGTACCTAAGATCAGACCTTCCATTCACCATCGTCTGGCTTATCAAACTATATACCGACATGTTGAGACATATAAGTTTGTATAGTGAACAAATTTTTTGGACATTTTATATTTGTATAATACCAAATTGTTGTGGACCTGATTTATGTCTGGGTAATCAAGTGTTCCAAATTAAGAATTATCGGAGAGTAAAAGAAAACGGAATATGGCGAATACCAAATAATATAGAAATACAACAAAAATAAAAATAACCTATATAGGTAAGGCTATAATATTTCGCAAATGAGATGGCTAGGACACATACATAGATATGAAGATGAAATTAACGTTTCTTAAACCTGGTGAAAAGAGTGGTAGGCCTCCAACAAGATAGCTTGATAGAGGGAAGAAATGTCTTAACAGCATTGGTGTCAATCTCTGTAGGACAATGACTTTGGATAAATCATGATGGTTTCATCTAAGTGAGATAACCTTGATAGGTAATCGGTTGTAC
>CM063498.1:106450905-106470905 GCA_032207245.1 Pardosa pseudoannulata | reverse complement strand
ATATATATATATATATATATATATATATATATATAATTAAACTGACCATAATGGTGGCCCTAACTAAACTGACAGTGCTCACAGTGTTCTGTGGTGCGGCCTATTTGCGAGAATGACGCCACATTTTGTAGGAAGATAAAACAAGACGGAGGGCGAAAGATTCCGCGAAAAAACAAATTAGTTCCAAAACTCACCGCTAGGGGAATATTTGGAGCTGTGTAATAGAAAATAGAGTGTTAATAAATGCAAGTCAATACAGAAATTACCTTTTATTTTGCTTTCAAATGAGGTTCAGTAGGGCTGCCGTTGTAGTGGACCACATATTGCATTCTGTGCCTAGCAGAAAGTAACATGTCTGCAGGAATCTCCTGTACAGTCTATGATATTTTATCCCTCAACTTAGCCAGGTCCTGGACCACTCCTTGATAGACCTTGGACTTAAGGTAACCCCATAGTCAGAAGTCACATGGGGCAATATCAGGCGACCGAGGTGGCCATGCAATTGGAAAGTAGCGGCTAATGACGCTTTCTGTTGTGCATTTCTGTCGTAGAAGCTGTAGCACCAACGTGTGGAGGGGGTCCATCTTACATGAAAATGACTTCCCCCAGTCATTATCTTTGCTGAAGTGTCGGAATGGCAAAGCTGTTCAACATGGGGCGATAATTCTCTCCGGTAACAGAACAGGATTCCGGTCCTGTCGGGATTCTCATAGAAGAATGGTCCTACGATACATTCCGTTGTGAACCCACACCAAACAGTTACCTTTGGTGAATGTAAGGGAATTGATGTGACTGCATGTGGTGATTTGTCATCCCAAATTCGGCAGTTCTGGGTATTCACAGTTCCATTCAGGTAAAAGTGGGACTCTTTTCCCCATATGATTTTCCACGGCCAAGCATCCTCCACCTCCATTCTGGCAAGAAAGGTGAGAGCAAAAATCAATCGCTTCTCATGGTCGGGGTACAGTAACTCCTGTATACGGCTGATCTTGTATGGATGGAAGTTGATAATCTTTCGTAAGATTTTCCATACAGTGCTGTAAGGCATATTAATATTCCGAGCTACTTCACGAGCGCTGGATATGGCAGCAATATTATCTGGTCCTCTGTCGACAATCGCCGTGGCAACTGCTTCGATTGTATCCTGTGGTACAGGTTTTCGTCCTCTGCCTGACTGAACCTTCAGAGAACCTGTTTTCTGAAACGTCGCAACAATTGCCTTTAGCCCATTCACTAACACAGGACCAAAAGTCACCGCTAGGGGAATATTTGGCTAGTGTTAAAAAATGGAAATTAATATGGAATAAAATTACCTTTTATTATGCACATTTTCTCATTTAGTTCAAGTGCAATAGGGCATCACTTTTAAAAAAGCGTAAAATCGACATAAACACTGATAAAGTCTCGAGATCTGTAATATCACGTACACTGAGCAGGAGAAGAAGTTCTTTATTCAAATTTCACTTTACATTCTTTGCCGCAGTGCCAGCTGCTTGAGTTTTAAAAGGCAATGTGTTACGTTTCGAATCAATCGGATTGAAAATTTATGTCCAATGCCTCCTTCTTTAGTCGAGTGTGCGTTACTGGTCAAAATCTTTTACTTCAACAAGTGCAACGCGTCATCCGCTCTTCGTGCTTTTAGAACGCACAAAAAATGCGTAAAGGATATATATATATATATATATATATAATATATATAATATATATAATATATATATATATATATATATATATATATATATATATATATATATATATATATATATATATATATATATATATATATATATATATATATATATATATATATATATATATATATATATATATATATATATATATATATAATATATATATATATATATATATATATATATATATATATATATATATATATATATATATATATATAATATATATATATATATATATATATATATATATATATATATATATATATATATATATATATATATATATATATATATATATATATATATATATATATATATATATATATATATATATATATATATAAAGTAAAATAAAGATTGAAATAAAAATATTAATGTCTAATTTTTCTAATTATATTTCTCTAACAGGAGTTTTGAGTGCGAGTGTTATAGAACTTTCATCGTCTAATAAATGGAGGTTTATCTATCGCCAATAATATCGTCGAAAATTTTTGCTCAACTCATTTTTCATTAATCATTTTAATAAGGTTTTCTTAAAAACCTTATTAAATTCGTTGGTAACCTTCGTAAGTCTCTAAAAATGGCATCTTAAAATGAAACATTTTAAGAAACTTTTGCTTTATATAACACATGACTTTAAAAGACGAAAAAGTTCCTAAAAATACGTGGGACTGGTTCACTACAAATATAGAAAATCGGAAATCAAGAAATACAGTCACGTTCCATGAAGTCAAATATAATTTCACCATTTACGGAAATATTTTGTAAAGGAGAGGGTAGGAGAGTGAAATAAGTAGAACTCTTATTCGCAACTTAAAACTGATAAAATAAATATCACTCTAATGCGAACTTTACTCTAAAAATTGATAAAAATGCTACTTGTCAAATATGAACCTTTGATAAAATAAAAAGTAATATTTTTAGATTTTCTACAATGTAATAGAATGTTATGTAGAAAATTTACATTAGAAAAATTAATATAGAAATAGGAGATTCCAAACAAATAAAGAAATAATGTGTTTTTCCTATTTGTAAATCGTGCATCATGATATACCAAAAATAATCATCATTAGGATAAAATGCAATTTAATAACAGTTCACACCACCTTGATTTTTGTGATGGATGTTTGAAATATAAGTAGTTATAAACTTATTTAAGCATTTAGTTTTCTATTTAGAAAACGGTTCTCACACGTATATCGTTTGATATATGTCTGATATAAATATATGATCTCAAATATAAAATACAGTAATACTATTCATCTAACACATACTTGTGAATATTGATGATATTCTCCAAAATGTTGTCTACGACATTTAAAAGACTACCGTATAAATAAAATGGAAAAGGTGACAGCTGAGGCTTTAAGAGCAGTATGTATTGCATAGTTTTGTTGATTCCAGGATGTTTCAAATTATATGATAGAATTGCCGTCACTACTGAGAGACAACTATTTAAAAGAAGGTATAAAAAAGAAATTCTTAGAATAAATTCTTTAATAATTTTCTTAGAATAATTGCTTAAATAAACCCTGTTTTAAAAATCTTGCTCTATTAAGATATATATCTAAGGAAATAAAGTAATATATTCAATATGCTTGTGTCGTAACACACACGAGCACACATATACATACATATATATATACATATATATGTATACAAGAAGCTTTATATATAAAATCAAATAATCAAATGTGTCTTTCATGCCTTAACTACTCGGACCGTGTCATATATATATATATATATATATATATATATATATATATATATATATATATATATATATATATATATATATATATATATATATATATATATATATACATATATATATATATATGTATATATATACATATATATATACATATATATATATATATATATATATATATATATATATATATATACATATATATATATATATATATATATACATATATATATATATATATATATATATATATATATATATATATATATATATATATATATATATATATATATACATATATATATACATATATATATACATATATATGTATACATATATATACATATATATATACATATATATATACATATATATGTATATATATATATATATATATATATATATATATATATATATATATATATATATATATATATATATATATATATATATATATATATATATATGTATATATATATATATATATATATATATATATATATATACATATATATATATATATATATATATATATATATATATATATATATATATATATATATATATATATATATATATGTATATATATATATATATATATATATATATATATATATATATATATATATATATATATATATATATATATATATATATATATATATATATAATATATATATATATATATATATATGACAAGTTCAGACTGGTTAAGAACACACGAAAGACATGTTTTCATTTATAAAAACTTCTTTATTGTAATCCCTCTGTCCATGGTTATGCCATTTAGGTATCCTTTATTCTTGTATTGTCCTACGACCAGCGTGGAGGATGTTATCAGCCCGAATTTCCACTCAGAATTGTTTTTTTCTTTGACATTGCTACCTAAACAAATTCCTATGTCTAAAAATGCTTAAAATGTTTCGTCATGGAGCAATAACTACAACACCTTCAGCAAAATCTTTCTTGGATGTCAGTTACTGAAAAATAATCGATCTTAAAATAATCGATTAAATAGAAAATCTTAAAATGAGATGTGAATATTGTGCACTTCAGTATCACATCAATATTAGTCCTAAAAATTTTAGAATCACAATAAGAATAAATATAACTTTGAGCAACCAAAGCAAGTGTGTTGATTGTTTATGTTAACTCCAAACGCAGCGTTAGGTTGGTTAGTTGGTTTTGAGTGTTAAGGTCTACTATTTTGCTACTAGAGGACTAATGAAACCCAGATCTACTATTTAAAGCTCATTTCGAACTGCCATATCCATGTTATAAGTAGGATCAATACCCGGCACCGAGGAGCAGCTCACTACCCATTCGATAACTGTTCGACTGTCATCATTAAGAATTACAAAAATTAAAGCATATTCATTCATATAATCTTAATAATTTCAAACAAACGGAATGTTTTTTAGTGTGTATGCAGGTACCGATATTCATGAATTTTTCAGACATGTGCAATGTTATGTGCAGTATGATAACAGTGAAAAAATCAAGAACTTTTAACACTTTGAAATTTGAGTAATTTCTCATATAGTAAAAATATAAACTACATTTTTAATCTTTATGAGGAATTATTTATTCTTTGCGCTATTTTATCATGAATCACTTATCCTAAGAACAACATATCTTTAAAATCAAAACTTTCTTACAAAAGGGATCTTTATTAAATACGCCGTTGGTGTATGTCGGATGTCTTCAAAGAATGGCAAATTCCGTTTATGTTGGCAGACGTTCTTCTCAACAACACCCGGAACGAAAAATTTCTGCAGCGATTCACTGAAGCCCCGTAATTATGTGAAGAATGTTCTTCGACGTGGGGAGATATATCGATTACTGGTGGTGGAGAGGCTAATAAAGAAGATTTCGAGGATGAACATATTAATGTATGGCATGTCGTAAATTCATCCTGACATACTCTCTGCCTCAACACTCTCACATTTTTCTCCTCCACCATTAAATATTTCATGTTTTAATATCGTTATTTCGCTTTAACGCTTCATACTATCATATTTCCTCATTGCTTTTTGCCCTAACGGATTAATGAAATTCACAAGAAAAGTATATTTAATTATTATACTTTTCTGAGAATTCCATAGTTTAGTTATGATGAATAAAATTTTAATCGAGGCTGTTAAAGATCTCATTGATGGTAGGGTAGAAACTACGATCCAGATTTCTGGGAAAAAATATTCAGTAAAATAATACTATGTACTGGAAAAACTATACAATAAAACAATTTTATTTAACGATAACTAAAGAGCATTATACAAACTACATTTTTACTATTTATGTACTGATTTATTATTCTTATTGTATACTAGCCGATTCGCTCTCAGTCTTTGGTCTGATTAATGAAGATTCCGAGATAAAGGTTATATTTGCTTAAAAACTCAAAATAATTTTTGATTATATTAGACTAACAATATAGAAAATTTTGTTAGTCTAATATAATCAAATTAATAACTTGAAAATAAATATTTCTTTATAATATATCAATTAAGTAATTCAGTTAAAATAATTTTAATTACTAAATATAATGAAGAGAAATAAAAATAATTATATTTGGTAATATTTGACAAAGACTAAAGTAAAAAGCACATAAGTTCTTTATTATAAATAAATGTGCCTACAAATAAAAGTATTATTCACTTGTCACAAAAGTTAAAAAAGTTAAAACTGTTATCTATTGAATAAGATTTGCCACTAAGAATTGTATGAATTAAATGGCGAAATTAAATTCAAAATGAAAGGTATACACTTTTCAAATTGATTCAGTTACATAGTAAATTTAATTATTTTAGCACGTAATTAAATGGAAAATATACAAATTGTGTCATAATATTCAACAAATCTAGTTTATATACATTCAATCTCCATTTTCATACCCTTGATTTCCAAACTATTTGAATAAAAGTATACAAGGCGTTATATAAATTACGATGGAAAATTCAATCAAGATTGGTCAAGCAGTAAAAAAATCTGTTACTATTTTGATGGTAAAATCATCCCAATTTTTTTAATTATAAAATATAGTTAGGTAAGAGATTTGGCCAGAATTAGTCTTTCTTAGCCATAATATTTAAACCTTTGGATACATTTTATATAATTAACATGACTGAAGTTAATTTATATGTAGAGAGATGCAGTTTCAGACATAATTATCAAAAGTTCAATGCTAAAAAATAATTATAAAATATAATTTGTGTTCAATAATTTTGGAGAACTCGAAAGTTTTAATTCCATATCTTGAAAATAATAATTGAATACATCTCAACACAGGAAAATATTTTTAAAAATTAAAAATACACTATTACAACATTTCCATTAGACATCCAGTTACACACTAGTGAAAAATAATTTAAGTTATTTTAGTCCAATTTTACTTTTTAGTTTCTGTAAAATTAAACTTAAAAGAATAATATTCTTTAACGTGTTTATATTTTATAAAACAACACCATGTGTGATTTTTGTTTTACATATTTATTATTTTTGAATACGTTTTGTATGTTAAGTTGCACCAAAGTGTTTTAATTGACAAATACTAGAAGTAATTGCCAAACATGAACAAAGTCGGTCTTCCCCTCAGTACAATCTACATAATTTCCTACATAAAAAAAACTATAAAAATGGTTACATCGTTAATAATTACATCTCTTGGTTAAATGCACTAAACTTAAACTATTTTGCTTTAGTTTGTTACTTCCAAGAAACTAAATAATAATCCATCAAAAATATCGTTGTATGAAAAGTGAAGCTTACGCTTTCTGTTACTGCAAGTTGATTTTACTACAATATTGTAGGACACCCCATACGAATCAGGATTAAAACTTTTTCACCTCTCATCCAACAAACACGACTCGTAGCAAACATATTGCATTAATTTAATATAAAGAAAAGTTACATACAAAATATTTGACAAACATAAATGTATCAGCACAATAAGCAAATATTAAAAGTTAATTTCAAAAGTTCTTCATAATAGTAACAAGGAACTCTATGAGAAATAAAATGTAAATGCTCACAAATTAAAACATCTCATTAATCCTGACCTTGAAAGAAAGTTAAGTTATGATAGTTGTAAATTTAATAGAAAAAATAGGAAAATACGTAAAAGAAAATATTACAGCACAACTCTGTTTTGAAATATTTGCATGTAAGTGTAATTTTTCTTACAAATGAATATTTCAATGATTTCAAAGAAGACTAGTAATACTTAGATTAAATATTATATCCTTGAGGTTTCATAGAAATTGCTTTGGAATGGCTAATAGCTTGTAAGAGTTATTATACCTAATTCTTTACCAGACAAAATATTAAATCCTACGATTAAAAAAGTCGTATTTCAATTGTATGTATGTAAAAATATAAATAATAAAATATATTTTATGTTTAATAATTTTGGGAAACACGAAATTTTTAAAAGGCTTTTAATTTGTAAGTACGTAAAAAATAATAAAAAAAATATATTTTCTAATTAAAAATCATGAGAAACCATAAATTCAATGTCTTATAAATAATATACATTTCTACACAGGAAAATAGTTTTCAAAGTTAAGAATACACTACTACAATACTTCCATTTGGTATCTAGTTACACTGTATTAAAAAGTAATTTAAGTTACTTTTGTCCATTTTTTAAATCTGAGTGTCTGTAAAAAATAGATTTAAAACAAAAATAATATTGACATGTTTATATTTTATAAAACAACTCCTATGATGAATTTTCTTACATTTTAATAATTTCTAAATATGTTTAATAATACGTTTTGTAAGTTAAGTTGCATCAAAACTCTGGGAATGTGGTTACATCTTTTACTCAAACCTATTCAAGCACGGAAAATGTTAGGATACTGGAATTTCGCACACGAGAAACGGTCATTACAAAAACTCTCAACCGTGAAAAAGACAGTTTAGGGACCATTAGTATAAATACTCTATAAGGAAAAGCATCATGTAAAAAGAAAAGATATGTTACATAATTCTGTGGTGACACCCAAAAGTTGGACTATGACTTCATGACAACTTGATATGTATATTGACTTATGACGAGGTCATAAAATCTCTCTCTCTCTCTCTGTATATATATATATATATATATATATATATATATATATATATATATATATATATATATATATATAATATATATATATATATATATAAATATATATATATATATATATATATATATTATATATATATATATATATATATATATATATATATATATATATATATATATATATATATATATATATATATTATATATATATATATATATATATATATATATATATATATATATATATATATATATATATATATATATATATATATATATATATATAATATATATGTATATATATATATATACATATATATATATATATACATATATATATATATATATATATATATATATACATATATATATACATATATATATATATATACATATATATATATATATATATATATATATATACATATATATATATATATATATATATAAAATATATATATATATATATATATACATATATATATATATATATATATATATATATATATATATATATATATAAATATATATATATATATATACATATATATATATATATATATATATATATATATATATATATATATATATATATATATATATATATATAAATATATATATATATATATATATATATATATAAATATATATATATATATATATATATATATATATATATATATATATATATATATATATATATATATATATATATATATATATATATATATATATATATATATATATATATATATATATATATATATATATACATATATATATATATATATATATATATATATATATATATATATATATATATATAATATATATATATATATATATATATATATATATATATATATATATATATATATATATACATATACATGTATATATATGTATATATATATATATATACATATAAATACATATATATAATATATATTATATATATATATATATATATATAACTCATATTCCTCAAATTGACAAACTGAATGACTAATCACTGAATCACACAAACAAAGCCAAGAAGGCTGAAGTTTCGTATCACTCTCACCACAGGCATGGAATAAGCAATTATGTCACAAAATAACAGTTCTAAAATTCAGAAATGGAGGAAGAAACATAAAGATATTGTCGTACAAAATTTGGCCATGTCAACAAAGAAAGTCACTGATAGGTTTATTTTAATTCTTGATGTTAAAAATATATATTTCTTTATATATGTGAAATTGAAATACATCTCCCTGACTGACTGGGTGATTGATCAATATATCGTAAGAAAGACGTGGCTTGAGATCTGAAATTTAGTATGATGATTCACCTTACTCCCCTGGCATATAACAACAACTGGTTTCACGAATTTAACTCTCTATAGGGCTTAAAAGGGTAAACAATGAGAAGAACGTGAATTATGAAAATTTCTGTAGTTTTAAAATTTTACTAAAACGTCACAAAAAATGTCACTAAGCCGTTCATTTCAGGCCTCAAGCTGGAAATCTTTTTACATATCTATGCTGATTTCATGTACATAAGATTTTTCAAATTTATATAGTACATATTTCTATGACAGATATCTAAACAGAATAGATTTTTTTATAACTTATGCCTGAAAAAGCACTAAAATGACAACTCAAGATCTTCTTTAATTATCTATTTGCTGTCGATGGAAGATATACTTTGTTCTTTCCTTTTCATTGTTAAATGTCAGACGTCACTAAGGCCACATTTTTAATTTGTTTCTTCTTCTTCAAATAAACATCATTAAAGAAAGGCTTAATTTTTTATGTGAAGGAAAAGGGCAAAACTCACTTAAACACGACTTTGTTTTTATGCATAACAATGTTCTGCATACTATGAAACATTTGTGAGAAATGAAATATCATTTTGCTATAAATTTTCTCATCCTAGTAATTTCTGTAGGAGACTGACATTTTATCAATTATGACTTTTGTATTTACACCTTCTTTGAGAATAACTTTATAAAAGCGTTAAACATTTCTGGAACTCAGTATTAGAAAACATTGTGCAGTACTGCAATTATTCTTCATTTTCTGTCACATATAGAAAAGAAAAATGAATAATTATCTAATCATACAAAATATTCACAATTCTTTTCTTTATTTATCTAGCGCTTCTGCATACAAAAATTTTCTAATTTATACCACGTGTATTGTAATTGTAGAAACAGCTTACTTTATTTACAATGGAGAGCAGTGTATTCCCATTTACAATCATTATTTGGGACTATACTTCTCATCGCAATGAAAACCATGTAAACAAAATTATCCATAGCTGTATTTCATTCTATTTATTTGTAGTCTTTAAATTTCTTTAATAAACTATACTGGTAAGTTTATCAGTTGGCGATCAAGAGATCATTGATACATGACGCTTGATACGCGGTTTTGAATGATATATAAAATATCATACCTTCTAAAGAGTTCTTGAAGCACGCTTGGTTACATTAAAATATTGAAAAAAATTATCTTATATTATGATTCATTGGATAACATAAATCAGAATGTATTTATTAAAATATCGCATAGATTATTGTTCTCAAAACTGCATCGTGTTAAACTGTTAATCATACATAAATTTGTTTGATGTAAGAAATTAAAAAGCTCATGTACATTTAAAAAAATAAAATACAAATAGCTAGCAATTAAAAGATTGTTTTTAATTTTTTAAAGATAATATATGAAGATAAAAATTGGACTTTTATTACTCTTACGGATCGAGATAACCTGTAATTTTAATCTTTTTATATTCTGTATTAGATGTTCTATAATTTTATGGTAATGAATTTAGAGGTAAAATTTTAATGAATAAATGTATAATTATCTCAGTGTACAATATTATTAAATTAAAAAAAACATAAGATTGATCAAAACAGACAAAATTTCAACGTTTACTAAAACTCGTATTGTATTTATTAGACTCATTTAACCACTACCGGTAAAATGACGAGTCTAGCTCGTCATTAGTTTTTCATTCCATACCGCACAATGACGAGCTACACTCGTCATGCGATTAAAGTTACTGTTAAATATGATAATTTAGTTTAAAATATCTAGTGTACTGAATTTGGCAACACTTTTATCACTTGTGAAAATCACAAGTCACTATTGCATATTGTTTACTTAGAATTTCTTGGTACAAGTCATTGCCAAATTAATGAGTCAGAATAAAAGAAAACCTACTAAGAAATGCCGTGTGTGTTACAAGAATCAAATTAAAAGTGAGACTACTTGGCGGTGTAAACAATTAAGAATTCCTTTGCACTTTGTTTTGAAAAGTACCACTAGCTTGAAGACTATTATCTGTATACCTTGTTAATGTTTTGCTTTGATATTTTCTTAAGATTACTGTTTCTGATATTATTTAACACATGTAAAAAGTGGATTTTAATTAAGAATATGTAAGAATTGTAAAATGAAACAAGTTTTTTAAATAAAAATTAAATGGTTATTTCATGCACAGTTTTTCATTATTATATCATACCGGAAGGGGTTAAGCTGGTTTCGAAAGGATGCAGACATAATTAAATACAATGCTGCTGCAACTTATTAACATGTGATTCCAACTATCACTAATGTACACAGTTAACAATATTCATTTTATACATTTATATGATTATTTTTGAAATTCTACATACAGCAGACTCTATTGCTTAAATCTGATTTCAAACGATTATACATATGTCAGCAAGTTTGATTAGATTCTAACTTTCCCCGTTATAAACAAATATTGACCAAAATATATCATTTACAGGCATTTATAATTATCTACTTAATATAAAACTTTCATTCAACCGTATCAAATTTAGGCTTTTCTTCGTTGAAAATTCAAATTAGAAGTCCATCAAATGATCAGAAAAATACAACATATCATTTCTTTTTGATGCCATCCTTTGAAGGAGATCAGAGAAAGCAATTGATGGATATACATTCCGATTTCCGTCTTGCCCCTAATTGACATCATATAAATGGAAAATGAATGTCTGTGGGATCTGCGATGTTTTAGGTTGATGGATGAGTTCCTATGTCCCCGCAATATTTCCGACTTTACAAGAGAAAGGAAACTATTTGTCTACAGTACCAAAAAGCCGGAATTCTCTATAAATCATTTATATTTCTCTTAAAAAATATCTTACTATTTCAGAGAAATATGTTATGTAATTCATTTAAACTATAGAATGATACTGTTATAAACTAAAGACAGATTTTTTACAAATCTTTAGAAGCTTGCTTTATGGAATGCAAACTTGTAAAACGCTTAGCGTTTCAATGCATTTTCATGTAAATGGTCATTTATTTTCTACTACAACAGATACTAGTTAGTTTAATTGAGTTCAATCAATAAATTTATGACCAATAAAGTAACACATCTTATTTCTAAAAAATTAGTTAATGCATAATATTTAAGTGGAATTAAAAATTAAAAAGTATCTCTAATTTGCAGATTCATCAGTTTATTTATTATGTAGCATATTCTATATCACAACACACGTACTCACTCGAACATATATCCATCTATCTGTGTTCTATTAAAACACACGCACACATATATATATATACATAAATATATATATACTCATACATATATATGTAAATATATATATATACATATATATACATATATATATACATGTATATATATATAGTATATATATATATATATATATATATATATATATATATGTATATATATATGTATATATATATGTATATATATGTATATATATAGTATATATATATATATATATATATATATATATATATATATATATATATATATATATATATATATATATATATATATATATATATATATATATATATATATATATATATATATATATATATATATATATATATACGTGAAGCCAAGTAGGTTCGAGGTTCGATCCCCGGGCAAGGCAAAGTTGACTCAGGCTTTCATCCCTTCAGTGGGTAGATGAATTGAGGACGAAGCGTGCTTGGGAACTAAACACTGGGGCTTCCGCGTAGTGGCTGTTCCACCTAACGAAACATATATATATGCCTCGAACCCCAGGGTTGTGTCACTTAAACAAGTATTGACACCTATGGATGTATATATATATAATATATATATATATATATATATATATATATATATATATATATATAATATATATATATATATATATATATATATATATATATATATATATATATATATATATATATATATATATAAAATGACATTTTAACTATAACTAAACACCTTAAATATAACTGTATTCTACTGTAATTCTACTATGGAGAAACATCTCTGTTTTACCTATAGCTGTGGTAATCATTACGGATTTCACGGACACCAAAATTAATTTCTCCTTAGTTCAAGTATTCTTATGGAAATCATTTACGTGACTTAGTTCCATCTAACATTCCCCATGTGACTAACTCTGAACATTGTCATCGGTCATCTAACTTGTGCCCTTACAGCATTATATAACCGAATGCGAAGCATTTTCACGCTTTGGCGATGTATAATATATAGGAATATATTGTAAAGTAAAGTAATGAAGATTTTAAGTATCTCGAAAGGTACTTTATGTTTTCTTAATATTTAAAGATCTTATCGCATCAACATCTACACAATCAAAAGCAACATATTAAGTTTATGATTCCTTTTTTTGAAGAAGATTACAAGGATTTCTTCTACGACAGTGATTAATTTTCAACCGATTTAATGTTGTTCAGGTTGACTCGTGGAAAGGCCTTTAATCACTTGAAAATGTTACGTAATTACACGAAACATTGGTGTATTTTTCATCGAGAAAAGGAAGCCAATATTGAATCGAATTCATGTCCAACATGTACAGGTTGAAGGGTAAGAAAACCTTTATGAATAGTCATTTAATTATTTATTGTGTAAAATGTATCATATGTAAAATTATCAATTCATGTATTTTTTTTTACCATTCTTTGCTATTTTTTACTGAAAATATAAAACCAAATTTTTCAGCTCTTTTCGCATTTGTACTGAGTATTACGTTACCTAAAATGTAAGGTATATTTTCTCAAACAAATACAAGAATATCAGAAACAAATAACTGCTGGCAGTTATTGGCAATTGCAATTTAATTTCGATGTGTTTCATTAGGTTACAATTTATTGGTTTGTTCTTTACATATCAGTAAGAATAGGTGAGATCTAAAACAGAAAATTTTCCGCTGTATTTATTTCAGAAAACAACGATAAAAGTATTCTCTAGATATAGTTTTCAGCATTAATATTGCAGGATTGGTTGCTCATTCATCTACTTTTACTGCTTATTCATCATCCTTTCATCACAAGAGAGATTAATAACCTGACATCAAAAGAACATGATAAGGCCAAAGATAGAAATCTCATTTCTTAGGGGAAATGTGAAAGTAAGTAACAGTCCCTGGATATTTATGAACTAAAATATACTTCTTGTTATAATAATTAAATTTTAACCTTTAGAGACAATTGCTATTTGTTTGGCAAAATTGGTTCTCGTCTGTGGTATGTAAGCCAATCTGTTTAATTAATGGTGCAATAACTTGAAACCGTTTAACAGAAGAAAGGTATTGAATATCGGTGCTAAAATTTTAAATTCAACATTTAGAACTGGAAATTTTTATTAATATTTTCTATTAAAAAAATGCATGCTGATTTTATTTACTACAAATTCAGACTTTCTCTTCTTAACTTTTCAAAGTCTCTATAATATGTTTAAACTTATATAGAAATAATTTAGACATTTATTACCAGAAAAAGTTTAATACTATGTTTAATGAAGAACACATTAGCTCTTAATGCAAACATTTAAAAACCACAAGCCATTTTTTATGAAATATAATTAATATACTACATATAGTTGAACTTTAATAATAATTTTATTTACCTTCTCTTTCAAAATTTTTCATCTTTTAAGTTTCCTTTAATTTAATCAAGAAGTGATATTTTAATTTCAATCAACGGGACATTAAAAAGTAACAATTTAAGCAATATGAATTTAAAGAGATGACAATGAATTATTTTCTGTATAAGTCTTATATATTACTTTTATACAAACCGGCAGACGTTGTGTTGTTTTAAAGCTGTAAATCCAAAAATTGTAAAACTTTTTAAAATAAATCATAAATTGAACCGTTTTCATAGAAAAGAGTAACAAAAAAATTATTTTAAAAATACTTGGCACCACCATGAGTACGGTCATCACAAACGTAATTAGATTAAATTAAAACTCACATTCTGCCTGTATGAAGATTCGATCCTGGAACCTCTCGTACTGAAGCCGGTTGCTCTCGCCGCTCAGCCACATATACGGTGGCAGTTAAGAGTTTTAATTGGCGTTATAATAATCTCAATCAGTGCGAAATTCTGTATTTTAATAAAAAGGACATCTTCTATCATATCAAAATGTGAATCTAAACCATTCTCGAATCAACTTAGTTACATACACAAAATTTCATCAAAGCAGTCCAGCCATTTAGGAATAGTTCTATTATAAACACACGGACAGAAGAACGTTATATATAAAGATAATAATTACAGTAGTGCCATTAGGAAGTTATCATTTATTATAACAAACGTTAATACTTTTTGATGCACAGAAGGTTGTGCTTTTAATTCTTAGTAAAGAAGTTAAGAACAAGTTTTAAAGTAAATTAAATGCAACTTAATAATATAAACAGTTTGATGTTTTGCTTCAAAAATATCGTTAAACAAATAATATACTTTTTCTTTATGTGTAAATTTTCTTTAGTCAAAATTAATTTCATTCAGTCATAATTTACTTCATTCACAAAAACTAACTCACTTCCCAGTAAAGTATTTAAGTATGAAAATAATATGAATGCAATCTTATCATTTAAACAGTCTGATGCATCTTTCCTTAAGTTTTCAATAGTGGCGTTAAAAAACTGATATAAGTTTGCCTTTATATGTAAATTTTCTTCAATGAAAATTTATTTTAGTCATTTAAAGTTTCCTTTATTCACGATTAATAAAGTAATTTAGTATAAATTTTAAAGAAGTTTAAATGGAATCATATCATTTAAACAATTTGACGTTTCTTTCTTTAAGTTTCAAAAGTCTTCTCAAACAAGGGATTTAACTTTGTCTTCATAAGTTTAACAAAAATAAAGTTGATATTTTATTCAACAAACATTAAAATACGTGTACAAAATTCACAGCTGAGAAGTTGCGGGTTCAGAACCTGAGCCGCCATGTTCGTTAAAGGTGACTGAGGCACTTGAAATATGTTCGTGGTCAGAATGTCCTCCAAGTTCTTAATCAATACCTCTGGGGGTGGCAGTCCAAGTCTATGGGTCTTCAGCTTGGTCCTTGCTTCAAAATTACGAAGCCATACTTGAAAAAATTCATTCTTTGAAGATAACGGTGCTCATTGAAACGAAAGGAGCACCACTTTGCCTTAATACGATTAGCAAATAGCTCAATCGTGTTTGGTTTGGTCATGTAGCAGCAGAAAAACTACATTCACGAGGTCTTTGGAGGTAGTTTCTCTATATTTAATCATTATTTTTTTTTTTGCTAAACACCTCGTTTTTTACTTATACAATGCTAAAGCCACATTGAGATCAGAATCAACATTGAGCTATATGTCATACAACACAGATTTTTAGAAGCTTAAAAACATTTTCATAGAATATTTTCAAAAAGTTTGTTATTTATTGTTGTTTGTAATGAATTTTTGCTAGATATTTTTAAACTGCTAAGAATTGGTTTATAGTTTTCTAAATAAGTTCGGAAATGGACTTCTTAATTGTACAAAATACTGCCCAAAAGATGAAATTAAGATTGTTACCCTTTTAAATTTTAACTGTTGAGAATTATAATAAATTATTTTATTCAACAAAAGTAAGTTACCGTATGAAGTGCCCATAATTTTTCCTTGATAAAATTAATGATTAATTTCCATATTTAGGGAAAAGTCCTAATGTAGACTTAAATATAATAAACATTTTTAATGAAGATAATGTATTTTATTTTTATCTGGTAATGCAGAATGTATTTTACGAATTATTCTAGAAGTACATTTAATATAAAACAGTAAGCCGAAATTATGTCTATTCAAAATATTCGAGTTATGTATAATCAGCCTCTGAACTGTATGATAAATGCTCGTTAATGCAGTTTATCAATCCCAATAAGTTAAATCGAATAATGGAATTAACTTATATGATTAAATCCTAATGCAAATTAAAGCAGATATTAAGTATTTGCGTGAATCTTGGGTTATTGAATTATTCCATAGATTTATATCAGTTATTTACCAGTTCTCAAGTTAAATATATTATATTATACTCTGCATTATTAATAAAATATTAATATTTATGTTTATCCCTATTTAATGTAAATCAGTTGCATTTTCCTTTGCTTTAGGAAATAATGTAAATCAAGAAATAAATCATATTCTTTTGAAATCTCTGATAATTCTAAATTTTATATACTTTAATTGCAGTCTTTGAAGTATAATGTGGTAAATATAAAATACTAAAATGATGTTAATGATAAAGGCTCACAAAAAAATAAGTAATTACAATTTATATCAAGCTAATAAATTTATTTATAATATAATTAATTCTTTACCAAGCACTATATTAAAAATCACTAATTTATGGTGATAGAGGGTATTTGCAGGGTTTTGTTTTTAATTTTCCTTTAAATCGATAGAAAATATCCAAAACTATTTTTATTTTTTCAATTAATAAGATTGAAATTTTAATATGTCATTAGCTCTATGTCAATGTAAAATTCATTTAAATTCTGATAAAAATTAAAATATAATTTTAAACCTATTTATATTTATTGGTTTCGAGAGTAGATTGGTTTCGAGAGTCGTGTGCATGCTATTAACACATATAGCCAATTTTTTTTTTTTTTTTTTTAGTATAACTTTCATATCTTGGGCTAAAACTTAGTTACATTCTATAAAGTAAATATGCTATAAATCTTAAGGTCAACGTAGTGGTTTAGAGCTTTCATATGTCCCGTTGAGGGTGGGGGGGTGAGTTCAAATCCAGCTAAAGGGTAGGATCATTTTTATTGTCCTTCAAAGGAAGTGAATATGTCTTACCTGCGAGGAGTGTTCTATGAGTAAGTTGCACTTGTCTCCCATAGATAATACTATTGTGCAGCATGAGCAGGAAATTCTAAGAAGAAACCTAAAGTCAAAAACTTTTTACAATAGCATTTTCATAGCATGGTCAACACTCATTGCATAGTGTGAGAAAGATATAGCGCGAATTTTAGACCAACTTTGAAGTACACCGAACATTACCTGTTTTGTGGACAAAACATGCTACATGTACAGGTGTTCATAGGAAAATATCGGCTGAGCATGCATAGCATGCAATGTCATGTTCTGTTATACTGAAATTCACAGTAATTTGAAGAAGTTCGCGTAGATTTGAACTATACAAAGAAGTAGGGAAGGTCAACTTCTTCAAGCACAAATGGTTACATTCGGTAGTATAACGACATTATTGCCAAAACTGCAGAGTAATTGTTGCACAAATTGCACAGAAATTGAGAACATATGTTAGCAAGGTTATCATATATTATCATTATATCACGTTAAAATTGCTGTCTTTGGCTTCATGGAAAAATAAAGAAGCAGATTTTTATAGACAATGAACTATTAATATACCGCTGTGACAAATGTTTACAGCGACTGGATTACTACATATTAAAAATAATATAATACATATGAGTCATACTGAGTTGGAAAGATTTTCTCAAAAGAATGTAACTGCCCTGCAATGATAGTGTAACTTATTGAATAACCTTCATATAAAGTTAGAACGATAGCCGATTGGTTAGGGTGCTGGCCTTCGGTACTTGGGTTCGTGGTTGAGTTCGTGGGTTCGAATCAAACAGTGGCATGCATGTTAGTAACCGTTCGCAATCGGCTTTAAGCTGTAGGTTCCGCTCTCATTAGCCCTCGTGTTGCAAAAATTAGACCGTAGCACTGCAAAACAAACCAGTCATATAAAGTTATACACACAATAATATGGACGACAAATACAAGTGTTTTGTATGGCAAATGCTATATATTAAAACAAGATGCCCCACATTACAAATTATTAACTTTAATTAAATCATTAAATTTTTAAAGATTTTTAAAATATAAGTTAAGTTTTTAAAACTGCAATGTGTTAATTTTGTTAATTTAAGAAGTTTTATGCGTTTTTAATTAAATATTTTCTTCTAATTATGCCTTATTATTACCGGTTTCGAAATTTTCTCTCCTTCAGGGAATGTTGGACGTTAAAGCGTTTTTGCAAATTACTATGAAATTTGTATAATAAAGTTAAAGCATAAATAAATTATTCAACTTCATAATTTCTTTAAGGAAAGGTATATTTTTTAAAATAGTAATACATTAATATATTTAATTTTCAAAAGATTCTATGCTTTTGAAATTTTCATTTTTTTTTCATTGTATTGCAATTTTTTAAAAATATATTTAAAATATGCATGTGTATAAGATGAAT
>CM063498.1:106415905-106445905 GCA_032207245.1 Pardosa pseudoannulata | reverse complement strand
AGAGCTTTTATAGCACAGAAAGTTCCAGAAATCAGTCTGGGTAGACGATGAAATGTGCTTTTAATGTGCAACGCAGAGAAATGACAAATAAAGGTGACTAAAGAAAGGTCCAGAATCTTATGGAACACGAAATAGAGGAGAACATCAATAACATAACGGATTTTAAATATTATCATCTCTACTGGTGTCAGAACTCATGACCTCTGGATAACGAGACGAGTGTGACAATCAAACGGCTATGGATACTTCAATGCTTGTTTTCAATGCGGCAATATGCTTTTAATTTGTAATAATCACTATGAAGTATTATAAATTATGTATTATATCGATTGGCAGATGCCTCCTCATTAATTATCCTTATATTCTATGTATATATACATGTGTGTGTCTGAGTGTGTATACATACATAAACACAGACACACATATGTATATTTATGTTATAATATTTAATCTTAAGAACATAGAGAAGGTTTAGCTTTGTATTTCTTACATAATAGTAGCCTACATTATCTATCCTCTGTCCTCGAATTTATGAATCGGTTGGACCTGGAATGGATAGAGACTTCCATATTGGATTTTTGATGAGTTAGGGTTAGTAAAATTCAACACGAGTTCGAAAACGGTCGGAATCCCTTCCTTTTTTATTGTTTAATACCATTATTTCAAGCCTTATTTTCCCAGGTTAAGAGTAGGCGAATAAACTTATCAATTTATCACATTATAAGTAGATGAAAATAACATTTTTTTTCTAGCATTATGACGACATTCCTTTAACAATCTCATTTAATCATATCTTATTTTAAATTATTTAAATATCGTCTGCATTATTTTCATACGTTTTATCACTGAACTTAGATATTACGTAAATAATTTTCTTTTAAATTTGATTTAAATAATATATTAGGTACATATATGATCATTTTAAATTTAATCCTCAATTACTTTTGTTACAATGAAAATTTTATCACCGATATTAACAACAAATTCTTTTCATAAAAGTCTAGGAGTCTATTTCACGAACTAATAAATATCTATCGTTTAAGTTATATATCTTTGAAAATAAAGAAATTTGCTCGTTAATGTCTTTGTTTTTTGTACGTAATCACACGGTTTGCAACAGATTCGCTAAATATTGAACATCATTCATATATACCCCCAGATAATCACTGCCAATATTAAACCTCTGCTCTCCATCCTATCACCTAATATGACCAATAAATTAAAGTTGGCAACTGCCATGCGGTCAATAAAGAAAAAAAATTATTGAGCGTGTATCAAATAATTCTCAGTCGAAAAACAAACTATTTTTTCCCTGCCTCATAGAGTACTTTACAATTCTGGAAAATTAAAAATCTTACTGATCCCGTCATATGACGGGCTACATATGTTAGTTAGAAAATAATTTTTAAAATCTGTTCATTAGTTTTAGCCCTGCATACAAAAAAACTTTACAATATTTCATATAAAACCCGGTAAACATTGTCCTCCCTATAAATATTCATATACCTATACATATATATAAATAAATAAGCTGCATGTAATCTCAACATATAATTCGCAGTAGAAAAATGCGGAAAAATAGAAAAAAGCTCATTTTGTTGAGATTCCATTACTTTTATTGACATGATATACACATTACTTACATATATCATTAAACCCTTCCGGTAAAATGACGAGTCTAGCTCGTCATTAGTTTTTCATTCCATACCGCACAATGACAAACTACACTCGTCCTGCTATTAAAGTTACTGTTAAATATGATAATTAATTTAGTTTAAAATTTCTAGTGCACTGAATTTGGCAACACTTTTATCACTTGTGAAAATCACAAGTCACTAATGCATATTGTTTACTTAGAATTTCTTGGTACAAGTCATTGCCAAATGAATGAGTCAGAATAAAAGAAAACCTACTAAGAAATGCCGTGTGTGTTACAAGAATCAAATTAAAAGTGAGACTACTTGGCGGTGTAAACAATTAAGAATTCCTTTGCCCTTTGTTTTGAAAAGTACCACTAGCTTGAAGACTATTATCTGTATACCTTATTAATGTTTTGCTTTGATATTTTCTTAATTTTACTGTTTCTGATATTATTTAACACTATGTAAAAAGTGGATTTTAATTAAGAATATGTAAGAATTGTAAAATGCAACAAGTTTTTTAAATAAAAATTAAATGGTTATTTCATGCACAGTTTTTCATTATTAAATCATACCGGAAGGGGTTAAAAAACAACCAGCGTGAATGAACAGTATTTTTAACCGTATGGAACAAGCCTAAGATAATTTGGAGTTATGCCATCTTTTAGCCTAACGGAAGATGATAAATAGTATTTTTTGATTTCCTGTTCTTTCTATAACATTGAGAGCCACCCAAAATACTTTTAACAATAAATCACTTCAAAATAAAATTATTGAGTGAAACAAAATCAAATAACTATTTACATTAAATAATCCAAAATTGCTGCTGCTAACTCAATGTTTATCAGAGGTTGTTTATTTGCAGGCTTGGCGATAAGATTCATTCCGGAACGTGATCCGAAACTAAACTATAGTATGCTTCATATCAGTTTATTTCAGGTCTATGCTTTGTTAACATTTTAAATTTTCATGACAGTTAATATACTATATCTAACACATTAAAATCTGAGTAAAATATAAAATCCTATAAAATAAGTTTGGGGGGGACTTTATATTTAAAATTGCAAAATTAGATTTGTGAACATAATTAGAGCATCTAATCGATCTATATAAAGTGTAAATCTTCATAATTCTTACTTTTCCTCTTAACATGGAGTTTTTAAAACAAATCTGTTCTAACTAAAAGATTTTGTAGAGAACATTCTTATACTAGCATATAGTCCGTGATATGAAAGGATCAGTAAAATTTTTGATTTTCTAGAATTGTAAATTATCTCAAAAAGCTTTCTAAATAGTAAAATATAAAATAAACTTTAAAAAAACTTTACCGACCATATGTTAGTTGCCAACTTTAATTTATCTTGTCATGTTACGTGGTAGGATGAACAACAGAGATTTCAATGTTGCCAATGATTATTTGGCGGTGTATACAAATAATAGCCAAAATTTAGAGTATCGATTAAAAACAGTGTGCTTATGTATAAAAATCAAGCACAGAAACGAGCAGACATCTTAATTTTCAAAGATATGTAACTTAAACGCTAGATATTTATTAGTCAGTGAAATAGACTCCTAGTTTTTTATAAAATGAATTTGTTATTAATACCGATGAGAAAATTTTCATTGCAACAAAAAATAATCGACGATTAATTTTAAATTATCACATATGTACCTAATTTATCATTTTAGCCAAATATAAAAGAAAGGTATTTACGTAATATCTAAACTCAGTGATAAAATGCATGAAAATAATGCAGACGATATTTAAATAATTTAAAATAAGAATGAATAATAAAATAAGATGAAAATTAATAATTTAAAATAAGATGATTTAATGAGATGTTTAAAAGAACGACGTCATAATGCTAGAAAAAAAATGTTATTTTTACCAAATTATAATGTGATAAATTGAAAATAGGGCTTGAAATAATGGCATTAAACACTTGAAAAGGGGGAAAGGGGAGATTTCGAACGTTTTAAAGATGACAATATTTTTATCTGCGATATGAAGCATATTTATACCAATTTGTTTTAAAATCGGATCGATAGTTTAGGAGAATGTAAACTTTACTCACTTTGAATTTTGCTAACCCTAACTCATCAAGAATCCAATACGGATGTCTCAATCCATTCCAGGTCTGACCGCTTCATAAATTCGAGGACAGACGGACAGATAACTTATATAGGGGATCATTCCTCATTTGAAAATACGCACTCCCCTAACCGTAATGATTCTGAAATCTTAAAAATCGAGGTAAAGAAACAATGTTCCAATTCAAGTAAATTGATAACATAAAATCCTTCTCCAAAAAAAAATGCATATATTTGCAACTCTCATTTTGATCGGTCATACGGTGTAGAAACATATAAATAACAAACAGATATACTAACATCCACTTATATCTAGACACAGCTACAATGCAACAATTTAAATATACCCTCATTAAATAGTGTATAAAAGGTTACAAAGAGCTATTTATAATCAACGCAAACGCGTTTATTACATTTTATAAAGGGTGCTAAGTACATTACATGAAAATGCGTACTAAAGAAGTATCTCCATGCCTTAAACATATAAGATAATAATAATATCGTTGATCTTAAGTTCATGAAAATGGTAATGAACTTTTCTGAAATAAGCCAATTAGGGCCAAATGTTTACAAAACTGCTTGAATCAGGAGCGATATAATTATGTAAAATTTAGTTACTATTTTGAGCAAATTATGCGCTCATTAAAGAAAATTTCTTTTTTCGTTAAAAATTGTTTAAAAAATCTATTTGCGCTTTCGTTTCTTTAAGTATTTGAAAATATTTTAATGAATGTTTTTATACAGACTTCAGATGTATATTTTCTTCCGTCAAGATTAAAATGTTTCATTTCTAGGCGTTTACATATTTATATGTAATTGAGATACTGTGATATATTAATCTTTAATGTTAAGTAATAAGTCTATAATTAAATTTAGCTACGATATAGTTTTTTATACGATATATTTTAGTTGCGATATATTTAAAATAAAATGTAACTAGTACTTATTTATAAATTTCTTTTTTCAGCTCTCATTTTCGGGTAATAGATTAATAAACCGATGTTATTTGGTACAAAGCCGAATGATGACCGAATGAAAGGACGCTGGTTTTCGATACCGGAGTTCACTAGTTCGAGTCCCGCTGCAACTGAAGATATTTCAAGCTGATTAGAAGATCAGTTTGTTAGTTCAGAAAATTTGAAGTACATTTAAATGGTTTGATCCAATTTTGAACGGCTACGCACTGTGTGCCAGATGTTTTGGTTTGGTTTAGACGCTATGGCCTACTATTTTGCTACGAAAAGTCTAATGAGGCCTTAACTTACTGATTAAAGCTGATTCCGTGCGATTACTAACATGTATGGCAGTATTGGGATTCGAATCCAGGAACTCCGTTCGAGAAGAGCAGCGCTCTACCCAATTGGTCATCATTTGAAGTTAGTAGATCAGTTGACTTATTGGTGAGTGTAATGAAAGTCTATAGGTCGAATTATGTAAAAATATGAAATTATGCCAATATGCTCAAATGCAAATATGTAAAACATTTTGTACAAAAGATACTGAAGAACTGTATTCATGCAATATAAATTTGATTTTTGTAATTTCCTTTTCTTTTTGTCAAATTGAGAAGTTTGTAAATGGCCTAGTTTCATGTATAAATATATAACAGAGTTTTCTTTTATATAAACCCTGTTGTGTTGGGCTTTGGACAGCGTTTGTAATGTAATTCGTTAGTGGAAATGCTTTTATTATCCACAACTTGTGCTTTGGTTTGTCATAAACTTGTTGTGGATCTGGAATCATCTTCTGCATAGGTATAGACGTCTAGTTAATACTAGCTAAAGTGGATTCAGATGTAGTCAAAATGAGAACTTTAATTTTAAAAATTAAAGTTTATTATAAGTATTGAAAAACATAACAATTTAGATCGATACACTCTGGTTAGAATGGTTATTTTCTCTAAAATCTGTTCACCGGAATTTCTCGCGATTACCATACCTCCTTTATTTTGTACTAGGAAGCAAAGAGGTGTATTAAGGAAAGTTATTTCATATGGCAAATAGAAGCTTTATACATGCCTGTCAGGTCCCTCACCCAACAAACAGAAATGTGAGATGAATTCAACCTATACTACAAGAAAACTTTAAAGACCAAAACCACAATAAAACTATTTTAAAATAACAATAAAATACGGAAATAAAAATTTAGAAAGCTGGACGCATAAAAATTTAACACTGCTCATTTAAGTTTTCTGGCCATTATAGAGCACGCAAATCAACTTTTTGTTGTAAGGTAGAATCTAGTTTCCAGCAAACAAGTAGGGGATCTATATGCATTTTTTCCAGAATAATATAAAGTTCTTAAGCTAGAGTTTCTTATTTTGGTCTAGTGTTTAGCAAAGTAGTAATGTCTTGTCTAGATCCTAGTCTAAATTTGGCTACAACATTTTCACGTGTTTTATGACTAAATTTTAAAACAATAATGATATTGATAGTCTTCTAGATTTTTCCTCTGGAATTAGATGATAATTGACTATTATAAAAAAGACATAAATCCTACTGAGTCCAGAAGGATAGATAATTAAGGAATGTTATGGCCTAGATTTGTCGGACTACTACATCTTCTACTACTTATTCCTTGATATGTCGAGGTTATTATTAAAAAAAAATTCTGTTTATTTAGACTAGGATCTTGTCTAGATCCTAGTCTAAATTTGGCTACAACATTTTCACGTGTTTTATGACTAAATTTTAAAACAATAACGATATTGATAGTCTTCTAGATTTTTCCTCTGGAATTAGATGATAATTGACTATTATAAAAAAGACATAAATCCTACTGAGTCCAGAAGGATAGATAATTAAGGAATGTAATGGCCTAGATTTGTCGGACTACTACATCTTCTACTACTTATTCCTTGATATGTCGAGGTTATTATTAAAAAAATTCTGTTTATTTTCTCATTTCATTATGTTTGCAGTTTTTATTCAATAGGAAAATTCAAATACTTAGATTTTCAAAACTTTATAGTTCTATGCATAGGCTCTAAATCATGCCTCGTATTTTGTTATTGAGACAAATTCTGTATTTTTATGGTGAAAAAACATATATATTTGCTTTCAAATACCATTATATTTTAACAGTAAATAAAACAAACAACATACTGGAAAATAAAAATACTTTTTCTTATAAAATATAAATTTAAAAATAAAAGTATGCCTCGTTTTTATCTCGATGTTTGGAGTTTATCAAACGAAATTGCACGTTATTGTTTTTATGACATCTCTAGTAACAAAGCAGAATAAGATTATATTTACTATTCTTGTGCATTAATGTAGCAGTTTCTACTGCTTTTTAAGCTTTTCACTGCTGCTGTGTTAGCCATTTCTTAAAATAATGGATTCCATTAAAGCATATGACACTACGCGACAAAGAAAGTGTTCTTTTCGAAAATTAATGCAGTCGGCTATAAAGTTTGCTCGTAATCCTTAACAAAAGTGTTTATTCGTAAAAATGAAAATCGATATTTATTACCACGCGTTGAAAACTCAAGTACTAGTGCTCATGAAGATCAAATTCTACAGTCGCATTGTGAATTTCTTAGCTTGAAATAACAGGCTTTCGTTTTAAGTGATCCTGCATTTAAATGCATCTTACTCCTCGATAAGAATTTTTCATAATTACAGTCTTTATGTCCCTACCGAGAATACCGGTAATATTTCTCCACCGTCCATTGTGCCTCTGGCCTTGAGAGATAGTAAGCGCAAGTTCGCAAATAAATGCCATCTGTTGCTATAATGGGCTCATAAGTTAAACTGGCGCAAGATGCCTTGTTTCGACACTAATCCTTCGCATTATTTGAACATATTCACAACTCTCAGAAAAATATTACTCATTCATGTATTATTTCACCTATCCCATCACTTCTATGGATATCTAAAGATATATTGCACACGATTTTAAACGTTTCCTTTAGATCTCTTTTACTGTCTACAGCAGTGTTCCACAGTCTTTTTGTTTAACGCCACACTAAAATATCAGGCACACCTAAAAGCAATATAAATTAAAATGCAAAATTAAATATGAAATGATATTTTAAGAAATTTTTAAGTTAATTATTATTATTTCAAAGTAACAAAACCAATGTGCAGAACAGTTACCATGTTAATAATATCAATGTACGTCCGTCCTTAATTAGTAATCCACTTGATAAGAAAATAACGTTGGATAACATTATGTAAGTGACCTAGGAATGTTCAAAAGTACATTTTTACTTCTTTGTACAAAGTAAATAGAAGTAATATAATCAAGAAAACTTTCAATGTTCAAATTTCAACAGAAATACTCATTTGATACATATTTGAATGAATTTTGACGCTTCTTAATATAACGTCTGAATGCACGTCGTATTAGGAAAGTTTAATTTTGAAACGTTAAATATCTATTTTATAAATTCCTTAACTAGTCTTTACTAGTTCTCTTTTAATGCCTATATATACGCAAAACTCAAAAAATATCAGACGGAGAAGGTCGAAAATTTATATTCAATCCTTTCTTAATGTCGAGTTATGAACATTTTCCATTGATTGAATCTGAACTCTATATAATGAAAAAATTCGATATAACGTATATATGCTTTTTGGGTATAACTCAAACACTATCAACTGGAGAGGGTAGAAAAATTATATTTAGACTTTTTATAACTTCTCCTTTTACTTATAATCTGAACAATATATAACGAAAAATTTCGAAAGAACGTATATGAATGTTTTTTGGAATAACTCAAAAATTATTAGCTAGAGATGGTCGAAAATTTATATTTATGCAATTTATAATTTCGAGTTGTTCTTCCCTCATTTAAGGGTCATTCTCACTAAAGCAGTTTAAAGGTTAACCGCAATTAATCTCTGTTTAAACGGATAATTTCGTTCAGCCATTAGTTGGCGCCATGGTTTAATCGTGGTTAGCCGTTAAACGACTTTGGTGAGACCGGCTTTTAATGTTCAAAAATCATTGGATGAACAGAGTCACACAAAATACAGTCCGGTGAATCCACAACTTCAGATCTGTAGAGATGATCTTGTAAACTGGTCATGTCAAGACAGACCTCTAAAAAGAGCCACTGCAGTCTTTCTCGAAAAGTTGTGAACAGCTCTCTCTTCCCATAAAATCCTCCATTTCATATTCGTCGCACGTTGAGCCATATATTGTTCAAGGTAACCGACCACGTTCAAATAGCGACTTTTGTGAAAAATATCGAAAACCTTTTACTAGTTTATTTTAAAGATCGGTCCTTTAGCTTTCGAAAACAGTTTTCAACTTGTTTCTAAAGTAATTAGAAGTCATGATACAGCTGTTTTATCATCACCGGAAATGTCGAAAAGATACCGGAAGTGAGCCGTTAAAAGGCTTTACTTTGAGTGTTAGCATGAAAAACGTCGTAAATAGCGTATTATAGCTTCTAAATAAATAAATAAATTACTTCAGCATATTTCCGAATGTTTATTAAATTATAAAACACTTAATGAATTTATCCAATAAAATCTTTAAATTGAATTTCTGAAAAACTCTGAATTTTGCTACACCACCACACTTCAACAGTCATAACTGCTAAAATAATTTTTACAATTTAAATGTATGATTTTAATGATGTTATGTATGCATTGACCCTAAGGTTTATAACTATATTCATTTTGAGATGAGTTATGGGCATTTACGTTGAATTTTTGCTCTAAATTACTTGATTGGCTATAACTCATTTCTACTTTAGAATATTTTCACTCTGGAGGTTCGATGCGAACATAATTGATATATGTCTATATTAATCCAAGTAAAAATGATTTGTTTTGAGCATTTGTTTAGTTAGTGTTGGTATAAATTCAAAAAATGCTTATTTTTTTCTCTATTTTTGCCAATTTTTAAGATAGTATGTATGTATTTATGTTTATTTTCATATTTTTTTATGTTTTATAACCTATTACTGCAATAACGAATAAAATATTTGTCGTGAAGTCCTCGTTTATATTTGAGTATCAACCTGTGATCAAATGTATAGTGTTGATTTATTTTCAATGGCGTTGTGTTAAGTATTTTGTACTAAATTTAACCACAGGTTCTGAGAAACTACAGACATAAAAATGAAAGTAATCTAACAGCTAAATTGACAGCAACCGAGACTAGCTTAATATTAAAAAAAAGTAAATTTATTATAATATATATACATCTATTTACATACAAAACTGATGCTAATTTTCATAAAATAAGCTTTGTCAACATCTTCTAAATTAGTTCTGACAAATTTTTTATCTACTTAAGTAATTTTGTAAATAGATAGAGGACCTAATCTCAATTTCAAAAATGTATGTAAATTTGGGATACCTTTGTGGGTCTAAAATATTGGGCTCGGAACACTTCTGGTTGAAGGGTATCTATGGCTGATCAGGAGAGGGACTCTATATATCATCCGTTGGTCTCGTCAGGGGCTTACTCCTTAGTCTTTGGGGTGCGGTCGTACTATTTGGTGCGGGAACACTTCCTGTCGGACTTGGCTGGACTCTCCTAGTCTGGACTATCGAGCACCTTCTCTGGACTCACGAACAACTTCCGTCGAACCCGACTGGACTCCCGACTTTCGAACACCTTCTTTTGGGACCTCCGAACCTCTTCCCTGGGACCTCCGAATCCTCATCTCATCTTTTATATTTTTCATATTTAATTATTTCAACCTTGTCCTCTCCTCCTTCTTGTCGACCAATCGGAATAGTTGTAAGAATTTCATTGGTCTGCTTCAACCCCGCCTTGAGACCGCCAACGTGCCAAACCTTATCCCTTCTAATTGGACACTGTCCCTTAGGGACTCATAAATACTCCACAAAGCTACATTCTTATTTAATGTCAAGTACGGAGACGGGATTCTATTTTGGGACTGGGATCAGAACCCCGCCCGAGACCACCGTACAAGACAACATATCCGTTGAATAGAAATTTATGGTCCTCCATCTCTTTACAAAGATGTGATGAGGTCAGATTTAGATCCCGAACATTTTACTTCTTGTATGAATGAATCAATTATATAACAGATATAAATCGTCTCATCACAATATTTCCATAAAAACCATATTTAAAAATTTAGGCTCGGAACGTGGTTGGTTACCTTAAGAGTTTTCTTAAGAGTCAGATTAACAAACAATTTAATTGTATGAAAGAGGGGGTGCATGCGTTGATCTATGAAGAATCCCTTTTTAACCAGTGTATCAACCTATTCATTGCCCAAAATTCCACAATAGGTAGGAATCCACTAAGAAAGAAATTCTGTCTGACAATGTCTTGAGAAAAGGCTTACATTCTAAAATTCTTTAATAATCGGAGTATAAATGGAAAAAAGTTTCACAAACTATTTTAATATACTAATTAGGAAAAATAAAGTTAGCGGTGAAACGATATTTTTACATAGATAAACATAATGAAATGAAATATGATTTCAAATCTTCAATTTAAACTATAAATATAATTTAGATGGATATAATGAACGGAGGTAATTATACTAAAAATAATTGATTATTTACCTGACTAACTATAAAGTTTATTTCCGTTTTATATTATAAATATGCTTCTGTTAATTAAATATTTTTAAAAACTGAATTTATACTCGTTATTTCCTCTGAAATTAAATTAACTGAAATAATCATATCTTTAACTTTACATCAAATATTACTGGCAATAAATATGAACAGCCTATATTGTAGTCAGAAGTTTATTTTGCTTATTTATGTTCAAAAATATATCTATTAATAAATCATTTGAAAACACTAACATATATAAACAATATTTTGAGATCAAATAAATGTAAATTTCTAATTAATTTTAATTTTTCTTTTGTACCCAAAGAAACGTTTCGATGATTAAATTACATATTATTTTAATACGGTTTTGTTTTGTTTGGTTTGGTATGGAGTGCTATGGTCTACTTTTTGAAACACGAGGGCTAATGAGACTAGGATCTACAGCTTAAAGCTGATTCCGAACGGCTACGAATATCCATGCCACTGGGGGATTCGAACCCACGAACTCCGGTACCGAAGGATAGCAACCAATCGGCCATCTTTCGGCTTATTTTAATTATTAAAGAGAAATAACTGTAAGAAATTACTATTTGAAATATTAAAGGTATGACATTAGGAAATTTGACGAATTTTTTTTATTTCCTTACTTAGTACTTATTCAGTTAAAAAAATAACACCGGGTGTATCAGAAATCTTTTACGCTTCATAGTGTAAAACAAAAAAAAGTAAAGTTTTTATTATTGATTCTTCATAAAGAAAACACCATTTTTATAAGCATTATTTACGCTTTCGACGTAAAAAAATGTCACCTCTCTTATTGTGTATGTATATCACCGAAGTAACAAAATGTGCTTTAATTTACACAACTTTTTTAAACACTTTGTTACATTTAAAAGACTGTAAATGTTATAACAGTTTTAGAAAATATTAGCTTAAGACAAATTTGTTTATTTCATTATGTGTACCAATAACACGGATGAAATAAATATAAAAAAAGCTACTCTATGCGAAAAGTCAATATTATCATTTATTCTACATAAACATTTACATTTTAGAAAAATATATTTGCTATCTAACAAAATAATGCCATTTACATTTTTTGTCAATCATTAAGCATTTCTAACATTAATAAAAATGCCAGCATTTGATGAAATTTTAGGGAAATTTTAATTGTATGCATGGTTTAAAAATTAGAACTTTTATTTAGTACTATAATAAATTAAATCTATTTGTTTAGAAAAGATTTATTTTCAAATATTATTTTTTGAATTTTGGGTATACAACAGAAATTTATTTGTTGACTTCGTTAATAGAAGATTAACATTTAAAACTGTGGATCGTATGCTTACACCTTGCTCCCTTGAACCCTAGTTAAACCAAAGTTAACACTTTGCTATGTCAGGTATGACTTGACATCATCTTTCTTTTGCAGTATGTGTAACGTCCAGTTTTTAAATTTTAGGCTCGATAAGTTTTTAAATTTGAGAATTACTGTTTATATTGACGATTAAAATTGTCGGTTAAAAATTATTAGGTCTGCAAACAGTGATATGACTCTAATAATAATTTGGTCCAGAATACATTGAATGAGAAAAAGCAATTTGGAACTCAAAGGGTTCACAAACCTTTTTTTTTAAATCAATTACTTTGGTTTTTTTGAAAGCAATAAGTCTTTCAGATTTACACGCTAGAATAAACTCTAGCAATTTATTGTGCTGACGGAATCCTCAAGAGTTATCATTGCGTGTAAAGAGGACATTCTAGTTGGAATTAGACTGGATGATTGGTGCTGGCCGGTTTCAATTTATGCAAATATAAGCAAAGTCCTCGTGAATTCCATGGTCGATAATAAATATTGGACAAGAAATTGTTGCATGTTCTCAACTGACTCTCTTTCAATATCAATTAATTGTTAAATCACATCTTCACGATTCATCATAGCATATAAACCTGCATTTAATGAGAAGGGTCAAATACTTAAAATCGATTCTGCATGGCTAGAAATTATCCATTTTATAAGTGAATTTGAACCAACTGTATTAAAAGAAGGTACCTAACAGAACATTGTCATTACAAAAAGTAATATGTAGTACACAGGTATGTACACAGGTATTAAATGCGGAGATAGAAACACATACAAAATCCATCATATCAAGTCTAACGAAAAAATCATGAAAAGTATGCTTCATAAAAAGAGCGATATTGAACTTCAGTTATGATATATTGCTTCTTTGGTAGTGGACTACAGGGAAGAAACTATATTATATATTTTCACCATTTCGATGGACAATGATCTAATTAGTGGAGCTTCTGTATTTAGAACTAGAATTTGTGCCCTTCCCTTTTGATCTTACTCCTATATCCTGATTCGTCTCTTTTATTCCTGGGGGGTTGATGTACAGATCTTTTATTATAAATGAAGCATCGGTGATCTATCTTATTTGTCTGGTGTCTGTCATTTCATCCCATTTACTTTAGACACAATTTGGTAACTAGCTATGCAACTCTGTGTCGAACTGTATTTTATTAACCTCAAATTGATGACGCTGTTGCTTCAAGCATACATCCTGAGTGGCATTTCTACCTACAACTGTGGGAACAAAATACTTCTAAAAAATTTTGGTATCGTTGACAATATCCTATTGATTTGAATAACGTTGCAGTGAAATAATCGTCTACACTATATTATTAAGATACCAGAGGATTAAATGACATAATATAAAATCATATGAACATAATTTTACTTACATAATTTTAAATAAATGTACTGTATTCTGTAAATACTGTAATCGCAAATACGTTCGGTCTTCAGATTTCAAGGGAAATACCTATTTTGAAGATGCTTGCATCCATTTTGAATAGTTTACGCGTGACATATCTAAGTACGTACACTAACTGGAAAGTTTAAACATACATTTTGACTATCGCCTGACTGTATTCTGACTTGTTTTATTGGGATGTTTGTATATAAGAACGTCATTGCATACGTACGTATGTATTGTATGTATACACATAACTGTAATTAAGTATGCATTGTATGTATGATGTACATATCTCTAAGGAAGTAATAAATAAGGACTTATACCTTCACACACCCGTAAAAAGGTAATGGTTGTGAAAGCTAAAGGGTGGGGAAAGTCAATCTTTATACTAGTTTAATCATTTACAAACGAATCTCTTTTCAAATTGGGATTAAACCAAGTCAAAACTTTATATTAATTTCACTTTTTACAAAATATAATTATCTTATTTCTATATATTTATACTTCAATACATAAATTTTGTGTAAACTTTTCTATTTACTTATTCGTATGAAAAATTAAATAAGCAATTATTTTTTATTATATGTAATATATTATATATGTCTCTTACAAATAACACAGTAACTATATACACTATTTATATTTTACGTATATAAAAGCGTTTATATCTATATGTTTACAATTGAATTATTATCCAGTGTAGGGAAATATTATTTTTATGAAGAGCGAAAAATTTCTTACATTATAAATATATTTATAAAATAAAAGAGTAATTGCGGTTTGATGTATTGTAAATATCTTTTAAATTCCTGATATATTTCTTCTTGTATACTCTATATTCTTATTCTGGTCTAATTGTCGTTTCAATGGGTATCATTACCACAACATTGTTTATAAAAGACGGTACTAATCTAAATTAATTTTGTAAATAAAAACATTTATATCATAATTCACATTTGGTTATTGCATCTCTCTTTTTGATTACAATTTGCTCTTTATGTAAGAAAAATGTTTCCATATAATTATGCTACAGATCATGAGCAGAAGTGCTTTTAAAGTCCATTTAAAAAATAAAAACATCTTTTTTGTAGTTTTTTTTAATTTTTACTGTTTATTAATTTTCTGTAAGGTATAAATGAAGTATTGGAATCGTGAAGAATCTCGATTTATAAGTAAATATCTATAAAATAGGAAATCTATCTATAACGGACATTAAGGGCCGGTCTCACCAAAGTCGTTTAACGGCTAACCGCGATAAACCAATAGCGCCAACCAATGGTTTAACGCAGTTCTCCGTTTAAACAAAGATTAATCGCAGTTAGCCTTTAAATAATTTTGGCCTTAAATAACCTGGCCAAACGCTACTGGCTGCAGCTAGATGGCAGTACATCAAATTTACTCAATCAACATTGTTACCTTTAGAAACAACATAAACTTTGAATTTTGAAGTACAAATGAAAATTCTGAGGACAGATCTTGCAAACAAAATAAACATTTGTGTAAACTTTGATAGATGAAAGAAAAATTAAAGATTATAATAATAATCTGACAGGAACACCAGATGATTTCCTTTTTATAGGGCATCATGTATTGTCTATGTTGCATTTCTCCGGTAATTATTGATAAAATTTTCAAAACTAATCTTGAAAGATACTATTTTAAAAACCAGCAAGATTAAATTTCAATTTTGTACCATGATTTTCCGTCTCTGAAGTTAAAGATTTGGTTTGGTTTGGAGTGCTACGGTCTACATTTTGCAACACGAGGGCTAACGAGACCGAGACCTACAGCTTAAATCCGATTCCGAGCGGCTACGAACATCCATGCCACTGTAGGATTCGAACCCACAAACTCCGGTACCGAAGGCCAGCACCAATCGAGAATCGTTCGGCCTTTAACAAAGGAATGTGTATATAAGAAATTTAAAGTAAGGTAATACTAAAAAAATGCTAAATTCTTCTTTGAAAACCAATTACAAAGAATTAAGAACAATTACAGTGAACTAGTATATAGCCCGTCATATTGCGAGATCAGTAAAATTTTCAATTTTCTAGAATTGTCAAGTAATCTATGAGCCAGGTAAAAAAAGGGTTTCTTTTTTGGCTGATAATTATCTGGTACTCGCTCAATAATTTGTTTATCTTCATACTCTTCTAAAGTCACCCGATACTGTGAATACAGTTTAGAATCCCATTGAATTCATTTAATCAAACTGTAAGGTTGTGTATAAAAAAACGAACAAACTTCTTAATTTTCAAAGATACATAATTTAAAAGCTAGATATATTTTAGTCCGTGTAATAGATTCCTGGAATTTTATGAAAATAATTTGTTGTTAATACCAGTGATAAAATTTTCATTGGAACAAAATTGAAACCTTTAGAACATTAACTGAAGTTGCATAATTGTGTGTTATGATAAAAAAAATACAGCGAGGTGTAATAAAGATTAAAAAAAATTGTGAATAGAAGACAGGGTCATTAAAAAAATATCTAATATTTTATTTTTGCTGAAATTTGAATATACATAGTAATTAAGATTGATATAGAAAAAAGAAATGAAATTGATGATTCTGACATAAATTGTCTCTCACTGGAAACAGAAGAAACTGAACCACATGTTCGGGGCTCTCACAGAAGGAACTCAGAAGTGAGCCGGATGTCTTGTGGCTCTTACAGATGGAAGAAAGAAGTTAGCCAGATGGTGATGGCTTTTAGTGCAGAAAGACTGATTCTTGTAGGTCGAATGTCAGTGAAAAAAGTTAGCCAGATATTCATGACTTTTATTGTAACAAGACTGATACGTATATGCAGCATGTTGGTGTATCTCATAGAAGGAAGATTGATGCAGGTAGATTGGATGTTGGTGATTTTCATAGCAGGAAGACTTGCATGTACTCCATATGCTGGAGGTTCTCATAACGTAAAGATTGAAGAACATAGTTCGGATGTGGCTAGACATACAAAGGGATGAGAGATAGAAATGAGTCGGATAGCAGTGATTTCAGCAGGTGGAAAACATAAATAATGAATCAGCGTTATGACGTTTGATTTGCTAGATTTGAAATCATTGTCGTTATTAAAATTGCTTTTTAGCTTGAAACACTGACATATCTTATGCAAAATTGGTGACCATAAAGACTTAAACATGTTTTTAAATGCAGATGCATCCATTAAATGTTGAAAAGGTAAGGTTCGAAATGAATCATTATTCTTCTTTACTGGAGGTAAAATCACCAAGTTTATATTTTATTTGCACATTTATTTTTAAATAGCTAGAGGAAGTATTGAATTGCAGATATTACCACTGCAGCGACTGCAACTTTGACAAATAGAGCTTTCACGTCTTTTTCCCGTTTACCTACCGCCGAACCCTGGCCGATTGGTTAGGGCGCTGATCGTCGTAACCGGAGTTCGTGGGTTCGAATTCCACTATGGCATGGATGTTCGTAGCCGTTCGGAATCAGCTTTAAGCAGTGGGTCCCCGTCTCATTAGCCCTCGTGTGCAAAACAGTAGACCGTAGCGCTCCAAACCAAACCCGTTTACCTACTCATCCACCGACCACCCTCCTTACCTTTTTTCCTTTCAAAACAGTCACCCTTTTCGTAAATTCCAGACGAAACTTACCGTACCATACTAGAGTTGCCAGTTTAAAAGTTGTCAGGCTATTTTTAAGTTATTTTCCCTGCAAGGTAAAGGAGTTCCGTTACGCAAAATTAGTTTCTTTCATTTATTATCGCTTTGCAATATTTTTTTTCCTCAAAAGTGTGCTATACGAGTGCGAACGAGAAGGAGTCAACAGGTCCGTTTTCGAACAGGAATTCGCTGTCGAACCCCCGTCGACGCGTCCGTTCAGTGGGTTAAAGGCTGCACTCTTACTTGGAAATTTTTCACAATCGTTTAAAAAACTGTCCATGTAAACATTAGTGGATTTTAGAATTGTAGGTAGACGGGGTTTCCTTGGTATTTTTCGCGAATGACCACGGGTAAGTACATACAAATAATCTGAATTTTCAGAAGCAATTTTATAGACAGATTTGCTATCAAACTTCATTGTAGAAAGAACAATTAATATCTTCTACTGTTATCAATATTTTATGTCCAGAAAAGAAAATTACAATATGAATTCCAATATGAAAATTCCAATATGAAATTCCAATATGAAAGCAATCAATATGAATCTTCTTGAAAAATGTTTATATAAGACCAATTTGGAACAATTAAAACTAATTAAGTTAGACCAATGTACGGATCGATAGATATTATTCAAACGTTTATCGTTACACAAAATAAAAAGTTTAAAAACAAGAATTAGTTCGTAATCGTATAAATAAATAGCAAATTCAATAAGCGCTTAAACCGTCAAAAGTAACCATCTGGATAAAATGGCGTATATAGAATACTCTTTGTTGTAGAGAATCTCTTTTGCAACTATGAGCAAAAAGTGATGTATAACAATAATTACGCAAATAATTTAACAGCACAATGCTCCATTCACAATGCTAGCTCATTTTCCTATTTTATTGTTTAAATGTTTGTTAAAGAAACACCTATTAACAAGATAGTGGTTCTGGAGCAGTACCATATCATTCTTTTTTTTCTCTACACAATGGTGATTTAGAACGATGCTGCTTAAGGTCGAGACCGTGTACTAGTTTAGTGGACTCGTGATGTTCTGCCGATAATTGCCAAATTCAGGAACCCTTTCTGGTTTTTTGGTAACAATTCGTCTTCTTTTTCGTACTTTCCTTCACCCCCGAAAAAAGTTATTAATGCTATAGGGGTTCAAGGAGGACTTTGCCCTCGTTGGACAAGTAACATATTTTAACCCCCCCCGCCCTTATTTTCTGTAGAAATTTATACTAATAATTTCTTTAAAACATTTACCCCACTATTTTCTTTCTGATTTTCAGCAAATAATTTCTAAAAGTAATTTCTAACTTACTTTATCTCCTTATATTCGTTTGATAGTCTTAAAAAACGTTTAATTAAGTAGAAAAATTGTTTTAGAGACTTTCGCTTAAATATAATCGAGTGATGCTTATATATTGCTTAATTTCTACCTCTTGCAAGAATTCCTCAATGTTTTGTTCAAAAAACATCAAACAGTGGATTCAAATATATTAAAAACTCAAGTTTGCAATTTTTTCAATTTTCCAAGGTTTTAAAGAATGCTTTTAAATCTTGTGTCGTGTAAACTTAATACAAGCCAAACATCATTTGGCGATAGTTTGGCGGTCATTTTTGATGTAGCCAAAAAAATATAGCCAAAACTTGACAGCTGGCCCTAGGAACTGGAATTGAACCAACGTCAATTCCAAAGGAACATCTATGCCAGCAGTGGTTTTGGAACCTGCTGACTTCGGTGAAATTCGGTTTATGTAAAAAATGAATTTGAGAGTTTGACTGTTCCTAGCACTAATTCTTACCACTACACAAGCACGCACGCACACACACACACACAGATATATATATATATATATATATATATATATATATATATATATATATATATATGTATATATATATATATATATATATATATATATATATATATATATATATATATATATATATATATATATATATATATATATATATATATATATATATATATATATATATATATATATATATATATATGTGTGTGTGTGTGTGTGTGTGTGTGTGTGTGTGTGTAAGGAAAATTCTCAGGGGTTTTCAAAACTTAAGTCAAGGGTAAAAATTCCCGCGTCATTTTCCATTTCCTTTTTTACCCCCTAACCTAAATTGACCACTGGGGCTACAGGTTACACCCTCAGAGAAGGGGCCTGGCCAATTATAAACCTACATGGCCCTAGCGGATAATTCAGGAAATTTCCAAATAAAAAGGAGATACATGCTAGCGGAGACAGATTTTTCTAGAGATATTTCCCACAGATGTCGATCCAGGTGTTACGTGTCTTGTACATAGAACTTCATGCTAGCTGACCCTTTAGTTTGTCCCTATGATGAAGTGGAAACCCGTCCTTCAAAGTTGTCCTAATAAAGGTCTTTAGCTGAAACGGTATCATTTTTATGGCCGTGACCGCAACCCCTTATCGAGAAGTCAGTCTCGTCACACACACACACACACACACACACACACACACACATATATATATATATATATATATATATATATATATATATATATATATATATATGTATAACATGACTATAATTTGTGCATGTAATTCTGGAAAATAAACCAACCCTTCTTACTTCACCGGGGTAGATTCAGATTATGTCTCCCTGGATTGGTATCGAACTACTTTTATGAGAAAGTATATTAGCTAGCCGTTTCAAAATTGTGCGAAATGCTAGCTTATAGAAAATGGCTAATCCCCGAGGTCTGCAATGACTAAAATTTGTGCATGTAATTCTGGAAAATAAACTAGCCCTTCTTAGATTCAGTTAGATTCGGAACCTATTCAATATCAAGCACAATCTCGGGGTGATAATTACAGCAAAAATATCCCTTAACACTGCTCTTCAATTCTAGACATCAGTACACAGCAAAATCTACCAGACGAATGACGTTATTCTATGTCTCCCTAGATTGGTATCAATCTACCTTTATGAGAAAGTAGATTAGCTTGCCGTTTCAAAATAGTGCGAAATGCTAGCTTATAGAAAATGGCTAACCCCCGAGGTCTGCACTCCAACTATAAGTTGCCAAACTTTTGCAAAGAGCCATAAGGGAAATATGGAAAAAAAATTATTAATGGTTTAGTCCGCGGAAAGAGGAAATTGTGCTCTCTGAATGAAGTGGTAAATAAAAAGGGGGAAAATAATCTTATTACTTATTTTTCTGAGTAATTTTTAATATACTCTTACACCCCACAAACATATACACACACACATATGTGTGTATATAATTTTGTGAATTGTTATTCTTAAAATGGAATTTTAGGTTATAATTTGTTTAACCCTTTACTGTTAAGTAAAATTCGAGAAGGCTGATAAGAGGCCATAGAGGCTACAAACTCATATACATTTAGAAAAATTAAGCAAAAAAAAGGCAACTTTCAGGAACAAATTTTATAATTACATTATTTACAGTAAAAAATATTTTAAACTATTTGTTATTATTTAAACTGTGAACATTATATAAGATTAAGGTAATCCTAAGAAAGGATGCATTCAGAAACACTACTATATACTAGAATTTTATCAAAGGATGTTTCCTGAGATCTTAAGGTAACACGTAATTTTTAAACTAAATGTAGCTATCCTTTTGCATACCATTCACCAACGTTTTTGCAGAGATGTTCAAATAAACAATGCAACTCAAATATTTTTTCTGTCTTCTTAAGGCCTTATTGCACATCAACATAATAACGTAGAAAAAATAATGGATTAGATTTATTCGATTATTATATTTTTTGGTATCACACAAGAAATCCACCTACTCTTCATCGAGTAAAGGAATGCAATGTTTTTTCAGCGTATATAGATTGACGGATACGTCCTTTACTCTCAAGGTTGGGGTGGAAAATAGAGTTTGAGTATATTCTTTCTCATTTTGACAAAAAGGAACAAGGCCAACACATAATTAAATTGATTAATTCACGCCAAATATAAGGACACGCTTATCGGAAGTCTTCTATCTGCAATAATAAATAATTATGTGTTTAATGCTACATATGACTCTTAAAAGTCGAAAATATCTAAAAAATTATTATTTTCGTCTTCTCAAACCTTAAAAAGTAACAGTTTTTTAAACATAGATTGTTATCATAGTTAGAAAAATTATTATCTTTACACACATATCGCATTCATTTTTGAAACATAAAAAATCTTTTGTTAAAATATTTCAATAACAGACACTTTGCTGTTAACAAAAAGGATATCGAGGTTAACGTGAAGGATTACTAATAATATAGTTATTGTTTTAAAACATCTTACAATATCGTTAAACATCTTTGAACCTTAAGATACATATATATTTTTCAAAAATGTTTGGAAAAAGTAATTTTTTCCTTAAAAATTAAAATTTATCATTGCAAAAAATGTATATTTGGGGAAATATTCAAGAAAATTGAGGTTCCATCAGATAAAAATTCTATTGTATACAAACTGTAAAAATTTCATGAAAAAATGTTAAAAAGGTTTTGACATAACATGCGCGTTACGTGAAAAAAACAGTATTTGAGGAAAATCAAGTTAAAATTTGTTTACAGTCAACAGTTGACACCTTTTTTATTCATACCTCCTCTCAATATCGGATTTTTTTAATCGTACTGTTTTGAAATGTTCAGAACTGAATATATTTACCGAATACTGAATTATTCTACATATATTTTTTTTGAAAATTTCATTTTTTTGTTGATTTAACAGTTGATGACCTCTTATTTAAAACAGATGTAGCTAATAGTTTTATAGCAGTGGTCTTCAGGTGAATATTTGTCGGCATTTGTCTAATGTGATGAAAGAGAGAGAAACAGTTCTGAGTGAAACAGAGAACTAAGAGTGACATCAGCTCGATAGTTTGAGTTGACTCACAATTTCCCGCCTGTCTTTCTCTCTTACACACACGCATTGTTTATATCCTACAATTGTAAACTGACAATATGATGGAGCAAACTAAAGGGTAAAAAAACTGTGTAGTTTGACATAAGAACACTCACGTGCTGACGATATAGAGATCAATTCAGTTTTGTTACTTTCTTCATAAGAATAATTAGGCTCAAAAATGTAATACGACACTTGCAGTCATCCGATGCTCTACGCTTGGGACACCCATGTTTAACCCTCTAAGCGGTTCGCACGTACAATTCCGCCAAACCGATGATGTCTTCAAAGTGGTTGTCCCGTACAATTTTCAACCTCCAAAAACGCTCCAAAAATGGGTATAATGTACATTTCTGCCAGTGATCTCCCCATGGAGTCAGGTCGATTATTTAGGAACTGCACCCCTCTTTGACTAACATTTATTGAGGAATGCACCCCTACCCCTCGAGGCACAAAGACGTTGATAGCTTTTCATGGCTTTGTAAATCTCTATTTCGAAGTATTTCGTTTGCGGTAACAGATGTATCTCTAATTGCAACACTTAAATATCTTGGATAACTTTCGTAAAAAATATAAATATGTCGCTCAAAGAATATTTTTATTTTTTCTTTTAGAATCTATTATTTCTTATGGGATGACCTTCGAGACTTGACGAGATTTATGTCTAGTAAAAACTAACAATCTATAATATCTATTTATATATCTATTTATAACCGGAAGTAAAGGAACAATAACAAGGGTGGGTTTCCGGTATTCTATTCTAGTCGACAAATGGGAAAGGTAAAATCATAGAACGCTTTGGCTACTGACACAGTAAACCTTCAGCGTAATTATTTACCTCGATGACTTTTTTCCTTGATGTGTTCCACTCGGAGGGTTAAACAATCGAGTACAAGTCTAAAACAATGATTTTCTAATTTTTGTGACATAATAACTATGTAAGCAATATTTTTACTTTCTTGAAGTATAAAAATTATTAATTTTTTATATTTATATTGTTACAATTTCTTATCATCAAAAATAAATTTTGAAAAACAATCATATTTATCATGGACAGTATTCGAAACACACATAATTTAATAATTTTTATTAAATTTTTGACATTTTAAACAGAATCTGTAAATGACAATAATATTGACCAAAATATAAGAAGTTATAGTTTTCTCAATTTTTAATTATCTTTTTCATAATATAATGTAACCAAATGGCATCCATGATGTTAAAAATTCATACTGTTTCCCTAAAAGCAATACTTTTAATTATAAAATATAAAACATTACTTTTTTTATATTTCTAAAGTTTAAAGTAATGCTTAAAAGTCATATTTTTCTAAGATTTTTCACACAGAACTTACCAATTTCTATTACATCTTTGACATTTTAAACAGAATCTGTACATGACAATAATATTGACTGAATATATAGGAACTTATAGTTTTCTCAATTTTTAATTATCTTTTTCATAATATAATATAACCAAATGGCACCCATGATGTTAAAAAGTTCATACTTTTTCACTAAAAGCAATACTTTTAATTATAAAATATAAAACATTGCTTTTTTATGTTTCTACAGTTTAAAATAATGCTTAAAAGTCATATTTTTCTAAGATTTTTCATAATTACCTTTATAAGGTGAGGAACATTTGTATCAAATTTCAAACTTATACCTGGCTTATATGTTTAGATATTGTAAGTTTAAAAAATTATGTTTGTTAAAGTACCAACTTTAAACAACGCAGAATGGCACAATTTTCCTTATTTAGATGCATTATAGTAATTGTTATTATTTAAATTTTAGGAACATTTTTATGCTATTTGTGGAATAAGAAAAAATATCTATTAAATAAATTTAATATTTTGAAGTGTAAAGTTCATGAGTTCCCTTAGCCACAACCGTGTTCTTTCTACTTGCTAATTAGCTGTTCCAAGAACACTCATTGTACATAAAGTATCCAATTTCTGTTCAAGGCTCCAATTTTGCGTTTGCAATTCTAATTACGAAAGAATGTGGGTGGCTTTTGTCAACAAACTGAGGATAAAATCTTTGTACAAGTATGCAGAGAAACAAACGTTAAATTTTGCTGTAAGGGTACTTACTAACTTTCGAACCAATAAATATGCATCACAAAAGGCAGTTTTCAATGCATCATAAGTTACACTTGTGTTTGGATAATTTTAAAATATATAACAACACTTTAACTTTAAAAAAAATACTCTTTTTAGTAAGTGTTTGGTATTTTTTTAATTTAAAGATACAGACGTATTTATCATTAATTTAAAAAAAAATCATGTTGTAGAAAATATTTAAATTTTCTGCAAACTAATTTTTAATGTGAAATCATTGAAAAAAAGAAAGTTTTAATTGATTTAGTTTGTAGCGTTATGATCTACACTTTTGCTGAACGAGGGCTAATGAGACTGGGCCTACTGCTTAAATCTGACGAACATCATCGAACATCAACGAAAATCTATGCTACAGTGGGTTTCGAACCCACGAACTCCGGTACCAAAGATCAGAGCCTAACCATTCAGCCATTGTTTTAATTAAAAAAATATTTCATATAACTAATCATAATTTTAACATAACGTTTTCGATATATTCGTATAAAAATTTACCCAAATGATTTTTACAAATATAAACACAACCATGTTTTATAAATAACATTATTTAACAAAAAATTGTTTTGGTATGGTGCATGGAATAAGTAAATCTTATTTTTAAACTCAAGTTTTTAATATAAAATTTTGAATACATTTAAATAAAAATTTACCCAAATGTTTAACGAAGGTTTAAAAATTACTTTTATTTGTATATACCATGATTTAGTAAAACTTGCTTCGGTATGATATATGCAGAAGTAAACATAACTTTTTAGCATAAAAATTTTAATAAATTTAAATAAATGCCCAAAAATGGTTTACACAGACCTAAAAGTAACTTTTATTCGTAAATAATATTATTTTTAAAAAATTCTTTGTATAATACATTGTTACTCAGAATTAAACTGAAATAGTAACACCTCTCTACATTCTTCACAACATTCCTTATTATTTTTCCAGTTCCTGCATTTTATTTACTGTTTCAAGCCTTGTATTTCTTCAATCTTCTGGCAGACTTTTGTAAATTAAAATATTTAAAGGTAATCATAGAACAGACCCCGAACGAAATCGTACAACCCAGAGAATTACAAAGCGAGGAAGACAATATATGCTAAAATATGATAGGATATTAATTGAACATATGTTGCCATAGTATAAAAATAAATATTAAATTAATATTTTAAATACTCAAGCTTGGTTATTCCTAATTGAACTCTGAAAGTATTAAACGGATACAGAATCGAAAATATTGGTGAATAGGAGGTTTCATTTTTCTCTTGTGTATAGGCCTCTGTTTTTGGTAAGTTTTATTCTGAAATTAAGCAAATCATTGTAAAACAACATTCTCTTTAGGCCCTGGATGGATCCCGGAGTTTTTACCGGTTCCAATTGTTACCTTCAGAGCGTTCAATGCATGCTCTTTAGGACTGATGCCTCGAGAACTGGCTAACAAATTCTTTCGGTTAATATTTTCAATTGCCGTGGAACACATCATTCGCGACAAGATGAACTTAATGTAGCCATGTATTCTTGTAATAAAAATTAAATCATCACCCTAAAATGGTGAAAATCGTAAACAGAGATATCATTCTTATACCCCTCACCAGTACAGTCCCACTTTCAAATACATGTGACTAGCCAGCATGATGCCTGCCTTATTACCATAATGGTCGATATCTTTTCACTGATGAGTTAAGATTCTACTAACCATTAATTCTCCGGGTACTTCCATATAGAATATTTCCAATGACTTAGAAATCGACCATTTAATAAAGAAAACTTGTGTTTAGAACAATTTTGCAAGTAGAATATTGAAACCAATTCCTGACTTATTTCACAGCCTCAAATCCTCAGTAGGAGGTGTAGTTTCCAACAAAGAAATATCAAATGCAAAAGTTCATCTAACGGAAAAGGCCAAACAATGACTAATAATTCGTAAACAACTGTAACACTACAATACTAATTAGTAAACACCTCAGGCTGTTTCATTAAAAGTTCTCTATACCATGAAATCTTAGGCATTTCGATATTTCTTTGATCCTGTTTACATACAGTATATGCATCAAAAATAAACCATATATTATTTTCTTTTATGATTACTATTCTACTATTCCTCTAATATTTAAGTCTTTTTAAGGCTTTTCATCTAGTTAACATAAATAATTTAGGTATATATTTTAAATAATGTGTGATATAAAGGTGTGGTGTTTTGGATTAAATTTGTGAACGAACTCAAACAGTGAAGATAAAATATTTCTTTCTATTCTACAGGCAAGACTATTTCTAATTTTTACAAACTTATATGTAGAGTAATAGACTTCAAACTATAAAATTGCTTTTACAAATAACGGATATCTTATAAGGTAAATTATACACAAACATATATTTACATGCACGTAATATGGTCAAGACTCATTCAAAATCACAACACAGTTTATTTCTGGTAATAAACATGAAATACGTAAAACAGGCAAACACATTTACAACTTTTCTTGCACACAGACAATGTGATCCCGTACCTACACTTTTCAAGTAGGGATTCCTAAGGCAAAAAGACTACAAATAATCCCTAAGCACAATTGATCACGTGATACAAAATACCCATGTTTAAAGAGAACGCGCTAACTATTCGCTAAAGTAGTAGAGACAGAGGCTGACTTAAGTCTATAGCGTGTCTGGAGGGAAAAATCAGAATTACTGCGCAAACCCCTTACTCACTTTATGAACACAAGTTATTAAATTAATATTAAAATACGTAAATAAGGGATATTTTAATATTACATGCATACATATATGTGTATATATATATATATATATATATATATATATATATATATATATATATATATCTGTGTGGTGTAGCAAAAATACTAGTTGAAAAAAATGTTTTGAATAAATATTTAATTACTTAAAAGTTTATTGCTGTCCATTTATCGATTCATAATTATACTCGCGAACCTTTAATTCAAATATGTTTGTATATGTAAATATAACAAGGACATTTAATTATAAAACCTGCTTCATACTGATATAACAAATTAACTGCATAATATCTCATGATAAATGAAATGTTAAAATTTATTAAATCAGTTTTCTGTTCAAATTTTATTTTTTTAATTTAAAAAAGCAAATATCTCTCCTAAATTTTAATTTTGGAGATAAGACAGAAAATAATACATTCATCATCAAGTTGATATAAAAAATATTTTACAATCTATGAATTTCAAAAGAAATCTATCTGATAAGCAAATTTCATTTTTATAGAGTGTACACTTAATACATTGTTTTTGTCAAGAAATATATTACATAAATAAGAATTGATAACTTCTGTAAAGTTACACTTATTATGAACTTTTATTCAAAAGTGAATAAATCTTTTCATCATAAAATGAATCAAATATAACATCTTATGTTAAACATTGCTTGATGCTATGATGCCCCTTTAATTTTATCGATGAATTGACTTATATGCTATTTTATTAACAAAGCTTGGAACTTTAACATAGTTTCTCAGGAAAATAAAATTTCGTGGGACATAATTCCTTTGTAAAATTTAGAATGTATATACGGAAGAGAATAATAATTAAAAACATTTTAAAGATGTAAGAGAATACAAACTACGAAAGAACTGTGATAATTACTTACGAAATTCCTAAAGATAATGTAAATGAAGCAAACCTGCACAGATTATTTTTTGCTGATAATTATATTATTTTGTACTTTTGATTATGTTTAGCTTTTTATATTTCTTTTGTTTTCCATTTTTGTTTATGCGCCACTTTTTAACATAAATATTTTTTTTTAAATTTCAGATAATTTCAAAAGCCCCCCTAAAAATTAATAACATGAGTTAATTTCGTCATGAGTATATGTATATATATATATATATATATATATATATATATATATATATATATATATATATATATATATATATATATATATATATATATATATATATATATATATATATATATATGGCTTGAATAAAGAACTGGGTTCCCCCGCCAACTTGGCGATAATGGTTTATATATGGTCGCCTAACATTTTCTCCTGATCTCACTAGGTCCAAACAATCTGTATCTATGTTATAATTTATATGATATTTTCATCCAACTCTCCCTGTGTAACTCTTTTCTCATATTAAAAGTGCGCAATCCTTAAAACAATTAGATATAACAAACCATTAATGATTCACTATGGCTGATTTTTAATAATTTGAAGATGTTGCGTTTGTTAACTGTTAAGGGATTAAATGCCCATAAATATAAATGTCCCGTTTTCAAGTCGTTTTCTTTAATTAAGTAAGAGTATATAATTCTATTACGATGGAGCACTGTGTATTCCTTAAAGTCGCCAGAAAAAGCAAGAAATATAATGTTTGGATGGATTACCTTTGTGTTTTATTAAATATCGCTAATATTTTCGCCAAATTTGCTAAAGGGGACCCAATTCTTAAGTAGACCCATATATATATATATATATATATATATATATATATATATATATATATATATATATATATATATATATATATATATATATATATATATATATATATATATATGTCAGGTCTAAAAAATGAGTAGTTGTAAATTATGATATATAAACGATTTTAAAAAGATAATTCTTTTATAGTAATAAAATAAATGAAAAAGACTCACACTTACGTAACCTTTTGGAGTAACCCGGTGAAGCGGAATGATATTTGAAGGATTTTATGACTAAGTGAACCAATACGAGTTAGTTAGCTCTTAGCCATGGAGCTGTCAACACCTTTCCACGCTTAGCTCCGCGGCAAACAAGTGAAAATGGCTCGTTTTGCTTTTAAATGAAACGATAATTTAAACTTATTATTATCCAGAAAGACTGTTTTCCATTCGCCTTAACACTGAACCATGTCATATATATATATATATATATATATATATATATATATATATATATATATATACATATATATATTATATATTATATATATAAAGATATATATATATATATATATATATATATATATATATATATATATAATCTTTGCGTGTACGTATGTTTGTTCACTATGCATTCCATATCGGCTGATAAATCGATGTAATTTTGCATAAGGATTCAAACAGACTTCAGGAACAATTGTCAAGTTAAATCTGAGGTTAAAGCTATGTTTGGAGTAATAATTCTTTTAGTCCTTTTTTTGCTGTTACTCTTACCTAGTAAAAGTATAAATGATATTGTTCCCTTGATTGGTGTAAAGTTGAAGAGGTGTTCTGCTTCTCTAAATACAGTTCAGAAATAATATTTCTGCAGCAGTCGAATTTTGACAAGAAATTGTAGAATTCTGTAGCTGTTTTTAAAACTAATCATTGACTACTAAAA
>CM063498.1:106365905-106400905 GCA_032207245.1 Pardosa pseudoannulata | reverse complement strand
AATAATGATTTTTAATGGACACATTTCCTTACAAAATATAATTTTTATTTTAAGTATTACAGTAAGCATTGTAATTGTTTTGTGTTTCATATGCCAATATAATGCATATTCATGAAAATAATGTCAGTTCCAGTTAAAAAAATTTCAGGTGTATAAATTTAAAATTTAAAAAGCTTATTACGTTTCTAAAAATCCTTTCAACTATGAACGTTTTTGCTACATATTTTATGATTTATATACACATTTAAAGTTTTTTACTCAAGTATATTCTATGTATCGATTTAGAAATGCATCTAAATTTATATTACATAAAAATATTTTATTGATATAATTACTGTAATACATTTAAGTTTGTAAATTTCTTCTGTATAACAAACTTCTATATACAAAAAAACTAACAACTTATTGATAATTTCATGCACAGTTTTATTGCATACACATTACAAAACTTATATGGTGATGTTAGCCCTTTTATTTTAAGTATAAAATTTACTTTGAATTTAGAATGAAAGGAATTCAGAAAAAAAAGCAACCATGGAAAGAAAAGTCATTTCCTGTGTTAATTTGTAAAAAAAAACCCTTTAACCCTTTGAGGGGCACCCACAGAAACTCTTTGTTTTTCAATGAAATTAGTTTATAAATGTTATCTATGGACCTTTAAAATATGAAGTATATGAAAAATAAATTATATTACTTGAGGAATAAGCAAGGGGTAATATGACTGCGCAATTACCTCCCTTGAATCAAAATGAAAATGACACATTTTTTAATAATATTAAAAAAATAGCTAATATTTTTATTAAAAGGGTTTATACATCAAATAGATAAGAAATTTGTATGTGAAGTTTAAATAGGTACTTTTATTTTAAAGTCTTAACTTTGAAAAATCTAATTTTTGCTTTTAGGATCGGGTTTTGTTAGAGTTTGATTCTAAAAGAAGAATTTGACAGGAATAATTAAAAGAAGGGAAAAAATTAAGTGTCGGTAGTTTGATGAAAAATTGAAAATCAAAAACTTTTTTTTATATAAATCAGAGAAAAAAAATTTAACAGCCGGTATATTATATATACCAGTGCCCTTCAAAGGGTTAAATGTTGTTATATAAAAATTATCTATACATTTACAATAACCATGCAAAACTAAAGCATTTTTTAAATATTTCATGCATTCAGCTTAAATAAAAAAGTTATGCAGTTTTAAAACAAAGTCAGTGAACAATAAAACAAATTTAATCGACAATTCCTCTTATTCACCTTTACGATTTTATTAAAATTTATACATAATTGTATTGTTGATTGCACATGCAATTTTATTCTATACATTTCAGAAAACCTGGATAAAAATCTTAGACTCGTATTTTAAATACAATAAAAATTGTATTTAAAATACAGATGGTAATGGACGATTATATATAACCACCCATGTAGTAAGGAGAACAAATAAATATTATGATAATGTTTATCTTATCGAATTGCTTATATTTTTTATTTTTCCTACTTACAAATAAGTACACAAATAAGGCCATACTCGTTATTAGCAAATATGAATATCAGATAATTATATGAGAATCATATGCTATAATTATATGAGAATCAACAAATAATTATCAATAGTTAAAAAGATCAAACTATTTCATATATTTCCAATACTTTTTAATTAAATGCTTTAATGAAATTAGTGATTAACATACTTAAATACAGTTAATTACTTCCGAATATTATACATTATATTTAAAATACTCTTGATTTGAAATAGATTTTAAAAGAACAAACAAATGCAGAAGAAATTACCTGACTTTCTTGTATATGCTTTCTTCATAAACTTCATGTGCTTGCTGAGTTAACAATTATTTCATAATAGAGTTTTGGATAATTTTTCGAACGCATAAAATTTCTTGAAACAATTAGTATTTTTAGGAATTACGAGTATTTTGAGAGAAATAAAAGTACAAGAACAGAAGAAATATTAAAGAATTCACCTTAAATATAAAAGTGCATTTTGCTTAATTCTGTTAATTCATAAGATTTCTTATATATATGAAAATTAAAAAAAAACATTATTTTGTGAATTGTTTTATTTCAATTGGTATTCTAAATTATGTATTACACCCTTATTTGTTCAGCATGATCTTGTTTGGAAAAAATCAAGGATCTCTATAAGAAACTTGAATAAGCTAAGGGGTTGAAATTTAGACAAAACAGATATTGTATTTAGAACTCCCTTTTATATATCAATTAAATATTTTCATTGTTACACATAGTTTTCCAAAAATTGTGATAACTTTAAATAAAGAAATATCAACAAACTAATCAATCAGTTTCTGTAACCATTTCTTCAATGACGACGTGAATTTCTCAAATCTCCTATTACAAACTGTAACCGAGAACTAGGGGAAATTTAAAGCCCCGTAGGACGGATAGATGTATAAGTAGATATGTCACTAAAAAATAGAAAAAATATCACAAAATCACACTCATAATTTTTAAAATATGATTCCTATATGAGATTTGGGAGAGAAAGAATGTTAAAGTGAAAAAAATACAATGTTCACTTTAAGCCTATACCACTATCCATACGACTTGGGGAAGTTTTGAAATAAAATTATAAGCTATCGATATCTAAAAATAACTTTAATATGTAATAAATCAATAACATTAATGGGCAATAAATCAATAACATTAATATGCAATAAATCAATAACGTTAATATGCTTTAAAATTACAGTAACAACATTCAACAAAAACAGGATAGCTATCTCCGGTTAAGCAAATTGTTTTGTTTAACATCGGGTGTAAGATGAAATTAAACATATATTTCCCTATTTCCCTTTGGTTCTTCCATTACATATTCTCTTATATTTGTTTATTCACGAGCTATTTTATTATTTGAAATGGCAACTCTTCTGGATATTGCAACAGTTAAACCTTATTTTCTATGTCACAAACTGAGCTGTTCAAAATACGATGCATCCCTATTTCGTGGAAAAGAATGATAAATTGTTATCTTATGAATTTCAAGATATTTTACACGCGCAAAGGAAAACAATAAAATTTAATTTAAAATCTTATTTTCAATATCACCTGGTATTGTCGTTGCATTACACTGACCCAATAGATTGAAAAGGAAGCACTTCAAGGCAAAAATATATCTACTTACATACGCATGATGGATTTTACTGAAATTTTCATAACTGTGGAATATTTCATTAATAAAACTGCAACCTTTTTTTTGTATTCTCAACTTTCCAGTTAAAGTAGTCTAATGATGAAATAAACAGATTAAAAGACAAAAGAATAAGTGATTCTTTTGAAACATAGAAAATCTGTATAAAGAATAGTGTATTTAAAAGTAGGCTATCTACTTACAGGAATATGTATATATAGCATATGTATATATAGTATACATGAGGCCCCAGTCAGTGATTTATCATTTTAAAGTTCCGGAAATTAAAATTTTGTGGTAATGCATTTAAAGTCAGTTCTTCGAGTCTAAAGGATTGAATTCAAATCGTGTCTTTCAACTCTAGTTTCAATGAATAAGTAATTACGTCAGCTATTGTAGACTAAGTTAAACTCTCCTTCTGCCCAACTCTTACTTTAATGAGTTACTTTACAGAGATACCTGGCTAAACTTTTATGCTGAAATAATAGATTTGTTTCTATTAGTGACTCCTGTATTTGCCGAATGTTAAAAGTGTCATTGTCATTCAGATTTGAGAATTTCTAGAGGGAAAAAATATCTAAAACAAAAGAAAGCCGGTATTTATAATGTATTGCTTCATATATTGTTTCTTGTTTGGTAAATAAGGCAAGAAAAATCTGATTTGTTCTAGCGAGTGTTGATTTAATTTTTCAAATGTTAAACTATAGTTAATAAGAGGAATTAGCTTGTGAGTTAAACAATGCTGTTTTGTCAAATTATTTTTAGCTAGTGTGCAACCAGGTAAGTAATCTTGATAGCAAGCTGCAGGAAGATACTGAGAAACTTGCGAATAAATTTAGAGGACTGCAAATGAATAAGAATGAAATCTATAAGACTGCACCACTAAGGCAATTGAAGGGTTAAAAGAGGCATTGAAAAATCACTTTCTAAAGAAAAAGTCCAATAAAGCTAAAAATATGGGTTTAGGAAGTATTAACTTTACAGATTGTTTTTTGGTTCATAAACAATTTAAGACAAGTCAGGTTTGTAGCTGCTAGTATTATTTTAATTTTCGAAAGTTAAAACCATTTGTTAATATCACTAAAATTTCTAGAATTCTTTGTAGGAGAAAGAAATTCTAAAGTTTTTAAAAACATATATTTAAGAACTATTGACTGATAGATTATTTTTGAGTCTACAAACAATTTAAGACGAATTATTTTTTAAATAATTCAACAAAAAACAAACGTAATTTTTCTTCTTTGATGACTACATGGTAGAGCAATAGATTTCATTTGGCTAGGTTTTGGAATTAATTCAAAATTATCTTGCCCTCATTTTACAGAAATAAATGATAATTCACAACATGTGTGAGATGGTTTAGAATCCTAAACTTTTTTTTTATAATTTAAAATTAAATAGTAAGGTTTAATTTCTACCAACTTTCTTCTCAGAATCAATTCAAATTAAGATTGAGAGAGGTGAAAATTATTCGTCTAAAGTTTATATTTTTTATTCCAGTGACTGAAAAATTATAATTTCTTTTATCTTTGTAGAGAGCTTATATTGAATATCCTATCATCAATAATAAGAAATAGATCAGGATTACACTTATGAAGAAGGGAAAAAATACCATTAGAGAATTAACTCTCGTATAATGCCAATCGTAATTTTTCTTCTTCGTAGACTACATGGTAGAACAATAGATTTCATTCCTCTAGCTTTTGGAGTTAATTCAAAATTATCTTGCTCTCTTTTTATAGAAAGAAAACATAATTCACAACATGTGTGAGATAGTTTGGAATCCTAAAATTTGTTTATAATTTAAAATCAAATAGTAGAGTTTAATTCCTACCAACCTTCTCCCCAGAATCAATTCAAATTAGGATTGAGGGAGGTGAAAATTATTCGTCTAAAGTTTATATTTTTTATTCCAGTGGCTGAAAGCTTACAATTTCCTCTTTTATCTTTTTAAAGAGATTATATTGAATATCCTATCATCAGTAATAAGAAATAGATCAGGATTACACTTATGGGGAAGGGAAAAAATACCATTAGAGAATTAACTCTCGTATAATGCCAATCGTAATTTTTCTGCTTCGATGACTACATGGTAGAACAATAGATTTCCTTCCTCTAGTTTTTGGAGTTAATTCAAAATTATCTTGCTCTCTTTTTATAGAAAGAAAACATAATTCAAAACATGTGTGAGATAGTTTGGAATCCTAAAATTTGTTTATAATTTAAAATCAAATAGTAGAGTTTAATTCCTACCAACTTTCTCCCCAGAATCAATTCAAATTAGGATTGAGGGAGGTGAAAATTATTTGTTTAAAGTTTATATTTTTATTCCAGTGGCTGAAAGCTTACAATTTCCTCTTTTATCTGTGTAAAGAGATTATATTAAAAATCCTATCCTGAATAATGAGAAATAGGTCAGGATTACACTTATGAGGAAGGGGAAATATACCATTAGAGAACTAACTCTCGTATAATGCCAATCGTAATTTTTCATCTTCGTAGACTACTTGGTAGAACAATAGATTTCATTCCTCTAGTTTTTGGAGTTAATTCAAAATTATCTTGCTCTCTTTTTATAGAAAGAAAACATAATTCACAACATGTGTGAGATAGTTTGGAATCCTAAAATTTGTTTATAATTTAAAATCAAATAGTAGAGTTTAAATAAATATCGTATCATCAACAATAAGTAACAGATCAGGATATTACACTTATGAGGAAGGGAAAAAATACCATTAGAGAATTAACTCTCGTATAATGCCAATCGTAATTTTTCTTCTTCGTAGACTACATGGTAGAACAAGAGATTTCATTCCTCTAGCTTTTGGAGTTAATTCAAAATTATCTTGCTCTCTTTTTATAGAAAGAAAACATAATTCACAACATGTGTGAGATAGTTTGGAATCCTAAAATTTGTTTATAATTTAAAATCAAATAGTAGAGTTTAATTCCTACCAACCTTCTCCCCAGAATCAATTCAAATTAGGATTGAGGGAGGTGAAAATTATTCATCTAAAGTTTATATTTTTTATTCCAGTGGCTGAAAGCTTACAATTTCCTCTTTTATCTTTCTAAAGAGATTATATTGAATATCCTATCATCAGTAATAAGAAATAGATCAGGATTACACTTATGGGGAAGGGAAAAAATACCATTAGAGAATTAACTCTCGTATAATGCCAATCGTAATTTTTCTGCTTCGATGACTACATGGTAGAACAATAGATTTCCTTCCTCTAGTTTTTGGAGTTAATTCAAAATTATCTTGCTCTCTTTTTATAGAAAGAAAACATAATTCAAAACATGTGTGAGATAGTTTGGAATCCTAAAATTTGTTTATAATTTAAAATCAAATAGTAGAGTTTAATTCCTACCAACTTTCTCCCCAGAATCAATTCAAATTAGGATTGAGGGAGGTGAAAATTATTTGTTTAAAGTTTATATTTTTATTCCAGTGGCTGAAAGCTTACAATTTCCTCTTTTATCTGTGTAAAGAGATTATATTAAAAATCCTATCCTGAATAATGAGAAATAGGTCAGGATTACACTTATGAGGAAGGGGAAATATACCATTAGAGAACTAACTCTCGTATAATGCCAATCGTAATTTTTCATCTTCGTAGACTACTTGGTAGAACAATAGATTTCATTCCTCTAGTTTTTGGAGTTAATTCAAAATTATCTTGCTCTCTTTTTATAGAAAGAAAACATAATTCACAACATGTGTGAGATAGTTTGGAATCCTAAAATTTGTTTATAATTTAAAATCAAATAGTAGAGTTTAAATAAATATCGTATCATCAACAATAAGAAACAGATCAGGATATTACACTTATGAGGAAGGGAAAAAATACCATTAGAGAATTAACTCTCGTATAATGCCAATCGTAATTTTTCTTCTTCGTAGACTACATGGTAGAACAATAGATTTCATTCCTCTAGCTTTTGGAGTTAATTCAAAATTATCTTGCTCTCTTTTTATAGAAAGAAAACATAATTCACAACATGTGTGAGATAGTTTGGAATCCTAAAATTTGTTTATAATTTAAAATCAAATAGTAGAGTTTAATTCCTACCAACCTTCTCCCCAGAATCAATTCAAATTAGGATTGAGGGAGGTGAAAATTATTCGTCTAAAGTTTATATTTTTTATTCCAGTGGCTGAAAGCTTACAATTTCCTCTTTTATCTTTTTAAAGAGATTATATTGAATATCCTATCATCAGTAATAAGAAATAGATCAGGATTACACTTATGGGGAAGGGAAAAAATACCATTAGAGAATTAACTCTCGTATAATGCCAATCGTAATTTTTCTGCTTCGATGACTACATGGTAGAACAATAGATTTCCTTCCTCTAGTTTTTGGAGTTAATTCAAAATTATCTTGCTCTCTTTTTATAGAAAGAAAACATAATTCACAACATGTGTGAGATAGTTTGGAATCCTAAAATTTGTTTATAATTTAAAATCAAATAGTAGAGTTTAATTCCTACCAACTTTCTCCCCAGAATCAATTCAAATTAGGATTGAGGGAGGTGAAAATTATTCGTCTAAAGTTTATATTTTTTATTCCAGTGGCTGAAAGCTTACAATTTCCTCTTTTATCTTTTTAAAGAGATTATATTAAAAATCCTATCATCAGTAATAAGAAATAGATCAGGATTACACTTATGAGGAAGGGAAAAATACCATTAGAGAATTAACTCTCGTATAATGCCAATCGTATTTTTCATCTTCGTAGACTACTTGGTAGAACAATAGATTTCATTCCTCTAGTTTTTGGAGTTAATTCAAAATTATCTTGCTCTCTTTTTATAGAAAGAAAACATAATTCACAACATGTGTGAGATAGTTTGGAATCCTAAAATTTGTTTATAATTTAAAATCAAATAGTAGAGTTTAAATAAATATCGTATCATCAACAATAAGAAACAGATCAGGATATTACACTTATGAGGAAGGGAAAAAATACCATTAGAGAATTAACTCTCGTATAATGCCAATCGTAATTTTTCTTCTTCGTAGACTACATGGTAGAACAATAGATTTCATTCCTCTAGCTTTTGGAGTTAATTCAAAATTATCTTGCTCTCTTTTTATAGAAAGAAAACATAATTCACAACATGTGTGAGATAGTTTGGAATCCTAAAATTTGTTTATAATTTAAAATCAAATAGTAGAGTTTAATTCCTACCAACCTTCTCCCCAGAATCAATTCAAATTAGGATTGAGGGAGGTGAAAATTATTCATCTAAAGTTTATATTTTTTATTCCAGTGGCTGAAAGCTTACAATTTCCTCTTTTATCTTTCTAAAGAGATTATATTGAATATCCTATCATCAGTAATAAGAAATAGATCAGGATTACACTTATGGGGAAGGGAAAAAAATACCATTAGAGAATTAACTCTCGTATAATGCCAATCGTAATTTTTCTACTTCGATGACTACATGGTAGAACAATAGATTTCATTCCTCTAGTTTTTGGAGTTAATTCAAAATTATCTTGCTCTCTTTTTATAGAAAGAAAACATAATTCAAAACATGTGTGAGATAGTTTGGAATCCTAAAATTTGTTTATAATTTAAAATCAAATAGTAGAGTTTAATTCCTACCAACTTTCTCCCCAGAATCAATTCAAATTAGGATTGAGGGAGGTGAAAATTATTTGTTTAAAGTTTATATTTTTATTCCAGTGGCTGAAATCTTACAATTTCCTCTTTTATCTTTTAAAGAGATTATATTGAATATCCTATCATCAGTAATAAGAAATAGATCAGGATTACACTTATGAGGAAGGGAAAAAATACCATTAGAGAATTAACTCTCGTATAATGCCAATCGTAATTTTTCATCTTCGATGACTACTTGGTAGAACAATAGATTTCATTCCTCTAGTTTTTGGAGTTAATTCAAAATTATCTTGCTCTCTTTTTATAGAAAGAAAACATAATTCACAACATGTGTGAGATAGTTTGGAATCCTAAAATTTGTTTATAATTTAAAATCAAATAGGAATTAGGATTGAGGGAGGTGAAAATTATTTGTTTAAAGTTTATATTTTTATTCCAGTGGCTGAAATCTTACAATTTCCTCTTTTATCTGTGTAAAGAGATTATATTAAAAATCCTATCCTGAATAATGAGAAATAGGTCAGGATTACACTTATGAGGAAGGGGAAATATACCATTAGAGAACTAACTCTCGTATAATGCCAATCGTAATTTTTCATCTTCGTAGACTACTTGGTAGAACAATAGATTTCATTCCTCTAGTTTTTGGAGTTAATTCAAAATTATCTTGCTCTCTTTTTATAGAAAGAAAACATAATTCACAACATGTGTGAGATAGTTTGGAATCCTAAAATTTGTTTATAATTTAAAATCAAATAGTAGAGTTTAATTCCTACCAACCTTCTCCCCAGAATCAATTCAAATTAGGATTGAGGGAGGTGAAAATTATTCATCTAAAGTTTATATTTTTTATTCCAGTGGCTGAAAGCTTACAATTTCCTCTTTTATCTTTCTAAAGAGATTATATTGAATATCCTATCATCAGTAATAAGAAATAGATCAGGATTACACTTATGGGGAAGGGAAAAAATACCATTAGAGAATTAACTCTCGTATAATGCCAATCGTAATTTTTCTACTTCGATGACTACATGGTAGAACAATAGATTTCATTCCTCTAGTTTTTGGAGTTAATTCAAAATTATCTTGCTCTCTTTTTATAGAAAGAAAACATAACTCACAACATGTGTGATATAGTTGGGAATCCTAAAATTTGTTTATAATTTTAAATCAAATAATAGAGTTTAAATAAATATCCTATAATCAACACTAAGAAATAGATCAGGATTACACTTATGAGGAAGGGAAAAATTACCATTGTAGAACTAACTCTCGTATAATGCATGAAAAATATACCATACAACTTGCTTGATGATTCCGATTGGATTGAAACTACTATTTTAAAAAACCTTAAATTTTGCCGCAGCTTTGAAGATGCAAAATAACAAAAACTATTGCTATTAACTTGCATGAACTTATTTATTTTTTACAAAAAATGTCTGCAAACGTCTCTAGTGGATTTCTTCATAATATGGGCTGAACATTTATTAAACATGACTTAAATTATGTTTTAAGGGTAAATAAGTTATAACTCCTTATCTTATATTTATGCTGTTTATCACTAAAAACTATAACATGTTATTGACCTTTTTAAAAAGAATAATTTATAATAAATTTAAGAATAACTTATTTTTATTACTCCGTTATCAGTTTTATAGATAAGATTCATCGTACTAGTAATAAAGGTAATACTTATTACCTAGTGAAAAGATAGTTATCGTTGAATAGCAAAGCTTTTAAATGTGTTGTCTATAAAACGGAAGATAGAGTAATAAAAATACTTTATTGCTATAATTATTATAAATTGTTCTCTTAAAAATAAGATCATAAAAGTTCATAGTGAATGCTGGTAAATAGAATTAACTATAAGTGAAGAAATAATTTAATTCCCTTTTTAGTAAACGGTAGGGAATATTTAAAAATTACAACATGTAGTATAAAGAAGTCCGCCAGAGTAATATTTTCATAATTTTTAAAATCGTAAAAAAGGCAAAACGTAAAAATAATCGGGGATTTATAAATTATTACTTTATATATTGCTTTTTGATTTATTAATAAGTTAAGAAAAATTGGATTTGTTCTAATTAGTGTTGATTTAATTTTTCAAATGTTAAACTTTAACTAATATAGGGAAGTATTTTGTGAGATAAAACTATGTTGTTAGTTTCAATTATGTATAGCTACTGTGCAACCAGGTAAGTTATCTTGACTGCACGCTGCAACAAAATACTGAGAAACTTGTGAATAAATTTAGTGAACTCAAATGAATAAGAATTAAATCTATGAAACTACTCTATTAAGGCAATTAAAAGGTTAAAGCCAGGCAGAGCATATATCACTTAGATTTTGACAATTCTTTCTAAAGAAAAAGTCACATAAAACTAAAAACATAGGTTTAGACAATACAACAGGTAAAGACAATAGCGACTGTAGCAAATAATTTTAATGATGATTACGTTAAGCTTTTTGTTTACGACTTTATTCTTCTTTACTAACAATACTTTAATCTAATTCGTCACAAAAAATAAGACTACATTTCAATGAATAAATAAAGAAAGCCCCAGGAATTAGAAACGGGAAACAAGCTAATTCCAAATCCAGGACAAGAAGCAATCAATAACGATCCACGTTTTTAGGTATTAGCCTAATTAAAACGAACAAAGTTTTGAACCAGTATTCTAAATGCAAATTATCTTAGAAAAAACATCATTACTAATAACTTGAGATTTAAAATTTATTCTAAATACAGTTATGCTTGTTGATTTTTTCTCAAATAATTTTAGTTTTGATTTAGTTTTGGTTTTCTTTTAATTTTGTTAGTATTTGTTTCAATTTTTCTACACTTTAAGAGTTCTACCTTTTAAGAAACTCAAAAGTCATCAGAATCAACTTCATACATGCAATTTAATCGTCTATAATCTAAAAAATATTTATTTTGCAAAGTTTCACAGCATTTCAGACTATCCTTCTTTGTTGGTGTGGTATGAAGCATTTTCTCGATTTCAATAAAATGTTTTAAAACATTAAAATATTCAATGATTTTTTTACGGTTTTCTGATTGTTGACATCATAAATCTTTTGCTTTTAAAAATATGCACAATTTTTAATTTGAAATTGGAAATAAATAATGCGTATTTAAAATAAATTGTTTTTGTGGTATTTAAGTATTAAACAAATTTAATTGTTGCTAATTTTTATTTCTTTACATTTTTTAAATTTCAAAGAATCTTTTAATGTTACTGCTCTGAAAAGAAATAAAATATTAATTTTTTATTTTATCATATAAAAGGGAAATTGTATTTCCTTAATTTCAATTTTAAAAATACGAAGAAAAGTGTTTTATGTAATCAGATAATTAAAAATTAATCTTGAAAACTTTAACATTTAAATTTTCATGCTCAAATTAGAGAATTATCGATACTGTATAATGAAAGAAGAAGATAGTGGATAATTCAATAAAAGTTTCATATTTGTAAGTAAATAAATGTTTAAATAATATAAGGTTTAATAAATTATTGATTTTGTAATAGATAAAAGTTACCAGTTTCTGAACCAATCTTTTTCCCTCTTATTTAGATAGCATTGGCTTATTACATTTTTCACAAAGACATACGAAATTTAGTCTTAAAAATCCGAATTACCAACTTCTACTACTTGCAGAATCAACATATATTATAGCCTTCTACTCCGATACATTCATGAATTCGTTTCACAAAAAAGAGTATGATATTATTTTTTGCACTGATAATGTAGTCTCTAAGGTTTTCAACAATTTCACTTATTGTTAAAATAGAATATTTTTCCTCTTTTCTGTGCGCCTGATCTATTCTTCTAGTATCGTTATATGACTGTTTATCTCAAAGGGTAATAAATCTTTAAAAATGAGCTAGACTTCAAATATATGACCACTGTTTAGTATTAAACTAGTTATTAATTTAATCTAACTATAATCTTACAAAATCTTTACCTATAAGTATTAACTTACAGTTATTATAAAGATTATTTCCCGATCCTTATATTAACTCACCATACCATTAATTTTTAACACAAACTTCAGTTTTTCTAGTTCATTTTGTATAATTCATTACCCTCACTTACATATTTACATACATTATGCAGAATTACATTATAGAGAATACCTACATTATATAAAATTGAAAATCAAAACACAATTTATATTTCAGAAATAGGAATTAAATAGTTAAGTACATCCCGTATTTTATATGATTTTACCTATTTATTTCTTGTAATAAAAAATTTTATTGAAAATTATTTTTATCTACAAAGTACTATAACAGAAGTACGTGAAAAAACAATCATTTAATTAAATTGATATTTTATATTCATTTGTATTTTTAATTGATTCTCATATTTATTTTACGGCCCATATTTTCATTTTTTGTTTAACGGTAAATGAAAAAGGAGCGTTATGTAATATCACGCTAAAAATGAAGTGCTTAATCTTCTTACATAATTAAATCAAGTGAAATTTAATGTTTTAATAATTTAATAGAAATAAATTAGGAATTTTATAACAAAAATCAATGTTGGGATTAATTAATTGTTCAATTGTTTGAGATAAATTCTTGAACAGTATAAACTTTAAGAATTTATTTTAATTTATTTTCACCTGAAGATAACTAATCTTCTCAAACGCCTAATCAACCATCTAAAACGTTACTCGGGTCATCATGGTGAAATATTTTAGTTTTCTCTTGAAATTCACAACTTTTTAATTGTGAGCAATAAAATGTATTTTACTTTTCATTATAATTTAGAATTGGTATGAGAATTGCATTATTTTAAAACTACTACTTTGTATAGAAATAATTAGAAAGTTTACAACAAAAATCAATGTTGAGATTAATTATTTGTTCAATTATTTGCGATCTGTGCTTGAACAGTAAAATCTTTAGAAATTTATTTTAATTTATTTTCACCTGAAGATAACTAAACTTCTCAAACGCCTAATGAACCATCTAAAACGTTACTCGGGTCTACATGGTGAAATAGTGAAATATTTTAGTTTTTTCTTGCAATTCACAACTTTTTAATTGTGAATAGTAAAAATTTATTTACTTCGAAAAAAAATTTTGAATGAGTATCAGAATTGCATTAGTTTTAAATTACTTCGTTTCTAATGTAGAGACTGGAAGATGCACTAAAATATGCTTTTTCTTAATTTCCCATTTAAAGATACATGTTTCTGAAAATTACTCCGTAGACTTTTAGTAAGATTTAAATCCGTAGATTTAAAAATGTTTTAAATTTTTATAGATAAGGAATATAAGATTTAAAATACGTACATTTAGAATTCTTATTAAATGCTCAAATAACTTTAGCACTTTTCCGATAATTAAATTAAATTTTAACTGTTTTATTACTTTTATTTCATACAGATTAAAGTTAAATACATATAGGTGGAAATTATTTATAGTAGTTGCTAAAATGTTTCCCTATTTTCAAATAAAAAAAGGTGCATTAAATGGTATCTAGAATAGAAGACTAGAAGTAGTTAATAATTTCTGAATGACTTTTTCTAGATTTCACTTTAAAGATCTTTTGGTAATTGTTATTTGCAACACGTATATTTATGTAATACTTATTATGAGTATTTTTTTAAAATAAACTATCCCTTTGGAAAGATATGAATAATAACGGAAATCAAAAACAAATTTAAAGTAAATTATTATTATCAAATACTAGAATACAAATTAATAAATAAAAGTTTTAATAAAAAGTTATTTGTCAGATAAAAAAAAATGTGACAAATATTTTTTTATCATTTATCCTAAGAAAAATGAAAGATACAAAATTTTAATGAAATAAACTTTGTTGTTAATGTGCTGCAATAAAACTATTTTAAATGAATTATTCAATAGTAAACATCTTGATTTCGTCTAATTGCTGAAACATACTGAGTACTGCTCTTTAACAGGCTATTTGAACCAATCTAGTCATGGTAATACAATTATCTTGCATTTCCAGAATTTCATTGCATCTATTTATTCGAAGACTCGTATCTCTGGTGTGATTTTGAAATTAGAAAGGAAACAGTTGCTACATTTAACCTTTTGAGGACGGGCGTATCATATATACAACATCTTTTAAATTGAATCAGATGATTCTCTAGTATTCATATATCTCTAGTAGACCTAAAACAGACATAGACATAATAAGTTCACCTAAAACAGACATAGGACTACTTCTAGTTCCAATGAGAAATGCTAATTAAATGTCTTACTTAAAATATTAATGTAATACTCATTCTGGGGCAATTTGAAAGATGTTGCATATATCATTTACCCGTTCTCAAAAGGTTAAGAACAAAGGTGTGTAACTTTACCTAAAATTTTACCTCTTTATTATTTTATTAGGGCAATACTTCACTTAACCGCACTAACAGAAACCATTACTGATGTGTTATTAGAATATTTTCCAAACAGGATAGTTGGATAGTTGACGAAAAATGGAAACTACCTAGAAATGAAAGTTGATAATAAGGTATTGATAATTATAATATTACTGATTGCATTTTGATACTGTATGAAACAAAACTTTTGATACATCATGAAAGACAAAATATGCTGTTTCTCTCCCTTTAATCCTTTCCTTATAGAAATCTTCTTTTAGCCAATTTACCATTGTGTCAAGGTATGCAAAATCTTTCCTATTTGTAGGTACCGGTTCCTTTCCAAGCATTTATAAGACCTTATAAATCCTTTTTTGTGTTTCAGTTAATAATTATATATAATTTGTTAGTATAATTTAACTGTATTCACAGTTGCAAAGGTCTTATTAAATAAGTATCAGTATATTGTAGTACCTCTAAAGTTGATTTTGCAGTTAAGTTGCAGTTCCTAGTTCAAATATTAAAATACTCCGTCACTCAACTTCAATTTATTTTTCGTATTCGATAAATTTTAATGATTTTCTATAACTAAAATTTAGTCTGGCACATTCACCATAACACGCACTTCAGCATCGTGTTCAAAGCCATTCGTAATGGGCTGTAAGCAATAGGTTTTAGTAGTATTAGCGCATATATATATATATGTATATGTATATATGTATATGTATATGTATATATAAATATATGTATATATATGTATATATATGTATATGTATATGTATATATGTATATGTATATGTATATATAAATATATGTATATATATGTATATGTATATATGTATATGTATATGTATATATAAATATATGTATATATATGTATATATATGTATATGTATATGTATATATATATATATATATATATATATGTGTGTGTGTGTGTGTGTGTATGTATATATATGTAAATATATGTATATTATATATATATATATATATATATATATATATATATATATATATATATATATATATATATATATATATATATATATATATATATCAATAAAAAGTAAAGACCAGTAGAATATCAATGCAACATCAGTCGAAAGATAGGAAAATATTTTATTTGATTTCATTCTTCAAACTGATACGAATACAAGTAATAGTGTTTAAAAAATAAATAAACAAATGAAAATAAAAAAGACTGCTGCCTAAAGAATACAACCTGTTGAAGTTTTCTAGTGTGACACTAGATTTTTCATACAAAATTTTGGTTTCTAGAACATTCTTTATGCCAGTTTCCGTAGAAATAGTATAAAATTCAAAGGATCTACTGGAAATAAGAGTTAGGTTTGACTTCTTTTGGTAGAATTAAATATAAAGGGTTTTAATGAGAGAGTTACAACAAACTTTTAACTTGTTTAAACAGGTTTTGGAAAGCCACTGTAGTTTTGAAATCTTATCAATGTATGTATTTTTGTGTAAATTGTATTGCATTTAGTGTTTTTCCACGATGGTCTGCACGTGCATACACAGCTGTGGACGAAATTTCCAAGAAGAATTTAGGTACAGCTGTTGACTTTGAGTTTTAATAGGGACCCCTGCGGAGGAGTTATAGCTCACGGATTGGCACAACTGTAACGGTCAAGCCCAGGCAGGGATGTAGCCGTGAGATATGGGGACAGGGGCTAAGCAATAATGTCAGCTTTCACCAAAGGGGCCATTTTAATGAGCCCACCTGAACACCCGAAGGAGGTACAAATGTGGGAAAATTTCTCCAAGTGATTGGGACAGAGAAAAAAAAGGGGGCGTTGAACTGAGGTGTAAAGGGGTGTAAAGAAAGTGGGAAAAGCACTCGATGTCAAGATTCAAGCGTTACTGGACATCGAGATCCCAGGCCAGCAATCTATTCCCGAACCCGTATGCGTATGATCGACACGCCAGCATTGACGTCCAGCAAAATAAAGGCCGCTACGCCAGTACCGACATCCTTTACGCCCGCTCGGATGTCCAACTTGTTGACAACCCCATCCTGCTCCCCTGTAATTACTGGAGGTAAACTTAATAATATTCATAATTATTACCTAAGTCTCATAATCTTTTGATAAGGAATACTATTCCAAGAGTATTGGTGAATAGCAAAGCCAAATAATTGCAGGTCATACTAAAAACGAATCAAGTGATATATTAATTTGTAAATATTGTACATAATAAATGTTTTAGTTTAAATATTAGGTATTTTCCTTTATTTCCATACGTATATTTTATTGTTTTCACCATTTGAGAACGAACACTGGTGTTTGTGTTGTAAGTACATTACAACATCTTTATTACCATTAATATCCTTTATAGAGTGCAAAATTAAATAAATATTCACTTTTATTCGTGCTAATTTTTATTTAATACTCCTTACCTAAGTAAAACCGCAATACACGTTTAACGAGTTACATAATATATATGAAGGTTCATGAAACACCATTTTCAACTCCGTATAAAATAACAATAAATTTCAGTTTAGATCTTTTAGGTCTCTTTTTTTAAGTGTATACTATAAAGATAATGAGATATCTCGCTTTCTAACATATGTTTAAAAACGGTTTCTAGTCATAATTCTCATTATAACAGAAGCACCATAAATCTGGAGTTAATAAAAACAAAATTATTAACTGTACTTAAAATATACTCTTTCTTCAATTAATTCATCTAAATTTTCCGCTTGCCATAAAAACAACGTATTCGCATATACACTTTTATATTTATTTTATATGTATGGTATACAACTTTATTTCTATATTACTTGGACACTTAGTATATTACTTATTTATGCCCTTAATCATGATGAAGGAAGGTGGTAAATTTATGTCTAATAATCATGGGGACGGTGTTATATAAGAATGCAATTTTTATTACCTCCTGATCATAAAATGCCTTTATTACCACATCGGAAGGATATGCATAAAGTAAGGTGTTATATCAACCTATTTTAATGAGATACTGCTGAGATTTAATGCTGCATAATTTATAAGAACAATCCATCATAATTTAAGTACTTATAGATAAATTAAATTTGTACAGAAATTTAAAAATATTGTTATATAAAAGTATATGTAATGTTTCCGTCAATAACCGCCTCACAAATCATCATTGCACCATTTTTCTTTATAAATACAGTATATTAAAATATGCAAAGGTGTAACATTTAAACAAAGACTTTTTTTAAACTTTGAGGTTCAATTTCGGATAGCCATTTAAATATAAACAGGTCTATCATGCATTCTTGCATATTCGTTCTTTAGTTATTCAAGTTTATTCGCTTTTTATCTTTTTTTCCAAACATTTTGTGTTTATTTTTTATTGAATTTAATATTATGTAAAGCAGATTTTAGCCTAGTCTTAATAATCAGATAAAAGTAATTTACAATAACGCCAATTAAGTATCTTCAGGGTTCTTAATCAATGGTTATCTACAATAATTCAAGACGTAAATAGTATATATAAAAAAGATATTTTAAAAAGAATGTTGTTTATTGAATCAAATTTGTTGTTTTGTGTTATTCTGCTTACTAACATGCACACAGATAACGACACTGATCTTCTGATAGTTAACTTAAATGTAATTCCCAGATCTTTTTTCACATTTAGGTATTTTAAAAAAAATTATGTCTTTTGTAAGCAGATTGTTTAATTTTATTTTATTAATGTATGGAAAATATTGGTTAGATGTTACAATAACTTTGTAACACAAAAAAGTTTGACAAAGCTAAGTAATTAATAGTATAACTAAAGCAACTAATCGATGAACATATAACGCTCTTTTGATTCAATGAATAAGCTATATCTTTAGAAAACTTATCTGATGCCTTTCTCTAAAAAGAAATTCTAGACTTTTTATTTTAATTAGTCTTTTTTTCACTAAGCAGAATATCAGATAAGATTTGATATCATATTAACTTTTTGTTGGATCTATAGTTATCGTTCAAATAAGGTAACAGAGAATTGTAAATTCATTCAACTTTAACAAATTCGAATTTAAAATAATATGTTTCTAGAAATAAATGAGCTAATAAAATTTATTTATCAGGAAAAGTAGCGGTTGAATTATTTGCTATCTATATATATATTTTTTATTTATTAATCAATATTTTCATGTCTATGAAAATTCCCATATAATGAAGATTTGTTAAGTTTTAGACTAATAACTACACCACTCCCACAAAATCAGCATTTATGAAACCACCTAGAAAAAAAATGGGTCTTCCAAACTTTTTGATGTCATATCAAATACATTTTGGTTGTATATGCCAGGTCATTGTCCTCAAGTGTGCTTCAATTCATGGTCACAATTCTGAGTCTATAAATTCTCGATACGATAGGACGAAACTAAGTATGGTTAAAGTTGTCCATATACTTTAAAATTGTCATTTTTGAGAAATACAGATAGTAATGTAAAAAAGAAATTACCATAAAAAGATATTTTGTATGATAACTTGGAAAAGAACATTTGTTAGAGAGTCGGATCATATTGTTTGAATATTCGTCAAGTAAAACTGTATAACTTAAACTACAAAACCTTGCTAAAGGAAGCGATTCGAGTTTTTTTAATTCATAGATGTATCACTGTCAATTACAAATCTCATAACTGTATACTCAAATAAACCAGACTTTGATAATTCAGGTTCAAACGCAACATCTGCGAATGAAAACGCAATGCCTTAGCGCAATTCGTCGACCCGTATATGATATCCATAATAGTAGCAGAGTTATTTTAACATTTTACAAGTCTGAAAGATTCATGTTTATCATGTAGATGAGATTCTTGTCAGCCAGCGTTTTACTCCTTTCTGGTATGTAAATAGTATATATAAAAAAGATATTTTAAACAGTATGTTTATTGAATCAAATTTGTTGTTTTGTGTTATTCTGCTTACTAATATGCACACAGGTAGCGACACTGATCTTGTGATAGCCAACTTAAACATAATTGCCAGAATTTTTTCACATATAGGTATTTCATAAAAAAATTATGTCTTTTGTAAGTAGATTGTCTAATTTTATTTTATTAATGTATGGAAAATATTGGTTAGATGTTACAATAACTTTGTAACACAAAAAAGTTTGACAAAGCTAAGTAATTAATAGTATAACTAAAGCAACTAATCAATGAACATATAACGCTCTTTTGATTCAATGAATAAGTTATATCTTTAGAAAACTTATCTGATGCCTTCTCTAAAAAGAAATTCGAGACTTTTTTATTTTAATTAGTCTTTTATTCATTAAGCAGAATAGCAGAGAAGATTTGATATCATATTAACTTTCTGTTGGATCTATAGTTATCGTTCATATAAGGTAACAAAAACTTGTAAATTCATTCAACTTTAACGAATTCGAATTTAAAATAATCTGTTTCTAGAAATAAATGGGCTAATAAAATTTATTTAATTTTACAGGAAAAGTAGCGGTTGAATTATTTGCTATCTATATATATATTTTTTATTTATTAATCAATATTTTCATGTCTATGAAAATTCCCATATAATGAAGATTTGTTAAGTTTTAGACTAATAACTACACCACTCCCACAAAATCAGCATTTATGAAACCACCTAGAAAAAAAATGGGTCTTCCAAACTTTTTGATGTCATATCAAATACATTTTGGTTGTATATGCCAGGTCATTGTTCTCAAGTGTGCTTCAATTCATGGTCACAATTCTGAGTCTATAAATTCTCGATACGATAGGACGAAACTAAGTATGGTTAAAGTTGTCCATATACTTTAACCTTGACATTTTTGCGAAATAGAGATTGTAATGTAAAAAAGAAATTACCATAAAAAGATATTTTGAATGATAACTTGGAAAAGAACATTTGTTAGAGAGTTGGATCATATTGTTTGAATTTTCGTCAAGTAAAACTGTATAGCTTAAACTACAAAATCTTGCTAAAGGAAGCGATTTGAGTTTTTTTAATTTATAGATGTATTATTGTCAATTACAAATCTCATAACTGCATACCCAAATAAATCAGACTTTGATAATTCAGGTTCAAACGCAACATCTGCGAATGAGAACGCAATGCCTTAGCGCAATTCGTCGACCCATATATGATATCCATAATAGTAGCAGAGTTATTTTAACATTGTACAAGGCTGAAAGATTCATGTTTATCATGTAGATGAGATTCTTGTCAGCCAGCGTTTTACTCCTTTCTGGTATGCTACTGACAATAAGATTCTACAGATGCTTCAATACTCTCAGTGCCGAATTGTCAGTGGTTCCCTATAAGAAAATCATCTCGAATCATACTTCATTTTTATCCTATAAATTGATTGCATGGTAGGAATACTGTGTACAGCAGGATATATTTCAGGTGTCTTAAAAAAAGCAATATTTGTTTGAGTCCCCAATAAGCTTATGGACTACAAATGACATTTCAAAAAGTACTGACGCATCGAGGAATTCCCATTAGCGTAATTTTGGGTACAGAAACCGTTCTAGCGTATACGCCTCATAATAGTTAATTGATTTTAAAAAATAAAAATTTTTAATTATCATTTTGCAGCAATTACTTTTGTTCTAAAGTGAGTTTTAACTTCTGACACTGATAATTAATTCTGAGCTATGTTGTCTACTTCTTTAAATAATCTTTCACAACAGACCAGTCTGAAGAAACCGTTCATATTTACATATTTTTTTAATACGAGACATGGAGCCGTGAAATGATTGAATGGGTAGGATACTAACTTTTGGTGCTGGAGATACGGAGGAGAATTCTGCAGCTGAAATGAATAATTGTAGCCGTTTCTTATTGATTTCAAGTAGTACTTGTCTGTCTCATTGCAGTTGTCGTTGGCAAAATAGCTGTGGTTTACACACACCATCGCCTTATTCTACTCCGGAGCATTTGCATAGCAATACCTCTTGCTGATACCCTACAGCACTCTATATGAGATCGATACTGTACTGCACAAAGGGAAGGAAATTAATAAACCATGTAATAGAAGCACGTGAACAGCATTTAGTAAAAAAAAATACTCTTGGAGTAGTAACAGAAAAGAATAAAATTTCTTCAGCTACGCCATCCCAGAAAATACTTTACAGACGTTTAATTTCAAGTTTTAAATACATACCAGCAGCCTTGTATTCAATATATTTAATCGAAATTATCTTAATTCTGCATTTTAGAGTGTTTGAATATCATATGCTGTGTATCATCATTAAACTTCATTTCAAGCTGAAAATATTTCAGTTAATTGCATCTTTTTTAAACGAAACTCTTAATAACGAGAAATATATATTACCTAAATCTTCTATTTGAATATTTAAAATCTTAATAGCACTAGACAAGAATTACATGAAAGTTAAAGTTTTTTTTATTATAAAACTTAATGTATTAAAGTTTTTCTTTTGAAATTGTACTTTCTTAGTAAATATTCTATTTGTTCTCTTATCAAATGATTTCAAAAACTGAATACATTTCATAGATATTTTAACTTTCGTCTGTGTTGCAGAAAATTACAAGTTACATTTTAAGTCTAAGGCAAATTATTACCCATCATACATATATTATACATTATATTACTTTCCAACAAACTCTTAAACTCTTTGATACCATCCATATAAATTTCATCTAAATATACATCGTTCACCAAAAAAACCGAAGAAATTATATGGAGCTTCATATAAGATGGTGAGAAAATGAATCTGTAGGGTCGAAAGATTCCCCAAGAAAAGAAAAACTTTTGGAGCATTTTAGTTTAATATCTGAGGTGTTGGGTATCTCGGGGCAAATCACTTCTAAGGCTCCAGCAAATAATTTATCAAGTCTTATTTGAGTCTCGAGTCTTCTTATGTCAAGTCTCTTTTTTGTTGAATAACTTAACTTCCTTCCCTCCTCTTCAGAAGGTGAAAAATCGATAAAAAGCATTTAATATCTCGTCCTTTTCAATAGGAAAACATTTCGGATGATGACAGCTGTTCCACTAGACTGAGAAAATTTTGTGAAATAGGTTATTTATATAGAGGGAAGTGAAGCGTCAGTTGTGAAGAAGTGTACGAGATGAGAAACCAAACTATCCCCATAAATACCTTCTTCTAAAAAATACACATGCATAAATAAAATGCAAATGTCTGGCGCATGGAATATAGAATTCACATAAATTCATTTTAATAGGATTTATATAAAGAAAACTTTTAATATTTGCGACAATAACTTACATATTGTAAAGAACGTATTTGGTTTTTTTTTCACTAAATTGCATACTAATCCTCATTTTATTAAAGCAAAGACTTCTATCCCTAAATAGCTTAAGATCCACTTCAATTTCAATTTTTACTGAACCTTTCATTTTCCTTTTAAACAGAACTTAGTAAATTCTAGTATTTATACTAGTCTGTACCACGCTTAAGAACTTTATCTTGTTGTTGTTCTTTCTAATGTCACTTGGACAAAACAAGACTAAATAACCCATACGCTTCTCGTATTAAAGCTTTAACGTAATTAGCATTAAACCAAAATGCACAGGTGTTTAGGCAGACAACACGGACCACCACTACAAGTAAGTTTCCTTTTTATTGAAGGATCTTGGATGAAATAGATATATATAAGGAATATATACAAAAATCCACAGAATGAAGATACTCTGCTGCCGATAACATGTGTAGATCCGTTCTTCTTCCGCTGCTTATCACCGAGATGAAGCTGCTCATTTCCTAAATATGTTTCTGGCAACTTGGTCACAAAGGGAAGATAAACCTTCTCTTTTTACACTATGCTTCCTAATACTTTACTGGCAACTTGGCCTCACAGTTGAAAAGAAACCTTCTTTCCTCGAAGTTTGGTAGTCTATCAATCAGAACTTGGCTCATAGCCCAACGTCATCAAAAACAAAGTCTCCCCGTGACTCACAAAACTTTCCTCTCCCTAGATGAATGAACACGTGGATCTTCAAGCGACAACCGTTTCCAAAAAAAACTCAAAAACCAAGAAACGCCGAGAGTTGGCTCGATCCCGTTTTCAAAGCTCCCCGAAGCATGACATCACTCATTTTCCTGGGCCCTCTTAAGCTGGAGAGATTAGGATGATTAACTATAAGCCACGATATTAATTTGTATCGGCCAGGCATAAGGGACGTGACCTCTATTATGTTATAGTGTCCCAACCCTAGACTTCATGGCTCCACTGCATTGTTACGCCAGCTCCATCTGCATGAGAATAAAAGACTAAGAATAGCTGATCTCCTCGTAAGTAACAAGTTGGTCATTGCATGAAACTCCACAATGCTATGGGGTGTACATTTCGTTTAATGAGCACCGCTAGTGTGAAAGAATGACTTTGTTCCTCGTAATTTAGAAGTCCAGACCCATAGACTTGGCTTGCCACCCTTAGAGGTATTATTTGAGACCTCAAGATTGTGACCACGAACATATTTTACTCATCCCAGTCATCTTTAAAGAACACGATGTCTCTTAGGCCGGCCCGAGCTGCGAACTCGTAACTATCCAGTTAAGCGATCTTTGACTTTGCCGACTAAGTTACTCTTTTAATTTCAATATGTGTATATGAATTAATACTTTGATATTAACTTTTTCAATTATTTATTAAGAATGTTTAAATTGTTTTTATTTAAAACTAGTATCTATATATTTTCCTTGAGGCAAGAGATTGGGGGTTATTTTAATAAACTCAGTAAATTTCTTGTGCAGTCCATGGTTTAGGAACATTTGCCTTTTTTTATGATGATTCCATAAATTGAGTAAATGTTAAGGCTATTAATAAAAAATTTACAAAGTATAATAATATTTTAATGAAGGGGTTTTATTTATTTAAGTAGTTACTTTCTAATCCGAATTAAAAGCTTTTTCACTTATAGCTTGAGTTTCATACAGTATTCTAACAAACAGTTATTTTCACTCACAGAATGACATTCCCAGTAATAGTGTAATAAATTTCCAGTTGGCATTGCAATGCAAAAGAATTCTACAATTTGACGTTTCTCTATAAAGGCACTGATATATAAACGCAATCAAAATATATTTTCTGTTAGAAAGTAAAAAAAGCAGAATTTGCTGCATACATTTTACTATATCTTATTCTACAATTATAAAAAAGTTTTTAAGAAACGTATTTTCATTGCATGCATTTAAAAAATTTCCAAGTTTTGACTAAAAAGTAGTTACGTTTTAAATATTTTCTAAGTCTCTGAAATGCTTTAAGAACCTGCAAAATACGTTTTTCAAAGAATTTTTTTTAAGTTTCAAATATCTTGAAGACTGCAATTCTCTGTGCTGAATTTTCTCTAAATATTAAAGAAGGTGGAGTAAAAGCATAGAAACACCGTTAAATATCAAATCAATAAAATAAGGAAGTGAATTTTAAAAAAAAACCCTAAACTCCAAATTACGAGGGATGGTCCGCCGATAAGTCTCGTTAGTTTGTTTCAATGATTAGTGTATTTTATATTTAAAAAGCATATTGCCATAAAAAAACATAATTCATGACTTCTTGGCGTGATAAATGAAACAGAGCATCGATATGTAAGGATGTTAAAGAAGACGAAAAAGCATCAGACCATTTTATCCTATTTCGTTGCAAGGAACAAAGAATGTGGATCCTCCCAGGCAGTAAGGAATGACCACAACACTTTACCCTGAAGATCACTTCTGTCTCAATGACAAAATTCCAGTTCATCACTCATCAAAACATACAAACTGATATTCAGCAAATTATCTTATGTTGATGTATTTCTGGTTATTAGTGGCGCTATTTGGCTAAAATTATTTACGACTGAGGTTGCCAATACATCACGGTATTGAAACACACAAAACAAACTGAAAATTGTAATTCTAGGTAAAAGACCTAGTACATACATAGAATTTTTTTCTCACGCTTAATGCAAGAACCTTCACAAGAAATGATACTCAATAATGAGTTCATCGTCCTGAATGGGAAAAAACATTTTTCCAGATAATAGTCCTGAGTGGGCCCCATTAGTCCTAATTTTTTCTACGGTAAAGTCAGAATAATAAAGAACAGTAAGTACAGTAGACTGGAAAAAATCTAACGAATTTCCCAGAACTTTTTGAAATTCACTTTATGATACAACCACTGTTTTAATATATGTATCAAATATATGAAAAATATAGCCATGATTCTGTCTTTTTTGTGACATGGGACAAGATCTGAGATAAATCATGGTTTCTTTGGGGAATAAATAGATGGTTATTGTATCTGTGTATATATGTATGTATATGCATGTAAGCTAGATTATCTATATATTTGCAACTAAAATATGAATTAATATTTTATAGTAAACAGAGATCATAGGAGTCACAAAGTCGTTTCGTATTTGCAGGAGTATTATTGAATGTAACTTTTATAAACATCACAAATTTAATATATTTGTACTTATAAACATTATGCATAGTTTGTTACATTTTACACATATACATATTGCATTACATTTATGCATATTATTGCATTTATGATGTACATTATTACATATATTATTTATTTTCTAGATTAGTTGCTCTCTATATGGCATACTTTACCCCGAATTTCTTTCGTCAAGCAGATTTGATACATAATAATTGACAACAGTCTTTATCCTTAGATGACTGACAAAACAATTAAAGTCCTACGTGCTGCCCCAATTTCACTATTGTTCACAACCATTGCTATGAATGTATCTGACATTTCTACTCCTGTTTTGTGATCTACAACTATGTTTGACGCAAGTGTAGGCTATCCATGGCGCTATAATTGCAATTTCAATGAAGTACCTGCAATGAATCATAAACGAGTTCACAGATATTTACAGATGTTCACAGATGTTTTTAGCATGGAAATAGGTCTGTTGTTTTATTGACAAGAGATCTTCTGTCATAGTATGCTGGCCATAGGAGTGTTAGCCTATTTACATCTAAGTTACTTCTGCAAAGTATATAATGATGAATATATTAAATCTTAAATTATTACGAATTGCACGGTGGAAAATGGCAATGGAATTTAAACAACTTGAAATATTATACCATGTCCTCATGAGTAATTAGCTTCCTAAGATGCCATGAAATGAAAAACTTTCTGATAAAAGATTTATTTGGAATTACATGTAAACGCAGTACTGTAAAATTTAGCTTTATAAGAGATAAATATTTTCTTCAGAACTTAAATTTATGTTTATGTCAAAAAATGTATGAATGAAGCTCGAAAACACAAAATGTCGGTCCTAAATACAAATACTAGCAGACTCCAAATTTTGGTAAATTGTTTAAAATGTTGCCATTTTTATTTCCAATAAAGAAAATCTCGTAGTGAAAAAACATAAAATTCTACAATCTGATATTTAAGGTTTGGTTCGGTTTGGAGCGCTACGGTCTACTGTTTTGCACACGTGGGCTAATGAGACCGGGACCTACTGCTTAAAGCCGATTCCGAACGGCTACGAACATCCATGCCATAGTGGGATTCGAACCCACGAACTCTGGTACCGATGATCAGCACCCTAACCAATCGGCCAGCGTTCGGCTGATATTTCAGGAGTTTAAAAAGTATTCTAGATATAGCGTTGTTTGAAAGTTATATACAGTTAAATGGAGAAAATAAAAGAATAAGAGGATATACTCCCCTTTATTATTTAAAGAAAACATTTGATAGAAAAATACATGAATGAACATTTTTACTTTACTTAAAGAAATTAAAATAAAAAAATAATTTGACAGTTTTATAAGATTTGTGATCCCCTATGGTTTCCATGCAAACGCATAACTGTTTCCACACCTGCTATAAGATTGTGGTTAAATTGGTCTTTAGAGTTTCAACTGTTCAGAAGAGCTCGTTTTACTCCCGGAACAGAATTTGGTGGGTGGCTAGAGCTGCGAGTTGTTGCCCGAGCATTCCTAATCGATAGCTTTAAGGTCAGTAATATGTTCAGGACAACCCTCAAAGACGACCTGGACTGCACAGTAACAATGTATGTTCCCATCAAACTCAAAGAAACTTCAAAACAATCTTCTAACTCTGAATCCAACTCAAAATTAGAGAACGGGAGGCTCAAGTACTTTATCTCTGTATCATGTTGCAGTAACAGACCTTACTTCAAAGATATGGAGGTTTATTCAGTCACACAGCTCAATGACTGTCCCCACTAAGACTTTTCTTCAAAACTTATATCTTTCTGAGATGTTTCCTGGGTCAAAACATGTTACAAGTCCCCTTCATATCACTATTAGACGGTAATCCATGTTCAGCTTAAAGCAGGACTCCTAACTAAATACCCCATTGTACCAAACTCCTGTTAAACGGACCCGTTAAAGAATGCAAATGTTAGAAGAATGCAAACAGTAAGTCCTTTGACATACCAACATGATATAATTGAGTATACCGTAAACAGTTTGCCTCTAAACTCATAGTCATGTTGTGGTTGTGAGTACTGAACCCAATTCTCTGGCACAACTCTCTGACGTCGAGCACTTACTGCCGAATATCAGTCTAGGCTAAATGTTGTTATTCTTGAATGATCTTGTACTGATCGTAGAGTAACATCTTTCCTACTTTGAAACTTCTGCCAGAGTCAAGTGATCATACATTGAAGCTCATCTAGAATTCTAGATACTTTGTTTTGAGATCGGTTGGATTCCAGTATTCTCCACCTCCCTTTCTTTTCTTTTAGTAACAAGTCTAGTAGGCCTTTTACAATGTTTACAAAGATGCATATTTTCTTGCTTGAATTCAATTTTTATCTGCCACTAACAATTGTTCAAATCTTTGTACTCTTAAATAATGCAACACGGGAAGAGTAAAAAAGTTATAAATTTTTTCTTAAAAAATTCAAATGTTCAAAAATAATATAAAATATTAAAACACTGTCTAATAGAATGTGCTTGTTTATCTTTTTCACTGAAATTTTACATACAACATTAGTCATTTTCACCTCCAAAGGATTCTTTTAAGGGGAAAATCTAAATCGACTTTTATAGTAAAAAAATGATACTATAAAAGTTATTGCATTAAAATAAATTTTAAAAATAAATAATTTTTTAAAGAAGTTTAAAAATCTAAATATCTATAGTTGAATAACTATAGATTATTCTCAATCTGTATCTCCTTCATATCATAAACATTTAAAACCAATATTTAATGGCTTTATAGAAGAATGTGTAATTAGTTCTTACCTTCACTTAATTGTAGTCAGTAGCCGCTTAAATTAATTGTAAGCATTTTTGACTGAAACTTTATGCAATTCGTTAATTATCTTCTGCGTCAAAACTTTCCCTTTAAATAAAAATGTAAACAAGAGAGAAAGAAACGTGTTTTCAAATTCAGTGTTTCTTAATTGAAAATTTTAGAAGCTTTTAAAATGTTTCAATCTAAAATAGAATAATCATTACTTAAGTAAAAACTGCTTTTATTGCACGAACTTTAATGGAACTGCACTTTACTTTTGTGGTATTGGTTTTGTGAAAATATTGCTGAAATTATTTGATGCTTCAGTCTGTAACATTATTGAATTATGAAGTACGTTTAAGACTCAAATATTTATCAACTGATTAATGCTACATTAACTTTGATGATTATTCATACTAAAATAAACTTCTGGGTATTTGCTAATGATTTATTTACCCTAAAGGTAAAAGAAGTCGTGTTCGATAAAAGAATTCACGTTCTGTCATTCTGAAAGAGTTAAATGCTTTAATAATTAGATTACTAATTCTCTAACTCTTTGCTTGTAATGTAGATTCTTCAATTCTCCCTTTGAAAATGTAAATGCTAATTGTAATAAATAGTTACTTCTACTTTAAAGGTTACTAGACTTTAAGTATTTAGCTTCATTTTATTAATTTCAAATAAATACTAACACAGAAACTATTTTCCGACTACACACTACTTAAATCTCTAAAATTAGATTAAAAACATGTTGGATTATGTGCAAAAGCACTATACCAAACAGGAATTTCTTATCGTACTATAATGTGGCCAGGTTGGTATTTGTAAAATTCACCGCCAGAAGCCGTTCATCAAAGTCAGAAGTAAAAAAACACATTTTTCCAGTGAGTTAGTAACTTGATGACGGCATAAAATACAGTTTGGTGTGAAAAAAGAAATTGGAGGACAACATCTTATAATGACACAATAAAGTTTCAATTCTTCTCGTCCAAAAATGATAAACAAAATTTGTTTTATTATATAATTTTAAAACAAATGGTTAGAAATTTTGGGTAGAAAAGATAAGCAGGCTTTCGATAAATTGGTACTACAACTTTGTATTTTCATTAATCACATTCTGCTATATCATAAGAATTCTGTCGGATTTCTCTCTTATTGCAAATCTGTATCACTTTCAGATTCGCAAATAAAAAATGGCATGTGAGTTTTAATTTTTTTCCAATATGGGATAGATAAAAAATGTGTAAAAAATATTTTAATGTAATACTTTGACTTACTTTTGTTATTTATATATTAAAATAATAAATTAAAGAAACTAAGCCATATACAACCATGAAATCGATTGCGGTATTGAATATATAAAAGATTTATGGTATCAAAATCGGTAGATGAATGTTCTGTTTAACATACAGTTTGTGTATCAGCAATATACATATGAAAGGTAATAACTATGAAAAATATTTTTCTTGACATTTGAAGGAAAAGTATTGAATATTCCTCTTGAATTTTTTGTTCTCGTAACACAATATAGATTAAACTTTCTAAATCTCGTTATATTGTGTTAATATTCCCTACTCTTAAGTTACAAGTTGTAATTCATTAAAAAAGTAAATAATGTTTATACCTAAAAAGAAAATAGCTTAGCATTAAAATAAATCTGCTTGTTAGATATTTTATTCTACAATCTAAGATTTTTCTTAATTTAAAAATTCCTGAAAATAATTTCTTATAGATACCAATACTTAAAAATTTATTATCTTTCGTGATTTTTAAAATGTCAATTTTTAAAAAATCCAGTTTTAACAGATATATATCTTGCTACATTTTTAATTTATTAACATTGTTCATTTAGTTACCAAATGGCATTTTGCAGTGAAAAAACTATACTATGATTAATAGCTTCTTTCAATTTCTTATTACTTTTATTAACCACTCATTTCTTTAAGAATTTATACTGAATTGTTGATAAATCAATAAAAAGGTTTAAGGACAGTATATTAAATCTAGGGGCAGAAAATCATTTTATTGGGCACTCCAGGTTCATGATGATCATCTTCAAACTCTGGGATTCTTAAAAACCCATTTTCGAATTTAACACCGAACTGAATTATACTTTTAATTATTTTAACATACATGTAGTTTGACTAGAATGTGATTAGAATTTAAAGTAATTTCAACCTAATTCATATAAAGTTTCTGCAAGATTAGTGTGCAAAATTTTCTAGAGTGTATTTTCCTGCATTAATTATTAATAATAATTTGAACAAAAAAATTTACTATTTTTAAAACAATGTTCCTCAATTTTTAGTACATGTCTAAAATATATGAGGAAAAATTGTCTACACTAAAGTTAATGTTATTATAATTAATATATATGTTCCTTCTAGCAAGACTTAAGTATATATGTATATATATATATATATATATATATATATATATATATATATATATATATATATATATATATATATATATATATATATATATATATATATATATATATATATATATATATATATATATATATATATATATATATATATATATATATATATATATATGTATTACACATTTAATAATATACGTTATCTCACCAACTACTTTAGAACACTACATAATACAGCGTCATTTCCTACTTTTTAAAAAAACAGATCACTAATAAAAAGCACTAACCAACCTACTTAGAACTCCTACAAATTCTGTTTTATCAATCAAATTGATTGAAGAATCTTGCATATGAAAAATATGTCACCTACAATACAGAATATTTTTCCATAGTAAAAATGTTATTACAGTTCAAATTAGTCATTAATTTTTCCCTTGATCTTTTTTATTTTATATATTTAATACTCACAGTAATAATTCAGTTTGGGATTTTTAATTTTGGGTTTATGATTTCGAACCACAGAAACGCCTTATTCCCACTATCAAAATGATAGAATTGAAATTGTTCATAAGTGTCTATAACAAAATATATACCTCTTTAACGCTAGATTGCCCGAGATTTTTTGTATACCTATATTCCCAAAAACAGTCAAAATGACTGCATTGTGAAAAAATAACAAATATATAAAGAAATTTGTTTAAAATTAATTTTTAATATTATACAATAAAGGAGGGCGGAAGTAACTACAATTATTCATAAACCCATTTATATGTTATAGAAAACGTCACCAAATTCTAAGAAATTGTGTCATTATATTTCATAATTGTTTTTCTAATTGAAATTAAAAAGCAGTCAAAATGACTGCCTTGGGCAATCTAGTGTTAACTAAGATTTGCTCTGGGAACTCATAGAAATTTAACTCAATATGAATAACTCTCTAAATATCTATTACAAAACTATTTATTAATACTTACACCAGGCTTTGTCTTAAATATAGAGTCTAAGAGAATAGTCACTCGCATTAAATTTACAAACAAGTATTTAAATTCATTCCCTAAATAAACGAATTCACAGTCGAAAAGATCTTGAGAAATTAAAAATTATCGCCAAGAATTACATTTTACCAGGAATTCGCCATTACAATCTCACCATCTACTAATTAGTGACTTTAACATAATCTCCCATTAAATTTAAACAATACATTTTAAAATTTAAAAAAGAATCAGAGCCTGTTTCATTTCCATTTTTTCCAAAAGAGACAATTTCATCAATAGTACTAGTAGAATGGAAACACATGGCCTAAGGGAAACGTTTATTTGAATGTTAATATAAGAGAAACAGAAACGTTGATTGAAGAAATAGAATATTGTAAAGGTCTTTATCAGTTGAATAAAAAGTATTATTTAGAATTTTACTAGAAATTTGATTCCACGATCTCTTTATTTGGCTGATGATTTCTACACATTCCTATTACCTCGAATGGTCCCTATTCCTATTACCGTGAATGTTTAGGAAAAAACAGCTCATATTTAAAATCCTTACTTAACATTTTTATTTGTAGGAGAAAAGAAAAGATAAAAATACGTCTTTTAAAAAAATTGATATGAATATTAATAACAGAGAAGCAGAAATGATGAGTAAAGAATTAAAATATTTTTATTACCTTCACCTAAAGTAGAGACATATAGGATCAAATAGAATGAAAACTCATTCAGTTTTGAAAGTATTTATTTAAATGTTAATATTGGAGAAACAGAAATGATGAGGGATGAATTAAAATTTTGCAATAGCTTTCAGTTATTCTGCAAAAAATATTTTTAACTCACCTGCATCTTTTTTAACCTCTTAAATTATAAATTTCAGAATATTTTCTGAATCAGCCAATAATTAAAGTATATTCCTCGCTGAATCCACTTTTTGTTTGATTCATCGTACTACTATATTCCGCATTAATTAACTTTGCATACATTTAAGATTTAAATTTATTAATATCTTAAACCCTTAAAATCTAAACAATCACAAGTTTGAAACTAATTACACGTAAGTTTTAAATATTAAATTAGGAGATGTCTGCTGAAAGAAATAATGTAATGATAAATTTATTTTGAAGTAAATTTTATCTTCGTAAGCTGTTTAAAATGTAACTATGACTAAGAAAATTTACTACTGTATAGAATTTATTTTCAAAATATATCTCCAACAACATCAAGATTTCTGACATAACAATCTGAAATTATGTTCCGCTCTAAAGAATTAATAAATGAGTAATTAAAGTAAATATTTGTTAATATATTTTAAATATGTTACTATTTGTTAAGATAATAATATTTTCATTCCAAATTAGCAGTTAGATAAGAATTAGGAAAATGTTTCAATGCTATCGAAATGTTCTCAGTTTATACATAATTTTTATAGATTCCTCATTTTTTTAGTATTTTTAGGTACTATATATGTCTTTGTTATGCTTGTACAGCGGTCAAAAGCTAGTTCTAGTGTTTTATTCTGACTGATCCGAGTATCTGCATGATAAATTTTTTATTACAAAATTCTCTATACTGAAAAAATACACGGATGATATAATTTGTTACATACGGGATAAACAAGAATATAAATGTAATATACGAACTATAAACCATTAATCATTCACAAAACGAAATAGAACTATATACCGTGATTCCCAGAAGATACTTTACGTAAGTTACTTTTAAAATTTAAAATTTCAGTAAATGCAGGGTACCTTTTAATGCGATGCTTATGTATACTTAAAAAATGTTCCATAAAAGGTCATCCTAAATAGCTTGAAATACATAGATCTTTCTTTAGATGAGAATTTCCTTCAGATAGGGAAAAAATAAAGTTTCATGGTTTCATAAAATGCACAGTTTGTAAGACCCAATATATGCTAAATATTTTTAATTCTAATAGAGAAAAACAAATTTTGATGGCTTTATATGAGTACAGTTTGTTCATCATATGAAACATACTGTGGAAACCCTGGATTTTACATCATATGAAGCATAACTTTAAAGGTGTTATATATAGCAATCCATCCAGAATCTGCTAAATATTTTTAATTTATAAATCAAAGAAACAAATTTTGATGATTTCATATGATTTACAATTTAATGAAATAGCATTTGCTAACAAAAGTAAAAATTAAAATTTTCTTCTCTCATATATAACGGCATTGCTGTGTTTTTTATAAGACAGTATGGATGATGCTTATATCATAGTTGGCTTTCTGTACTAGGCTAGGTAATTGTCTACTTACGTCATCAAAACTGCCTAAACTAAACAGCAGACA